>KQ061744.1:112586-154922 GCA_001008035.1 Atkinsonella texensis | reverse complement strand
CCCTTACCTTAGTATTACCCTGCTATTACCTCAGTCTTATCGTGGGTACTGCATTCCTCCGCCTTAGCTCTGTCGCGGGCCCGTGACGCGACCTCCCCGGGTCCCGTCTGGGACCTAGTCTCCTCCTTTCCTTGACCCAGCTTGGGCCAAAGCCCAAGCCCGTGACAGTACCTTGTCACGAGCAACGCGGTCGCGTTATTAGCGCAACAACCGTGGGCTCCTTATGTACAAGTGTATGTAGGTATCAATTGCCCGTGTCTCCGCGACTTGAACAATGCGTATTCTTTTGCCCTAGTCAGCATGTGAAAGGATCGGCCTGCATCGTTACAAGCGTGCCTTAACGGTGGCACAGCTCATCTCATTGTCCAGCCTACCTACGGATTCCGAGCAACCTCGTGTGACCAGTTTACCTCATTGCAGCTCAGCACTGGAGTGCGTCCAGAACTAATCTTGGTATTTTTGTCGAATAGACTTATACGACCCCTGTGCCACTTTATTCAAACTTACAATCGGCTGTTGCCTTCCTGAGGGATCTTAATCACCACCTTGCCCCATGTTCCGCGTCCTGACAGAGCGGCCAGCGCATCCTTGACTCGATCCAGCCCTACAAACTCTTCGTCTGTGAACTCCGTACCCCTTAGCTTTCCCTCTCTAACCAGTTTTGTGATGCCGTTCCACACCACGGGAATGGTTTCCTCCTCATTGATGCTGTATGCGCCCCAGTGAATGCCCACGAGCGCGATGTTCTTTAAGAGGACCTTGTTCATGGCGACCTTCTCGATAGCTCCGCCGGCGAAACCGACGATAAGAATCCGGCCATTCCAGGCAGTGCACTTGGTAGACTTGTCCACCAGGCCAACAGGATCATAGACAATGTCGACGCCGCGGCCCTCGGGTGTCAGCTCCTTCACCTTGGCGGGCCAATCCGGATTCTTATAGTCGAGGACGTGATCTGCGCCAAAGGACTTGGCGACTTGGAGTTTTCGCGGCGTAGAGGCAGTTGCAATTACTGTAGCACCGAATGCCTTGGCGACTGAGAAGAAATTCATTCAATGCACGTCAGTTTTGGACTCGAGGTCAGTTTTTTTTTTTGCACACATGTCCCATACCTTGGACAGCCGCAAGGCCGACGCCCCCCGCAGCAGCATGAACAAGCACGTAGTCTCCCTTCCTCACCTTGGCCCGGACTACCAAAGCTCCGTAGCTAGTAGGCGCAGTGATGAATAGACCAGCGGCTTCGGTGAAAGACCAGCCTTCCGGCACAGGCAGCATAGACGCCTCCCTGGCTACGCACTTTGTGGCATACGCTCCTTGTGAAGCGCCGAAGACGTGGGCTCCTTTGGGGAACTTGGGGTTCTTGGAGTCCCTTGGGGTAGAGACAACGACGCCGGCGAACTCGACGCCAGCGATCCAGGGTAAAGCTAAATGGTGTCGAGTTAGACTGGTGGTGCAGTGCAGTGGTTCCCTTACGCAGTTACGTACGCGGCTGAAGTTGGTATTTGCCGGCGATCTGGAGAACATCAAAGAAGTTGGTAGCTGCAGCCCGGACCTCAATCAAGTACTCGTCATCCTTGGGTACTGGGTCTGGCAGTTCCGTCACCTTGAGCTCCTTGGGGCCCTGGAGCCATAAACCATGCTGGTTAGTCTGCGGACATGGGGATGCTGGTTTGGACGGAACGTGTACCTTGACATATTCTTTAATCTCAATGCCCTTCATTTTCGACTCTGACTTGGTCTCAAGGCAATTGGAAAGGGTCAAAACAAAGCCAGAAATGAAGGGGTGGCCAAGAAGGCACTTGCTGGCCGCCGGGATGAGGGTTGAGGGACCAGGGACCAGGCGTCCGGGGGTTGATGAAATGAGGCTGTACCGAGGGCTGTACCGAAGGCTGTACCGAAGGCTGCGGCGAGCCGAGGCACCCAGCTTTGTTCGCGAACCGGGGCAAGCGTCAGCATCGTTCAACAGGATCCCAACCATTAACAGCAATTCAACCAGAATCCAAGTCCAGATCAGGTTCAGTAAGTAGCATTATCAAAGTTCTTGTCTCGCCTTTACTAAACACGTCCCTTGTCATCCCACAATGGGCGTCTAGAGCCAAGCCGAGAAGATGGCACAAATTTGCCTGCCACCCCACCCCCATCAAATCAACTTCTATCGAGAACGTCATGGTATATATGAGGTTGTTGAGATTTGAAAAAGTCGTTCAGGGTTCGAGTGGAGGAGTACCGTACTGTGCCAGTGCGCTAGTTATGAGGACAGAGGATACCGCATCGCAAGGGGAAAAAACCATAGCCTCTTGCCTGCCATGAAGTGAGCTATTGACTGTTAGCGTTTTCGTCTACTGCCCTGCCCGTAATAGCTTCCACCAGAGTCGTAGCCACACCGAAAGTTCGCGACCGTCCAGCGTGGCAGCTTCCTTTCTCCGCCACCGGCAAGTATCCAACCAGACAGTTCCCACACTACCTGTTTGCCGCGATCAGGTCCTCCATCTGCAGCTGCAACTGTCCCATCCACCAACACCAAGGCAACGGAGCACAAAAAAAAAAAAAAAAAAAAAAAAAAAAAAAAAAAAGGTCCACGACCATGGCATCGGCTGCTGCGTCCCTCCTCGGGCGACAGCTCAAAGAGATCCAAACGAACAAGGATCTTCAGGGCGTGTCATGTGGGCTCGTCAACGAAAGCAACATATTCGAATGGGAAGTCATGCTCATGATCAACGACGACTGCAAGTACTACGGTGGTACGATCCCCATTCCCCCGCTCCCTGCCCATCCGCACTTCTCGACGCGAGAGCGGCAGTGTACTGTAAGCAGTCTGATTAGAACAAAGCATGCTAACAAATCCCATTTGTTCATGAATGCAGGAGGCAACTTCCGCGCCGTGCTCGTCTTCCCTCCCACGTACCCTCACATGCCACCCTCCTTGACGTTCCAAGAGCCGATCCCCTTCCACCCCAACATATACGAGGATGGCAAGCTCTGCATATCAATCTTGCATCCACCCGAGGAGGACGAATACGGGTACGAAGCCGCCTCAGAGCGATGGAGTCCTGTCCAGAGCCCGGAGACGATACTCGTCAGTATAATCAGCTTATTCCATGACCCGAATATCGACAGTGCTGCCAATGTAGAGGCTGCCATGTTGCTGCGTGAGGAAAGAGAGGGGAAGCACAAGGACTTCAGAAAACGGTGCAGGAAGTGTGTAAGAGAGAGCTTGGGAGAGGATTAAAAATGATTTGGCGAGGAATAGATACTTGGCTTGCGTCGTCGTGGTTTTGTTACTTTCTGGTGTTCCATTGCGCAGCGGCGTTGCATTGGTGGGTTTTGTCATGGCGTGCATCAGATCTCAGCGGTACAAGACTTACATGGAGGGCATTGTATTTTTGAGTTTCACGATTTGTGGTGCATATGATTCACGTATGTGTCTATTGCAATAAAGTACTTGCCGCAGATACATGCCAGCGAAATCATCCATAAGTCTTGTGTGTCAGTGCTGGCAGCGTTCTACTTACTGTCTGACAGGCCAATAAGCCCCGTCATTACTCGATCCCACTCCTCATCCCATCTCAGTGATCCTTCCTTGACAGCTCCATTCTTGAGCTGTTCAAGCTCTTTCTGGCCCTCCTGGCTGAATAGTCTTTGCAATACGCCCTTTAGCTGCGAGGCTGTTTCGAACCCGCACCCATTTTGGCCCTCCTTTACGAGCTCACCGAAGCTTTCAAAGGCAGAATACGCCGCAACAGGCAAGCCGGCTCCGAACATGTCGACAACCTTCATCGGCAGATCAACGCCTGAACTAGACTTGTGTAGGGAAATGCCGAGATCAGCACAGGCGAGAAGTGCGGCGTAATCGCGGGTTGAAAGCCAAGCCGTGAGTACCCTGATTCCTGGGAGACGACCATTGTCCTGTATCTGCTGGATCAATTTCAGGTATTTTGCCTTCTCGGGTCCTTTACCGGTGATGATGGCGAGAATAGGATACGGGGGCTCTTTTGATGCGTCCTCTTTGCTTGGATCTGCATACATCACTAGCGCTTCAAGAAGAATACTGAAATCCTCGTCTGGAGTCCACGACGTGCTGCTGACAATCAGTCGCATGCTTCCATCCATGATGTTTTCGGCGTGGGGTTTGGTCTCCGGAAGGCGCTCGAGCAAGTCCCGTTTCGCTTTTGCCGATGAGATTGGCCGAAACAGCTCTGCCGGTCGGTCATGCAGCGCGTAGACGGGATTCCGCAGATTGAATCGTCGACCACGGAGTTCACGGGCCATGACATCCGTAACAGCGAGATTGGCGTTTCCGAGGAATCTGCCGAAAATGATCTCATACCACTTGTAAATCGGGACAAACATTGAATAAAGTGGTTTCTGGGCGAGGATGGTGTGGCCATAGTTGTGCCAGTCAACGACCACTTTGCTGCCCCGGATCAGGGACACGAAGAGAGCTACATGAAACGTCGGAATGGACGGCGGGTTCTGTCCTGGTTAGCTTCCTAGTCACCCTTGCTTCCACTGTTGCTCCTTGAAGTGTACCTGAATGATGATCCATTGCGCGGGGGGTGTCGCCCACATCATGGTATAGAACAAAGTCCAAAATTGCTGTATGACTTTGCATGGGATATTGAGAAAGAAGGGAAGCGTGCCCCAGGCAATCCATTCTGGTTGTGGTGCTAGACCATACATGGATACTCGGTCATTGCCTATGAGGTCAGGATGTCTCGAAGTTTCTGATAAATCGAGGTTAGCATGCGGTGGGATGAAGATGAAGGTTGGGAGTTGCAACAGTTGCAAGGTTGTACCTTTGTAGGCGACAATGTCAACCTTTCTGCCATGCTTCGCAATACTTATGGCGTGATATTGCATGCGCGGGCTGCGACCAATGTCCCCCAGAACCAAGATCTGGATGTGGTTGTCCTCGGGATTCTGCGGCTTCTTGTAGCGGCTTGGGATAGCATGGTAAAGGGCTGATGCGGTCCACGTCAAAGCGTGGTAGCCATATTTGAGGACGAAAACAAAGATGATGCCCGCAAGGGCGGACAGAAGAAATGGAATAACCATTGCCGCGGCCGATGGAAACAAGTAGAGCTGTCTCAGTAGTCTCCCAGCAAGGTCTGTCTGCCTTGTCGTCTCTCTGACCTCCCAAGCTGCCCACGCGCAGGAAGCTCTGGAGGATAGAAGTCGCAACGCGACAGATTAACGATGCGACTGCCTCTTGTGCGCCAGCCGAATCTATTATCGCAAGGCTTGGCAAGGCAAGGGCTAAGAGAGTCGCTGCAGAGGCGCACGTGAGCTGCGCCAAGGTTCGTGGTCGAGGCTCATCACCAAGGGCCACTTGGTGATAGATAAATGGTGTTGACCAGCAAGAATCATATTTGCTGCCACATATAGGGAGCGTGTCAGGGTCTCTGTGGTGGCTGGGCCTTGCATCAGTGGCCCATCGCGGCCAGCACGGCACTGAGGCGGCGGCGGCCACAGCGGGTAGCGATTTGGAGATGCCCAGAGTACAGTGGGTGTACAGTGGGTGTACAGTGGGTGTGCCTTGCCTAGATGGCTCCCTGCAGAATCATGCCAACAACGTTGATGCGATTCCCAAATGACTCTGCGCTTTTTCTTCCATATCATAACAACAAACCAAAACTTGGCAAGTGATGATGACGCATTTGCGCATTTGCCGCCTCATGCCCACAACGGATATAAGCGCTCTACCAGGGATTTTTAGTTCTCTGGTATCGGCGTTATTATGATATGTGTAATTGCCACGCATTTTTGCAAGCTATTAAGCTACAACACGACCCCTGATATTCTACAAAAATACATGACAGGGAAGCTGTGCTATGGATTTTAATGATAAAACGTGAGGTGACTTTAATCGTACTTGTTGAAATTAGACCGAATTCCGCCCGCAAGCTGCTGGCTGCAAGGGGGAGGGGGATGTGTGCCTCAGGCACACAACACCAAAAGCCACGTATCCTGTATCCTATCATAACATCGCGGGCGGCCTCCTTTCCTAGCTTTTAGAGAGTAACAATAATTATACCTGTGTTTTACCTGTTCGCACTAGTGCTTACGAAGTTCCCTTGGTCCTCCCAACAGTACTAATTTTTATCTGATTGGCTCAGAGTATGGGAATATGAAAAGATCCTGGACGAGACCTCTGATTGGCTTATTTACCCTACAAGGTGCCAAGATTTGTGAATAATTTAAATCAGGTCACTCATTTATCCATAATATATATATAAGCGGATCGCCATGAATATTCTCCGTTTCCTCCTTTGTCTCGTTTCCTCAAACGTCTTTCATTTTCGAATCCTCAACCGGCGGCATTCCGAGCTTTCCTCCCACCCGCGCCGAAATTTTAGAAACGAATCAGTGGTATCTAAGAGATGGACAATTTGTTAGATGCTGAGGCTCTCAGTCAACTCGGTCGGGAGCAAAAAGCCTTGCTCAACACAATCGATGGCCTCAGAGGGTTTGGGGTAGAGCTTGATGCGTTGCCACAGATCGTCGTCGTTGGTGACAAGTCGTCCGGCAAAAGTTCTGTTCTCGAGGCCATCTCACGCATTCAGTTTCCAGTAAAGAGTGAGCTTTGCACGAGATTCCCCACCGAATTAGTCTTAAGAACTGCGGTAGAGCCCAGGTTTGTGGTCAGACTTCGAAGCAAGGATGGGAAACGAGCTGCCCCTTTTCGTAAAGAGCTCAGCACCAAAGATGCTCTCCCAGCCATCATTGAAGAGGCGAAAGAGGAGATGGGCATCGAAGTGGGCACAAAAGACTTCTCGGATGAGACATTACATATCGAGATAGCAGGACCAGACCTGCCGCACTTAACCCTCGTTGACTTGCCTGGACTGTATGGCACAGAGACTACAGACGAGACCGACGAGGGCATCGAGATGGTAAGGTCGCTGGCAACAAAGTACATGAAGCACAAAAACACCATTATCCTCGCTGTCATCGCCGCCAGTAGCGATGCTGCACTGCAAGACGTCCTTGAATTGGCAAGGACGTGTGACCCAAATGGAGAGCGCACAATTGGAGTCATCACTAAACCTGATTCTCTGGAGCCATTATCGCCGGAAGAGGCAGCTTTCGTTCGACTTGCGCAAAATCAGCATCCGGTACACTCTTTCAAACTCGGCTGGCACATTCTCCGGAATCGGAGCAGTTTAGAAAACGACGAAAATCATTCTGGACTGTCGAAAACCTCGGATCAAGAGAGAGACGAGAAAGAGAGTGTGTTTCTCGGCTCGGGATCTTGGTCGTTTATCCCAATTATGAACCGAGGTGTTGAAGCATTGAGACACAAACTCAGCACCGCTTTATTTAAGCATGTAAAGTCAAGCCTGCCAGTCCTTATTTCTGATGTGCAGCAGAAACTCAAGATCCATCAGCAAGCATTGGCAAAGCTTGGCGCTGAACGCACGACTGATTCAGATCGCCGACAATTCATCATCAACGTGGCAAACCAATATCGGGAAATTGCGTACGTCTCTACGCATGGCTTGTATGACAGTCAGTTCTTCCGAGGGTCCCATCGAAGCAATGATAGGGGGACTCTCAGTGTCTGTGACGAACGCAGACTACGGGCTGTCGTGCGCAACTTGAATTGCGCTTTTGATTCTGTCATGTTGATCAAAGGTGCCCACCGGAACTTCTGCATTCCTGATACTCCCACGCCTCGAAACGAGCCTCTCCCAGGATCGTCCAAACCATGGATAGCATTATTTGACTCAATCCCCGACTCAAAGGCTATATCTTGGTTGACCCTTGAAAAGGAACTCGACATGGTTGCTGCAAATAGCAGAGGAAATCAGTTTCCTGGTTCCCTGAATGATAGCCTTGCCCTTGAGCTCTTCCGTGATCAAGCTCACAAATGGCACCAGATTGCCACCAAATATACGGAGCTGGTCCTTCAAGCTTCCAAGAGTTTCGTTCAACTAAGTTTTGATTATATTCTCGGAGCAAATAAATCCACCAAAGATGCTCTCTATAGTACCTATGTCGATGACTTCTTCGAAGAAAAGCGGGAAGATCTAGAGAAGAAATTGGAGGAGCTGATACGCCATTATCAACATGGTGATATTCTGTGCTTGGACGACGAGTTTCACAGGCGCGTGGCGAGTCGAAACAAGCTTCACCTTGCTGCTCACATTCAAAACATGCTGCCTCAAAAAAGTCATCAACCTACCTTTACCAAAGACGAGGTGTTCAAAGCCGTTCAGGATGCTCCCTCTGAAAAGGCGGCCAGCTTCGATCTCAAGCGGGTTTTTGAGATGATGGATGCATATTACCAGGTTCGTTCCTCTGTTCCAACGCAACTTAGGCTCACGTGCCTGAACAAATGATGCAGATGTCCCGCCGAACTTTCACGGACAATGTCATTATTCTTGCTGTGGAAAACTGCCTGGTTTCTAAGATTCCTGATTTGCTGAAAATCATTTTGGAGGAGGAATTAGACCAGACCACGCTCGCACTTCTTACCGATGAGCCCTGTTTGACCAGCCAAGAACGCAAACGGCTCAGGAAGCAAGTGGCCGCGCTGAAGGACGGACTACGGATTTGCGAAAAGAATCGCCCGCCGATGGGCTCTCGTGAGTTCTCGAACCGGAGCGCAAGTCCGCAGGGGCATTTTTCTAAATTATGCAGTTTTGCCTAGCGAAGTAGTTGCGCCGGTGACTACGAAATCGGCATCATCGCAAAATCATCCTGACCCGACTGCTTCTACTAACGTCGAGACTCGGAAACCTTCTTCTTCACCTTCCACTGCATCTAGCGAGGCAGAGCCGGTGCAAACTAACTCGAGCGCAGCTCCACCTCCTTCCTCGCCTTCGGAAATACAGATCTCGACGCCTGTCGACCCTTCCCGTGACCAGACGTTCTCTGCCAGCGCGACAGCTACTTCTAACGGACCCAAAGGCGGTCTTTTCGCAACTGGCAGCACGGCCCCATCAAATGGTCGATCCGATAATCCGAGTGTTGTAAGCTCGTCAGTTTCCAAATCCGGTGCGCCCTCCTTGTTTGGCGGCAGCGCTGCGGTCCCTTCGGCTACACCATTTACATGGAACACTGGCAATCCCGCGAAAAGTAAAGCCTCTATTTTCGAAATTTCCCCACTCACCACGTTCTCTCCAGAAGAACTTATGTTGCGACACAGACTAACCAACTCTTCATCCTAGTGGGCCGGTGGGTTCCGTAGAATGTTCGCATCTGAGTATTTCGCCCGATACACTGTTACAGTGGGGAGTATCAAGTTTTCCGGCCATATGTTGTAGTTGTCGTCCACTTTGTATATGGACGTAGGGTACGTGTATTTTTGCAAAGCAGAGAAATAGAGCGTGGTGCACTATTATGTCCACATCCCTTCGACTCCTAATCATCTCTGTGTAGTCAAGTCTAAGTTGCTCCAGCATAAATGTGGATGGATGCCTATTCGCTGAAAATAGAGTGGCAAGCAATGAGTAGCGGCGTGTTCTTATTATTACCTAAAGGACGCGATTTGTTCTACTTCGATCATGACGCCGTCTATTCTGAACCCTCCTTCGGTTACAGTGCACACCATATCAAAATTACTTTGAACCTCGTGGAAAGAAACCCAGTAGACTAAGTGTAGACCATTCTTGCAAAGATTTTTAAGGTAGTTCAAAGTCCAAAGGACAGCCAAAATGACCTTTCCACTCCATTTGAGAGAGTCACAAGAAGTGAAGCAACTTGGTAGTCTTCTGCCAAGCGCGAACTCTACTAGTCTGAAACTCTCAGTCAGAATAGATTACAGTAGTACGCACTCAAGAACTTGGGTCTGTTTCATGGGATGTGAAACTTCAAAGCGTCGAAACTTACCCGAATCGTTTTCCGACTCTTCGGTCTTGCAGTCGGTCTCGCTCAGGGGGTCTAGTCCGTCATCAAATTCATGAGCTACCAGATGGATTGTCATCAACTCTGGCAGAGTGACGGTTTCGGCGAGAGGCATAACCGTTCTGGCGAATAGCTCCTAACTATTCTGATCGGTGATGTTACCCGTGACTCTCAAGCCATTCATCTCAACTTCGGCGTCGTAGCTCAACTGACGATCTCCACTGTAGATTTCGAAGACTTTGATAATTTGCTCCCCCAGCAAGCGGAAGGTGTAGTGTTTGACATCAGATATGTCGTGGCGTTCAAGCAGCTCCATGGGATGATAGGGTCCTCTCGTTTCGCCCTCGTATTCGGCGACCCAGACAATTTTGTGAAAGGGAAAAGGTTCGGAAGTCATATTCGTCTCAATCTAAGAGATCACTGGCATATGAAGATGCAGGATTGTTTCTTCGGAGGAGTTAATCTCATCAAAGTAGTGAAGGGGATGGGCTAGTCTGCGATGAATGTGTGTAGATGTGTGGACAAGGCCGAATATTCACGACTTTTGCGAACTATGTTGTGAGAGAGGGGAGAGTTGAAAATTCAAGAATCACGGCAGAAGACATTCTTATACCTCAGACTAGGAGCGCGGTCGTCTGCACGCGGCCTGGGCAGCTGGCAAACAGGTGATACTGAAGTTGATGTTTTGGCTATTACGGAACAATGGAAATATATAAGCTCCACAATAGTAAAGCCAACAACGTTTACTAATGAGCATACGAGGCAATCGTATGGTTTAGGGACTCGGACTTAGGAAGCGAACGGGAGTGCTGAGCGACTGTCCCCAAGTCAGATCAACTCATGCTCTTTGAATGGGTGCCATGACCCTCGTAAACGACGTATACTCTCGTCTTAGTTTTTTGGTCAAGATTTGCATTGGGCTTTGCAACAGTCACCCTGTCAACCTTGCTGTTAACTTCCACAGACATTCCAGACGCTGCGCTGCCGTAGTTGGGAGGTGATACCACCCTTGAGCTAGATCGTTGTCGCTTATACTGGCCATTTTGCTGCGTAGAACCTTGAAGACTTGACCTTTGCCACTGGCGACTCAAAGAAACTATGGAGAGGTGACAATGGTACTTTGATCTATGTTCGAGTTGACAGTATATACAGGTAGTTCTGGCTAATTGGAGTCCACCCGGCTTGACGTGGACTTCTGCGTGAGAGCCATCCCCAGAGTGATGAGGAGTAGATGTATTGATGGATGTTGGGGAGCGTCAGGTTGATCCTGAAAGCGGGCTGATTTTTCTGAGTCAGTCTCCAACGCCCAGAATGGACAAGTTCAAAGCAAACCTGATGCAGATCAAGGAGACGAGAAGTCAGACGGTCAGGTTTGGGCCCGAAGGTCTTCATAGCCCTACTCCTACCAATGCGTCAGATCTTTGCTGGTGCTGATGTGCTTTATTCGCGCGACGTTAACAGCAAATTTGGCATGAATGGCGCAATAAAACCTTGATAAGGTGGGAGTCCTCGTTCTAGTTCTAAAAAGTGCTTCTTATGATGCCTCATTGCTCAAAGCATCAAATCATATGATGTGATGAGTGAGCATCCCAGCCAACCACGATCGATGCTCCGTAGAGTTTAGCTATCCTGACTACTAATATGCTGTAACGCATTTCAACTGTTGTTCTCAATAGCCTGGTTTAACATGCATTTGCGAGACAATGCTTGGCAGTAAAGAAAATCTAATTATCGCAAAAAATAAAAAATAAAACCATAGCAAAATGGGTATCATATGCAACCCTAAATTCACACCTCAACCTAAGCAGTGCGCTCACTTCTTCGATGTACCAAAGCCCGTGAAGCCCATTTGAGCCATCATATCATCTTCGTCATGCTCCCCCTCAACCCGTACATCATCGCCATACTCAGTCTTGACTTTTGCCGCCGCCTCCTTCTCCAGCCTCTTCCTCTCGGCCTCCTCCCTCCTGCGTTTCCGTCTCTCTTCCAGCTCCTTCTCCCGCTCCTCTTCTCTTATTTGCAGTCTCTCCTTCAAGCTTGTGGCCTTCTCCTTCTCTAGTTCCCCCCTTTTGCGGATCCAAAAGGTGATTCGCTCGTGAACCTCCTCCACCGTGGCGCGCTTGACCTCCATTGTTTGACCGGTGTTGAGAAGATGCTGCGGGGTATTCAAATGCTCAATGAACTGTATGTTGTCCTTGAACGTGAGATCGCAGGCCTCGCAGTAGAATCCTGCACTCCGACCTCGCTTTCCGACACCGGCACCAGCAGGGACAAGTTGGGTCTTGCCCACTTGAGCTGTGAGGTCAATGACATTTCTTCTGGCTGTGGTATAGGTCTCATCGCCAGTCAATGGCTTGTGGTATGCTTTCCCGACAAGCTTGGCTTCGTATCGTGCCTTGCGTTCTTCTTTCTCTTTGGCCTCCCGATCTTTGGCTTTCGCAGCATACTCGTCTAGATCCCATTTCTTGCGGAAGTCGGTGTCGCCGGCTGGCGCACCGTATGCACCGCCCTTCTTCGAGTCGGACATGACGAATGCTCAAGGAAGCCGTCGTCTGTTCCTCATGAGCGTTGCGCGTGTTGGTGGTGGCACGTTCGACACTGACGAGGGTTCAAAAGTTGAGTACGGGGATGGAAGAAGGTCAACTGGGAATGAATGAGTGGGGCGTATACGCCATCGCGACCAGGATATCACGAGCAGAGACACAAGAGACGAAAGATCTGCAAAATAAATATACGACATAGACAATTCCACGTGGCTATATATGCACATACCATATATTTGCCTGAAATGATCCAAATTTCAGTTCTGTGGCTTTCCTTGCGCCATCTCTCAATTTAAACTCAATTTAAAACGCAGATGATGCAGCTCATGGCGTGGAGCTCCAAATGCGACCAACAACCCCACGGAGGGGCAGTTTTTCCTTCGTCGCACTGCCAGACAGCAAGCTCTTGACATCGTAGCAGGCGCAAACTCTGACTCTAGACGCCATGTTGTATCTGGTTGGTCTTGGTCTCTCAGACGAGACTGACATTACTGTCAAAGGCCTCGAGGTCGTAAAAAAAGCCTCAAGAGTCTATCTGGAGGCCTACACAAGCATTCTCTTGGTAGATCAGTCCGTGCTGGTATGATTCAGCTATCAGTTATTTCTAGAAATTGGCTTACATAGACATAGGAGAGCTACTATGGTCGCTCGATTACAATTGCGGATCGAGAAATGGTCGAGTCAAACAGCGATGAGATCTTGCGCAACGCCCAAAATGAAGATGTGGCCTTCTGCGTCGTTGGTGATCCTTTCGGGTCAGTACAATACACGTTTCTCGACCAGGTACTGGCTGTGATTGATTGCATACTGAATGATTTCCAGAGCAACCACACACGCCGATCTTGTAATCCGAGCTCGAGAATTATCTATACCCGTTCGAACCGTCCCCAACGCTTCCATCATGTCTGGCATCGGCGCTTGTGGCTTGCAACTTTACAACTTCGGACAGACTATCTCTATGGTTTTCTTTACAGAGACGTGGAAGCCTGCTTCATTCTACGATAGAATCAAGGAGAACCGCAGTATCGGTCTCCATACCCTGGTGCTGGTCGACATCAAGGTTAAGGAACAGAGCCTGGAGAACATGGCTAAAGGGAGGCTCATCTATGAGCCCCCTCGCTACATGACTGTCGGCCAGTGTGTGAAGCAAATGCTTGAGATTGAAAATGAAAAACAGGAGGGGGCCTACAGTCAAAACAGTTTAGCCATTGGTGCCGCCCGTGTTGGCGGAAAGACGGAGAAATTCGTGGCAGGCACACTACAAGAGCTATGCTCCGCCGATGACGAGCTTGGTCCGCCTCTTCACAGCCTCGTGCTATTGGGACGGCGGACACACGAACTTGAACACGACTTTGTCCGAGAGTTTGCCGTGGACAAGGAGAAATGGGACAAGATCTGGAAAGAAGAATATGGCAAGCAGTTGTGAGCGGCAAAGATTGAGGCTGCTGAAAAAATTAACACCAAAACATCAGCACTTGGATCATTGACTGTGACGCATGGACGACGAGAATTAAAGGCTGAGCCTATCGCGCCACCGAACGGACAACATTGAAGGGCGTGCCCGCGAGCGATCCAACCACCTGTAGTTCGGACACATCGTCCGCAACCAAGATGTGCGGCACAATACTCTCGAACAAAGAGCCCAACGCAAGTGCTGCCAGGTTGATTGAGAAGAGAAGCGCCGCTCTAACTTATATTATCATGCATACGCGGAATATACAACTTGTTCATGAGTTAGCCCCCTAAGAGGTGGTCAAATTACATGACAGGTCTTGAGGAGAGCAATAGTTTGCAGGACCCGTCATGAAATCCGTCCCCGGCGTGCCCCTTATAGAGGTTGACGCCTTCAAGAGCGCCGTATTTTATCGCTAATGGGCTCTATCTTGTGGTCAGAACGGGAGGCATAACCGCGATTTATGTACGCACAATCCGCAACTAAGCCCAAAACGGAAGGTGGTACCTTCGCATGCCAATTTCTACGCAGAGCTACCTCGTCGGTGAGGATCCCGCACCTGCCCCAGCTGACGACGGCGCTCTGTCAATGCACCGAAATTGAGGTACATTTGGCTGCCGCAACCACCCGGGCCTTCTGTAGATGCGACAATTACCTTTTCGCACAAACTCTCCTTCTCAAACGGGCGTCCAACATCACCTTCGTAATCTTCCTCGCTGGCCGGTCCTCCCTAGCCTCTACCTTAATTTTTTTTCCCCAGCCTCCCTGTGATCCAACCATTAGTCAGATATATTCCTCAACTCGGCCATCTGCCCCTATCTGCGCAGGGACTCGCAACTTGTGAGATCTATGCCGACCTGCCGAAGTCGCCCCAGTCGACCAGGTTCCTCTTGTGTCACGATTACTCATCCTTCTTGAGCAAGCTTCGGTGCAGGACGTCACTCGCGTGTGGAAATTTTGTCCTTGATCTGAAACGTTCAGGTGGTCGCTCGCAACTGGCAGGTGCGGGTAGGACACTTCGCCCTTTACCTCACCCAGCTGTATCCAGCTGACGGCTCATTTCATGGCACCTGGGTTGCCTTCGTGGGTCTCGGGCTGATTTATCCTTCACATTTTATGCCAACTGCCGACATTCAAAATTTCACTTCTCAAGATAGACCCGTACGCCTGGTTTGGTTGGGTCTCTGTCTGTCTAATTTTTTATTTTTTTTAGAACCATATTTGTCTGAGGTTGCGTCAATCATTTATCCCAGGATTTGGAGGACATTCAGTAGCCTTTGCTCTTGAATCGCAGACGGAGTTTGAAGCCACCAATTTATTCAAAATACTCAGCAAATCTAATAATGGCTGGATTGGCGAATGTAAGCTCTCACCCTTGTTGGCTCAAAGGTCCATCCGAACTTAACATTTACTCTAGGCAGCATTCCCTTGGGAGTGCCGGGACAGGGAGGACCAGGCCAAGGCTTCCTACAACCATCCACTTAGGCGCACTAACCTAGTCCTCGCCGAGGAGAACATGAGACTCAAGAGGATACTACGCGAGAATGGTATATCCTGGTCCCCAATTGCTCAAGCGCATATGGCACAACAAAATCCTGCCTTGCGGAGACGGACTCGTTCGTCCATGTCCTCACATGAACTGGGATGCCCTAGTCTGCCAACTGAGGTCATTCTAAGAGTACTTAAATATGCCTTGCAGAGCCCTTACCCAATCATCGACCCTCTGTCACGCCTTGTCCCTGAAAATCTATCCGACGCTGAGAGTTCTCGTGGCAATCAAATTGCCATTCACTTTCTAGCAACATGCAGAGCACTTCATACAGAAGGGACTCGGTATTTATGGGAATCTAACGACTTCGTCTTCACGACTCCAGAAGCACTCCGTAATTTTTCCGAATTAAGCGCCGAGTATCGGAATAAGATCACTCGTGTTGATCTCAGAGTGATTGCCCGCTACTATGACGACCAGCGCCGAAAGCACAAACTGGAGCGAGGGTACCACCCTGATCTGAAGAAGGATCAGCTTCTCAATGTTCGACTGCGTCCGAAAGAACCGCCTCTGATCAGAGGCGGATTTCGTTGTTATACTTGGTCTCAAATTGCGGACTTCTTGATGGCTCTTCGCGCTCCATATGAGCCGTCTTACAAGGACAAGCATAGCCCTCGCCCTCGCCTCCTCCCATCCCTCCTAACGCTTCGTCTGGATCTCGTGAATTTTTCTGAAACCCTTCTACCGTTTTCAGGCTCGGAACTCCATGAGATTGCATCCCACGAGCTCGGGTGCACGCTTAACGAGCTTCGGATCACCGGTATGCCGTTCGATGACGCTGGAATGAAGGCGTCAGCGGAATTGAGCGGGATGCTCAAAGACGAGGGTCTTTACTTGGACGGCTCTGCTACCTACATTGCTCATAAAAAATACCTGCAACGGCTGTCGGGCAAAAAGTGGTGTGCTCGCGTGGTGCGCGCATCGAAGAACAAGACTCAAACTGATTATGACGATACCGAGGAGTCAGACGATGATGACTTCTTTGGTCACAGACACATACATCCACGACTGGGAATCATGCCCCCCGTGCCTCCAGAAGAGGGCCATCCCATGTCATCCCGCGATCAAGAAAAGGTTATTTGGAAACGAGTACCCATCTCGCGAGAAAGTGAGGAACGCAATTGGGTGCAATTCTCCCGAGCCGGCGGATACGAGATTGCTGAGCCTGAATGGGAGACTGACGACGAGGGCGTTTGCCCCTGCTGTGGTGAAGGGCATCTTAGCTCTTCCTTCTTGAGCTATATGATGAATGGTGACGAAGTTTTTATTGAATTGGACTGAACGCAACATCTGGCAGAGTGGGACTCTTTCAAGGTGTTTAATATGTGTGGGAGCTTAAGTTGCGGAATTGGTGGTGAACGATAAAGATGGTATAGCAAACAGTACGATATCACGGAGTTGATCGCGTGGAAACACTGAACCCAATGGGCGCTTTGGCCATTGCATGATAGCTACCCAGAGCTTTACTTTTCCAGCAGCGGCCTGCTTCCGAAGCCATCTCTATGACATAGATGGGGTCCATCGTCCTGCTTTACTTCGGCTAGCTGGCTGGGCACCAAGACGATGCCCTTTGACATAATGTGCTCAAGTATTCAAATGGTGCCTGGGTACCTATCTAGGTAGATAATATTATTGCGCGAAGTGCGGAAACGACCACCCACACTCCGTACTGCGGTAATGTTGACTAAACCGCAAATGGGTCATGAATGTGGAGAAGGCACATGTCGCATCAATTCGCCCCCGCTTCCCTTTGTCCGTATGTACATACTTTGTAAGCGGACCCCTGGTCATCTGTCAAACTCGCGTCAGCCACCTCCAACACTACGCAATGTGATTAATAACGAACAGCTCAACACCAAGCTCTCCATAAACCGGGAACTTTTTCTTTATTTCTTCCTTCCTTTCCTTCCTTATTCTTTTCTTTTCTTTTTTGGATTACGATCACGCCTCGACATTCGGATGCTAAAGAACGTATAACAGCTCTTTGAGGAGATGCTTTCGACAACAGCCAAGATGTTGCTAAGCTGTCTGCACCTGCAGATGGCTGGAGTCTTGGCTGTGGCCATGTTTGCATCGGCCGTCCTCTCTGAGCACACCAGCAACTGGGCAGTCCTGGTCTGTACATCGCGATTCTGGTTCAACTATCGTCACCTCGCAAACGTCCTCTCCATATATCGAACCGTCAAGCGACTTGGCATTCCTGATTCGCAAATCATTCTCATGCTTCCAGACGACATGGCCTGCAACCCGCGCAACGCCTTTCCCGGCACTGTTTACAGTAATTCAGATCGCGCCGTCGATCTCTACGGGGACAACATTGAGGTTGACTACCGTGGGTACGAAGTCACTGTCGAGAATTTCATCCGTCTCCTTACCGATCGCGTTGGCGACGAGATGCCTCGCAGCAAACGCTTGTTGACAGACGAGCGAAGCAACATTCTGGTTTACATGACTGGACACGGCGGCAACGAGTTCCTAAAATTCCAGGATGCTGAAGAAATAGGCTCTTTTGATCTTGCGGACGCTTTCCAACAAATGTGGGAGAAAAAGAGGTACGTAATGAGGAACGACAAATCGCTGGCTGTGCCTGTAGCACAAGAAAGACGACTACGACTTCTAACCGAGAGATTTTTACTCAGATACCACGAGATTCTGTTCATGATTGACACGTGCCAAGCGAACACCATGTATAGCAGGCTATATTCTCCAAATATTATTGCTACCGGATCATCCGAGCTTGACCAGTCATCGTATTCCCATCATGCCGATAACGACGTTGGCGTCGCGGTTATCGATCGGTATACTTACTATAACTTGGAATTTCTGGAGAATCAAGTCAAGGATCTGAACAGTCGCAAGACGGTGGGGGAGCTCTTTGACAGTTATGACTATGAAAAGATACATTCGCACGCCGGAGTCCGATACGACCTCTTCCCTGGCGGCGCCGAGGCAGCCCGAAGCCGATTGATCACCGATTTCTTCGGCAACATCCAGAACGTTGAAGTTGACCGAGACGCTAGTTCTTTACTAGATGAGCAGTTGCTTTCTTTGAGTAGGACTATCACTTTCCTAAGAGAGAAGGGGGCGGAGGAGGATGCTGCTCGTAAAAACGCAACGTCTATGCCCATGGAGGCTCCGCATGAATCCGTCACCAAGATACAGAGTGCAACTGTCCTCACTGAAGAAAACTGGTGGAGCAAGAAGGTTGTCGGTGCAACAGCCCTCGCAGGCTGCGGGTTATTATGGGCCTTGGGGTCGTTTTTGGAAATATGAGCAGAAGCAAGAAATCGAGAAGTCGAGCATAATGAGGTCGAAAGCACATAGAGTACTGGCTGGTAAGGTATGTTTCGCCAGACTGGAAAAGTCGGCGACGGCGTTCAATGTTGCATTTAGGACTGACTGGAGGCTGCATTCTGCACGCGTGTTTATAATCCTAATTATGTATATATTTCAATCCAGATTCCACGTCAGCTAAGTCACGAATCATAATGTCGACGCCATGTTTTCACGTTAATTGGATTTTCGCATAATATGGTCTTAGATTATCAGCATTCAAAGTTGCCTTAGTCAGCAAAAACAAACTTCACCATCAGGGCTGGAAACGGGTGTCCCGCTAACCATGGACGACTTAAATCGACAAGTCGCTGAACAGCAGCTCTGATGATTGTGCAGCTTGAGTGATGGAGCTCAAGTGACAGGACTTCAGTCTGCGCCGTATGCTGCTCCGTTACAAGACATGGATCGTTCCAAAGTGAGTTTTGCACGAAGTTTTACCCATGGGCGCAAAAGAGCACATGGGCGCAGTCCTGCGTATCTCTCGGTTCAAAATTTGCCCTCCGTGTGCTCCTATCTACCATGACTAAACTGGATGTACATATAATGCAAAGCTTTCATTAAAGGCGCTTGAGACCTAACTGGGATGAATAGGCTCGACCATTGCAGCCGCTGGAGCTCGGAGCACGTCCTATTGCAACACACGCAATAGCATGGTCCTGCGATGCGGAACTGGCAATTGCCACAGCTGACACACTTCGTATCTTCTTGCCTGAGTACCCGCGGCCGGGGAACGCGCCAGATGACGCCACCGATGATGACGCTTTCCAGCCGCAGTTTACTCTTACTCTCACAACGAGCGGCATCATTCGCCCAGATCCAGCGATCAACGGCCCGCTCTGCGCCTTTGCTGGCGTGAGTCTACCTGCTTCTGATGCCGCTGAGAGCATTGTTTTCGGCGGAGTAGGAAATGCGGAGGCCACGAGGTCAGGCTCCTCGTTGGGACAGAGCCTTAGAGTAGAATGGTCGCCGAACGGGCTAGGACAGAACCTGCGCCCTATATTGGGCATCTTGACTACTTCTGGGAGCATCGTGGCCGTAGGCGAGCATTTTGATGGCAGAGCGGCCGTGGCCTCCAGCTCGAGATCACGAACGTTCAAGCACTGGAAGGTTTTATGGGGATTGGGCGCCCAGTTGCCCATTCCTGATGGAGAGAGTGCAGATGGCTTTCGAAAGATGAATGAGCGCATTGTTTCTTTCTCGTGGGCAGAGCAGATTGGCTCCGGAAGGGCTCTGCTAGCTTACATGGATGATGATCGTAAGGTGGTCATTATGGGTGTACAGCTCTTTAGGAAGGCTCGACAATCCGCTGGCTCGGTGAGCGATGCATCGGGATGGGAAATATTTGAGATTGACAGATTTGATGGCACGGGGCCTCATGACGTAAGTCATATATACCTCTCGTGCTTCCCTTTCCCTTTGCCACTCATCAACCTAGTTTATCCCTCCCTTTTTATTAAGTTACTAGAGTAAGCAGATGGGACGACTGATGATATTTGAACAGACGGTTGACTTTGGAGACCCAGACTTTATGCCGAGCGGTGGTGCCTTTTGTCTCAAATGGAGCCCGTGGTTGGTCGCGGAGGGCTACCGGACTGCAACACTTTCATACGTCGCAAGGAATTTCGTCGGATTCAGGAGAGTAACTATTCGGGGAGAGTGGAGACGGGGCCAAGATCCGAGCATCAGTCTTGAGCGGTTCGACTCAGTGTCTATCTGTATATTTCTCGCGCCAGATGCATTCGTGGAGTGGGAAGGCTCTGTACGTATGAGCTCTGGAAATCACAGGTTGTGGCGCGTTATCCTCATCGTACGGAATGGCTGACCAGTCGATGTTGCAGATATGGCACGAGGACGATTCATATCTGGCCCGCGGCATAATAGCCACGCCGTTCGTGGTCAAGCCTTTCCAAGTTGACTTATGCGCCACTCCAGCCCAGCCCATGGCTTCACACTCTCCAGCAGCTTGCTCGACACTGTATGCCAAACCACAAGAGTTGTCTACAAACCCAATATCAGGCAAGTCCGGAACCCAAAAAGAACCGTGGCTCTCATTCTTCATTCCACCCGTCTGTCTGACTCAACAACAGGCCTAATCATCCACCGTCCCGATCCATTGAAGAAACCTCGTGAACCGCTCTACTCCCTAATTCGCCTCTCTGCTACCCCTACCAACCAAGACTGGTATCAGACCAATCTGCCCTCTCACAGCACGCTCCCCCAGTGGGTGGAGCGGATTCGTCGTGCCGTAAACCGCGAAGTACCGCGAGTCGAAGCCCTCGGCGGCATTGACTCGGAATCCGACCCAGATTCCGAGTTCGACGAGCCAGAAGTCGACATGACGTTGATGCCAGAGGAAGAACACCTATCCAAGGTCCATCCCCATCGTTTTCGACTCTGGGGTATGGCCGCCTCGCCCGGCGACGGGTGCATTGCCACAGTCGTATCCAAGCACGTCACACAGCATGCGGATCGTCGACCGCGGTCAAGGGTCATGTTCTCGTGGCCTACAGACGATGACTCCGTACCTGCGAGATCCCTTGGTGCATCGGATTCCCTGACAACAGAGGGCACAGTCTGGGAGGCCATGTACGGGGACATACACGAGGTTCCAACCTGGCTCGCTAAAACTACAGATCGGTCCTTGTGCCAAGAGACGTCGGTCAGAGATCTCTTCAAGTCTGTGATTCCCAGACAACGGTGCGTGTTCTGCAACACTGGCCTCGTCACGCTGGGCAATGAATCTACCTGCGAGAAGGGCCACTCTTTCGGTATGCTTCGTCCTCCCCCCCCCCCTTTTTTTTTTTTTTTGCAGGACATTCATTATACTTTTACAGCATGGGGCGGAAGCACTGAACTTCTGTGAAAAGCTACGTGTACAGCCACGGGGCTTGCGATTTTAGCGCCTGGCATATCTCGAATATGCGCGGTGTGTGATCTCCGTTGCCTGAACGTGTCGGAGCTGTCCCGAATCGCCTCTGAGCATATTGGCCCGGAGGCCGTGGTTGAGTCGCTGGGCGAGGTGTGCGGTGGGTGTGGGGGCAAGTTCTTGATCTGAGTTGGCCATGGATGTGTCCAGTTTCGTTCGAGCCCAGCGTGGGAATCCTTGGCGCTTGGTCTGTCGCATGGACGTGAATCAACTGGGACAACAGCCGCGAGAAGCAAAGGTCACTTTGCACGAAGTAGCTTCGCGGTGAACCCATCTACTATTCAATACCACTCCACGTACGTACAAAGACTTCGCCGCAAGCTCCAGCAGGCCACGCCTCCAAACACGAGGGGCAAGGACATGAGGGACGCAGAGCAGATGTCGACGGCCAGGATAGCTGGGGAGTGGGTGCGAAACAATAGGAATTACGTGCTGCTGTATAATAAGAATGTGGTTGATACATTAACTGAGATGTGAGACACATGCATGGAGAAACGTTTTAGAAAGGGGGGAGTCTAGTTCGTTCGAATGACCTTGTTGGCATCTTTGACGCCGGTGGACATGGGCAGCAAGACATTCTTAGGCCTACTTCCTGGTGTTTCTCGCTGAGCTTGGGTACAAACTTCTGGTCATTCATGCAGCAGCAAATTCACAAGGAAAACCTTACTCGACCTTGCTATTTAACAAGGCAGGTATCGACGGACAACATCATGCTGAGGAGTTCAGGTTCATTCCTAGTCTCATTTCTTCACCATTTCTCCACTCGTTCACCATACTTATCACTAACGACTTAAACAATACACCATGAAGGAGTTGACTCGAAGTTCAGATATGCTTGCGAGACGCTGTCTGCGCTGTATACCACAAGTTCTCCTCCCATCTCCGAAAAATCTTAGCGAGCCCTTGTCTCCATACAGCCTTCAGAAATCAAACCTATTTCTGCCGCGAGAAAAAAAAAAAAAAAAAAAAAAGATATCACCACTCCATGGTGATCTGACCTATGTATGAAAGAGCGATACATAACCCAACATATGTATGAGAGTATATCGACACCAAAAAGGGAAGAAAAAAGGAGGAAAATATCGAATCGTTTGGTAGGCCGAAAACAGGCGTAGTGGTTGGTACAGAAGAATATAAGGAAATTACAAGTGAAAGGAAGGAAGAGCAAGCAATACAGAAAAAAAAGCGAAATAGATCAAAAGCTTTCGCAGAAACTGGGGAAACCCGACGATGTTTCTTAAAGCTTTATTCCCAGCAGGTCATCAACCATCATGGCCAAAATAAAAACAAAATAACAATTAAAAACAGGTCGGATGGTTCGGGTATCCATGAGCCATCCGTCTTTTTTAAAAAACGCCATTTTTTATCCTCATACTCTTTCTCAACTCCCAAGTGAGTGGCTCGCGGAAGGAAAGCAGCCAAACAAAACACTCAGATCTTACGAACTGGGTCTGAGGGTTTTAGTAAGCCTGGCCTGGCACTGGCTTCCTACCTACAGGACCAGTCGGCGGGCCATTGGGAGGGCCGCGAGGAGGTGACGGAGCTCGCATCGGTGGGGCAGCACCTGCTGGGCCACTAGCTGATCGATTTGCTCCCATTGGGCTTCGCGGTTGACTTCCAGGAGACCCGGGAGGAGGTCCATTGTGACGGGGTCCAGGGCTTTGAGGCTGTCCGAATGAGCTCGTTGGGCGAGACCCTGGGCCGTCAGAAACGCCTGACCTCACAGGTGAGCGGCCTTGTGGTGTCATGGAGCGCTGGCCAGGACCTTGTGGAAGCTGGCCATTGGGGTTGACAGGCGGTCCGGGACGAGGCCCTCCTTGGGAAACTCTTGGTTTTACTGGTCGCGTGGATAAGCAAGTCCGCGGGACGACGCCTTGTTGAGAGCGGTCAAGGCGAATGCAGAGGGCCTGGGACAAAGTGTCAGCGACAAAGGTAAAAACAAATGCTTTCATGGCTGTAGTTGCTTACCCATCCATCGTCATACTCGTGTAACAATCGAACCAGCTCACCAGCATTCATCCCCATCTCATCATCCAAAGACGGCTTGAAGTCTAATTGAACACGGTGAACGTTGGAGTTGTGCGGTCCACCAGCAGCTGCAATCGCTACCGCTCCGTTAGACTGAGGCATTGTAGAACCAGGACTGACCATGGTCATACTATATTGCGTGTCAGCAGGACTCGGGTGATCTGAGTCGAGTGCAGCAGGGATGGTGAGATCTAGAGTCATTGGTCTATCTTTTCGAATTGATGTTTTCCTGGTTAATGCGCCAGCGGCTGCAGCACCTGCAGCGATCACAGGGCCGTTGGCAGTGAACGGGTCTGAGGGGGGGATGGAGCCATGTCCCTGAATCGCCGGTTCGGGGACACGCTCAGCTTGGCTCCCGAAGGGGTTAGCAGTACATGTGCTCTGGTTCGTAGCTGGACGATCGCTCATGACGCTGTTGTGGCCATTCGCGTTCTTAGCGGCTGCCGGTGTAAGCGCTGATCCAGCACCTTTGCTTGGCCGTTTGTCGAAATTCAAGTTGGGGAGGAATTGGGTAACAGGTCGGAGGCTGATTCGTGGTACATTAGGATTGCTTTTGGTAGTTTCGGTCTCGAAGAAGCTGTCATTGCCATGATGTTTTTCATTGTCTATTTCCTCGGGCGCAGTTGCAGTTTGTCTGCGACATCGGGTAAAGAGGAGGAATGCGACGAGGCCAATAATAAACACGCCACCAAGCACACCAAAGGCAATACCGGCCTTGATTCCCGCACTATTTCCATTACCACCAGCTTGGGATGTCGTTGACGCGTTGGTCGGCGTTGTGGTGGGGACAGAGTTGAGTGTGGGTGTCGAAGCAAACAGCTGGCCTCCGACGTCCACACTTTGCGACAAGGTCGGCTGTCCTGTAGCTTTTGCAAGGACAGTGTCGACTTCTCCAGATGCGGTTGTCGGCTGACGAATAATTGAAGGAACTCCGGAAGAGCTTGCTTTGTTCCTCGGGTTGGGAGTGGACTGCGGTTCAGGCGTCCCAGTCGTGCTTGCCAGCAGTGTTGGGTTTGGAGCTTGGGTCTGTTCCGCCGCAGAGTCACTTGTCAAGGTCGAGTAACCAGCAATAGGGCCCTCAAACGTAGGCTTCAAAGTTTTGTATACCGTCTGAATTGAAGGAGGTTGATCATCTAGAAATTGTTGTCAGCTTCAACAGTTCAGATGCGGGATGCGAGGGTCTCCTGTTGCAGAGAAAACAAGTTGATAATGGAAACGCAGAACCAAAAACAGTTCAAGGCATTTGTTGTTTACCTCCTCCATGCTCATCCCTCTGAATTTTTACATGTTCCTTCTGGCCTTCGCTGAAAGGTTCATTCAACCAGTCTTCCCCTTCGTAGGGTATAACACGAGCACGATGATGATGTCGACCTGAGTGAGGCATCTTGGTCGATATCGACAGCCCGAGGATTCGGAAGCTCAATAGAAAGTTATCAAAGTGGTGCTGCCACAGAGGCGCATATATTGGTCGCGTAGGTGGGAAGAAAACAGTGAGCTGGTTGACTGGAATGTGAGGGTGGTATCCGAGGGAGACTAGCGAGACGAGAATGCACCAGCAACCTATCGACCCACGAGCGTGTTGTTGGCGTGAGCTCCGGCGTAATGTCTCACAGTAGCTGCAGCAAGCACCAGTCACGACAAATAAATAGTGAAGGAAAGAACAGTTTGGGCCAGGTGCCGAGCGATGTATCGTAATCTTGTCGAACAAGTTAACAGCTGCGAAGCCAGGTGCTTCGTTTGGTTTCCCTAGAGAATAGGTATCGGGCCGTTGAGCCGTTGGCGCGATAGTCCTGTGTGTCAAAGTCGAAGGTTGGATGAGTAGAAGAGTCGAAGAGAGCGAGAAAGCCTATGTATGATACGGGCACTGAGGCAAAAAGGAATGAAGTGAGCGGGCCGAAGCTCGGCGGCAGCAACGCTCAAGAAACGGTTACACACATGTGTAGATGCAATTAATGGCAGCAGGCATATCCACTGATGGCGAGGAGAAGTAGAGATTGGGGACAAGAGGGAAAGTTGGGCAGAAGGTCATCTACCGCGTCTACCTTAGGTACCTAGGTACTTGTGGGGGAGGTGGTCGAGTGATGTACGTGCATACAGTACGAAGTACGGAGCACATAACTACAGGTACCTACCTAAGCTGCCTAAGGGCACGGCGCCCCGAGCCTGTTGGCATTTTCAACCTTGTTAGGGCGAAGCCGAAAAAGCACTGACCACAAACCTCAGGGCGCTGTCGTGATTGGCCGGGCGTTTCCTTTTATTGCCCAATGGTAGCACAAACCATTGGGTGTTTGGCTTGGCAAACAAGCCGGGGTACTCCGTAAATTACATGGGGTTACGTTAGCACGATAGTCGAGTCTTCTTTGGGACTAGGCGGGGTGCCGCCATAATAAGCATTTCGTCATCTGCCCCCCGCCGCGGCACGCAGTGGTAGTGGTATGAGGCCTGCCAGACCGGGAATCCGTAAGAGCAGGCATGCATAAAAATGTGCAATCCACGAACTCATGTTGTATCCAGACGACTCTACGAAGTAGCCTTGGACGTCACACAAGAAGCCATGTGACAAAGCTAGAGGTCCATGCGTGGTATGCGCAGTTGCTATGGTTGCGCAGGTCAAACAATCCAGAGATCGGCACTCAGCTACCCGTCTGTAAAAGCGGCAGCCAGAACGTCCGCATGTAACGGGCAGGAGTGAGTCGGACAGGAATAGACTTTCCTCAGGGGCACAAAGGAGCCACTGCAAGGGACTTGCAGGGACCGGGCAGTGCCACCTGTACTTGATTGGCCCGCTGCGTGTGCCTTGCACAAGCGAGATTGCTAAACTACCTGTCAGGAACTCCCATCTTTTTCCTTTTCCCCGGTGGCTGACTGACTCCATGGCTGTCATCATGACGGTGAGAACTGGCTTCACCTGGGGTTGCGGACCAGGTAGGTACTTGGCTGGCTGGCTGGCTGGCTGGCTGGCTGGCCGGCCGACCGATTGAGGCATTGATTGACGCTAGGCGTTGATAGCAGGTATGTTTATGTACCCCGTTTGGCAAAGTTGTTAACAGATTCTGTAGAACTTGGTGGCTGCTTTTAGCGTCAAGCCTCTGTCAGTGGGTGAGTTGGTCCGATACTTGGAAAGCTTCCTGCGCGAGATTCGCTGCCCCGTCCGCCACCGGTGATGCATGGGGTGATGGGTGATGGATCATTTGTCCACTTTATCGTATCCACAATTGGCTCCACACGTTCGTGATGGGGAAGGGATGAGCCTTGCGTCACTATTCCGTATGTACTCCGCATGTGCGGGAGAATCGGTTACGGTGGCGGAAAAGTCGTCTCTGACATTTCACATTTCCAGACCGTATCATGGCCAGCATTCACTCCGTGGGTGGTGGTGTCCTTGCCAAAATCCCTCATGCAACGGAACGGGGTCATGCTGTACTACTGCAGCATAATCCAGTCACTTTCCCAGCCTGTCGAGGTCGACGCATCGTACAAGCAAGCCATCTGCAAAGCCAAGAGCCGGCACGGGAGAACATGCATGCTTAGAACGATAAAAGAAGTCCTGCATCAGCCGAGTCAACAGGCTGCTGCATTTCGTATTGATGGGCACGGTCTGTTTTCCATCACGGACCAGCTGCCACAAACCGCAAATTATGGCGGAGAAAAATTGAATTTTCTCTCCAGGAACAAAGACACACATGTTGGTGGCTCATGTGGGGGCCAAGTTCAGCAAACATCCGTCATGCTCGAAGCAAACTCGGCCATATTCTCAATCCAGTCGCTCATCAGTAGGGAGACCCCTTGGAAAGATCAAGCAGGGTCACGAGAGATATGACTCGTAGCGATCAAGTCTGAGACGTGTTCGATAGGAGGAATTGCCGCGAGCATTGTTCAGTACCTGCGCGCTGCGCCATTATCATGTATCATGTCAGTCTCCCTTGAGCAGTGGACGAGCCAATGCCCTTGCCCTTGCCGCTTTCCCGATTTGGTCGTCCACTTGCACTAGGACCGATCGACTCCCAATGCCCAAAGCAAGGAGTCCGACCTGAGGGATGTATTTGGCATGACCCTCGGGTCACTCCAGGACCCCTCTACCTCTAGAACCTCAGTTAAGCTGTCACAGGTCAGGCACACGGACATTACAGCCCGGCTTAACAAGCTCATGAAATGAGCGCTGGTAGCACCGCTGTTATTATGATAACAATCTAAGGCATGGAACAGGGATCATCAGATAATCGACAATCATTGGGACCACCCCCTGCCTGCCGCCTGGAAAGGGATAGTTTAAGTCTGCTGTTTGTCCTCCCGTTTGTGCCTCAGGTGTTCCACCTCTCCCTCCCTTCGGGTGGGTCGCGAATTAGCTTGCGGGCCAATCAGGACAAGCGTGGTTAAAGGGTTAACTTTACTTTACCTGCGAACCTCAACTACAATAAAAGTCGTAGAAATACAAGAGGGGCGGGCATCTGGGTATCCCAGAAGTGCCTCGGCATGTACTGAGGGAAATGTAGGTCCTGTGTAAGGACGTTGTCGTCTTCGCACACTCAAATGGATCTAATGAGTTTGCCAGCACAAATCTCCGCGTGCCCGACCAGCCCTATTCTTGTCCGTTCGCATGGATAGATATCTGTATTTTGCACCAATTCGAGCCTACGGTGACATGACCTGGGATGAATGATAGTGTTGTCATGATGCGCCTCGTTGCGTCAGTTCGTGGCAATGACCTACATGTAAGCATGCGCATCGTCCGTCCGCGTCGCGTTGCAAAGATCCCTGCCCCCAGCGCAGATCATGAGAGCTGAATAACAGGACATGCTGTAAAACGTAGGTAGTCAACCCGGTAAGGAACAGGTGCCGGGGCCAAAATCAACTGTGGTCCGCTGAAAGAGACATCCCGTCCTTGCCAGCGCAGATGGTAGAGTTTGAAAGTGGACTCTTGTCGAAAACACCGAGCCACTCGAGACAACAAAACAGCCATGATTGGAGCAGTTGAACAGTATGAGGAATATAACGCAGACCTGCAGTTGGCCGATAGTGCTTTCTTGACAGGAGACATCACATCACCCTTTACAAATTGCATCAGCGCAGAAGCTCAGTCGGTCGTGACGGTCGTGACATTGAGCATTGAGAAACTGACGCGTGCGAACAGGAATTGCCTCGTTGCGACCTAGTCCGATGCCTTGGTTAGCATTCACCCAGATGAACTGCTTCCAATCACGTTGACGAGTCAGCATTTCCAAACATCATTTTGGTAGTTTGTCATAACCTCCAACAGCTTCACTGTCAACCACAGACGAGAATCAATACCAATAAAATCTATTCGATGCCATTTCCCGAAAAAACACCACTTGCCTTTATGCAGGGTATTCCACCATATAACTTGGAAGAAACCAGAATCGTTGAACTGCCGCTTGTTCTTGCTGCAGAGCGCAAGGTCCATAGTCGCACCCCCACATCGCGCCATTCACATCGAATCTTCCATTTGCCGACTTCTCGTCTTGGACCAGCTGTCTCTGTCCTGCTTTCCACCCTGGTCCTCGAGACCCATGCCTCGCTCAACCCATTCTTTGCTCTCCATGTGCTTGAGGCGGCTGAGTGCTCGCGCGAAAGCAAACGCTTCCTCCTCCCCAGCAAACAAGTTTGAGTTTTTCAGCTGCTCTGCTTGCGTTTCCACATCCTCGATCAATTCCTTGACTGCAGAAACAGCTTCGTCCTTTGCCTGCTTGCTCTGCTCGTTCCCCTGAAGTAGACTCTCCGCAATCTCGTCTCTAGACACAAACAGCTCGGTCAGGGGTTTCTCCGTCGTGAGGACGAGCTTGGCATTGCCTTCGTACACGGCGTCGATGAACGTGATGAAGCGGCGGGCCAGGTCTCGCTCTCGGATCGTCATGCCAGGCACTTCGGACACGATGAACGCGTCGTACGCTCGCACGAGCTCCAGATAGTCGGCTGCTGATTTGGGCTGTCGTATCAGCTCGTCGAATGTGAACCACGCGCATCTACCGCTCACGCGTGGCACAAAGATTTCTCGTCCCCATACCTTCTGTGTTTCGGGGTGAGGCGCAAAGTTCTCCGAGTCTCCGAGGAAGCGGAACCATTTCTCGGCGTGGAAATTGGCGTGTTCGTCGAGTGGTGTGTGGTAGACTCCGGACGGTGGTCTGGGAATCTTCCGGTAATCTGTCGTTGAGTCGAGGTTGATCACGTGTAATCGGCTTTTGAGAAGTTTGATGGCGGGAATGAAGGACTCGCGCTGTATACCGTTCTTGTATAATTCATCTGGGTGTCGATTTGATGTTGTTACCAGAACAACTCCATGAGACATGAGGCACTCTAACAATCTGATTTCAGATAAGCCAACGTCACACTTCTTTCTGTTGACACATTGACAGCAATCTCAAACGAGGAGGACCAACCTTCGCAAAATCATAGCATCAGCCACATCGGTGCATTGAAACTCATCGAAACACAGCACGTTTCCCTGCTCAGCAATATCGGCGGCCACGAAGGGCACGGCATCGACATCAGTACCGTGCGCCAATTTCAGCCTGTGCAGCCTCTTATGCACGTCTTGCATGAAATTATGAAAATGTATCCGAGTCTTGGTCTGTACCGAGGTGGGAAGTGTATCGTAGAACAAGTCCATTAGCATTGTCTTGCCGCTGCCAACGTCGCCGTAGAGGTACAGGCCTCGAGGAAGGCTGTTCGGAATCTCGCCAATGGCCGACTGTACTGAGCTGCCTTTTCCGAACAGGGACGCGAATACCGACTTCTTACTTGGCTTCAGCTGCTCCAAACTTGGGTGAACTACCGCCGGTGCGATGTAACTGCACAGCTCGTTGTGTAGATGCTGCAAGCTCTGGATGATTCCTTCAGAGAAGGACAAGTTTAACTTTTCGTCCACGACAATCGCAAGGAGATGGGAGCCGATTCATCTACGACATACCTCGCTGGTGTTCGTCATTTTGCAGTAGCCCGGCATCTACCCTTCTGTCATACTCCGCCAAAGGGCCCCCGCTTCGTATCTCGCGGTCCACGATGGTCGCTGCGGTTCGTAGGCTCCCTATACATGGCGGTAAAATGGTGAATAGAGGCGTAGGTACTGGTTGCCGCAGGGCCAGTCTATCAGTAGTCGGACGGGACTGATTCCGTCCACCGGAGGTATAGGTCCTTGCGGACTTTGACCTCTTCGTTTCCGTCGCCCGCAGTCGCCGAATAGCGGCCCTTTGCGCCGCGCTGACTCGCATGGTTGCCTCTGTAGTTCGATGGATAAGGCATTGAGATACTAGACCGTGCGGCCGCAAGACCCTTTTTTTTTTCGGCGCAGGCGTGGTGAATCCAGAAGCCCGATGGTCGGGCGTCCACGAGGGGATTTAGAAACGACGCCACGAGGAGTGGGACGCGGAAGCCTGCGGAAGAATGGGGCGCCACAAAGGGCCGAGGTTGACCATAGCCGCACGGGATCCAAATCAATGGCTGTGAAACGGTCTAGCCTTGCCCAACAACACCGGGACAAATCTGCTTGCCTAATTGTCTCTTGTGGCTCTGACACGGCGACGTCGCTCCGGACTAGCTGAATATCGATGTACAGGCCGATCCATCTCCTTGTTCGCTCAAGCTAACTCTTTGAATGATGTGAGGAACAAGTCTAGTCGGGACACCGACATCAGTATCACCCTCAATTGCACCACATCGTCTCCGAGACCCTACGGCAAAAATTGATCAGTTCAGCTTATACAGCCGCTGGTCAGGGTTGAGTGGCCAGTTCGTTAGTGGGATTGTGGAGGACTGCCTGTTCATCAGACTGGTTTCCGCACTGAGTCACGTCGCCCATCATGATGCCAAAGACCCGGCCATGGCGTCAATTATAGACTGTCGAACCAGGCATAACCGGAAGCTCTTGTGTCTCTACTTATAGCGCTCGTTGAGAATGATTGTAGCAGTTTAGTATCTTAAACCGCCGTCGCCAAATCACACGCATCACAGTGCAAGCAATGCAGCACTCGCCACTGTGGCTACCAGCATCATGAGCGGAACTGCCAGCGTATTAACAGAACTTTTATCATCCTTTCTGCCACCTTTACTACCATCCTTTTCGTTGCTTTTGCTTGTGCCTTTGTTGTCAGTCAGCTTTCCGCCATAGCTGGAAGTACCAGGGGTTACTCCTCTGGCCAACTCAGCAGCTCGCTTTTTATAGTCATCCAATGTTTCTTTGTCGTTGGGGTTGACGATGCCAACCATGCCCTTGGGGCACTCATCACCCTGAGATGAGTAGAATACAAGAGGATCGGTATTGGCCACGGTCACTCGGAAAACCTTGTCCTGTAGAAGTCTGTTAGCATGAACTGCTTGGCTGATGCAGAGGATGGATGGGCTGCTTACGGCCTCTCCTGACTCAACAGCTACAAAACCGGAAAAGAAGCCACTGCCAATAGGTACAGGAGAACAAGGATACTTATAATCGCCAGCCACGACGCTGTGGTTTTTTGGTTGAAAGTGAAACTCGAGAATATCACCTTGCTTTGCTGCCACTGAATTTGGCTTGAAGGAGTTGTCGGTCTGGGCCGTGATCTTGATGGTTTCAGCAGTAGCCAGCGCAGCCAGAGTGGCAGCAGCTAGATATGTCTTGAGCGAAGACATGATTGCGTCCGATGCCAGTAGCAAGGTTGATGCGGTTGCTATGGCTGTCAAAGCTAAGCTATCGGTTTCGTTTTTTGGCTCGGTTAATATCCCTGGGACTGGGGCAATGCGCGACAGACGAAATTTCTAAAACAAAGACGTGGGGTGGCATATAAGGCATACGAAGCGAACGAAGCGAACGAAGTGGGAGAAGACAGAGTTTTCTGTGACAAGGACAAGTTTTCTGCTTTAATATCAAGTATCTAGCCGAAAAGCTTTGAGGCAAGGGAGGTCTGAGCTATGACGTAGCGGAACACAGCGTCAAGTTCAAGTTGTCCAGGCTACCCTGTGGCCTGACCAGCCTGACCCCACAGAGAGAGAGAGAGCCCTTGGTGTTGTGTTGACATTGATTCATTACAGTGACAACTGCAGCTCTGTGACGCTGAATTATAGGGCCATCAGAGGGCCATCAGAGGGCCATCTCAGGGATGCCTCCATTGCTTAGCGTTTTACATACCCGAGATAGTCTGGAACTTTTAGCCTCTTGTAATCTCAAAGTGGCATTCATGCAATATCTTAGATTCGCGATTCTCACTGGCGGAACATCCGTGCAGATACGCGATTATGGCCATTTCGGCATCGAGAAGATGGAAATAGACATGACGAAATGGATGCATGAGGCAATTCGCGTAAACTCGTATAGCCGGTGGCACCCACAACGCACCAGAGTGAATCAAGTTGTTCAACCCACGGTTGCCATAATAACATCACGGTACTTTGTATTACCAGACGCCTCTGGCAACAAAGGCAATGGAAGCCATCAATTCTATAAGCGCGACTGGGCTACTCCTTCCCAAATTCATGCCCACGTCACCTTCTGACATCTCGCCTCCTCCATCTCCCACTCTTTAATGAAGGTGAGGATCCTTCACGTGCAGCGGCCCATCAACAAAACAGTCGATCAATGAGCTGAGCTCGACTCGTTTCCTCATCATTTCTGATGAGTTTTGTGAGCAATTTTTTTTTTACTGCCGAATCTGCCTACGTACGCCGTAGGTGGAAAAGGCAGGTCTATTTTCACATATGGTGAGTGTGTGAAGAAAAATAAGAAAAAACCAACCAGAGCGAAGCTACAACAGCCCAGTCGTTAACCGTCGTGAATGAGCTGTTACAATGCAGACAGACGTAGAGATACCCCATAAGCCTGTACAGTCATGCTGACCGGCTTTCAACACTTCGCAATACCCAGTCTTAAGCACACGACGGATGTGTTTGCAGCTTAAGTGAACATCAACTGTACGATGACAAACTTCACTAACAGGCCAAGAACGATCAAGAACGAATCCGTTGCCTGGCTATCAGGCTCACAGATCTCAGTGTATTTCTACTTTGACCATACGATGTCTTGATCGGTTGAAGGCATGCAAGGAGTTCCACCGATCTACGATGAAAAGACCATTACAAGACTCGTAACTCATCAAAGTCAAGTCTCAACAGTGAACCCACTTTTGACGCATGTGCAGGTACTGATCTTTCTGTATCATTAGGATCCTTAAATCTGGCAAACCTACACTAAGACTCAGAGGTAGTCGATACAAGGAAGAGTAACTTCGTGTAGATGCGCTGAATTGATGTTTCTGAAACGAATCGACATTTTTTGATATGGTTTTGATACACCGATTTATTCCCAAAGCAATCACAGCATAATTTAACAATGTCCCAACCCTTGCCGTACGTGCCTCTTAAGCATTGACTGCCGATTGCGAGACATACAGGCTTTCCTTCTCTGCAGTCATTATAATGAGAGGGCGGCTTCTCTACAGTACTACTTACAAGATGCAGCGCTCGGTTCCGCCTGAACTCGCTGAGATAGTGCTTGTGTTTTTAGGGCGGCTGCTTGTATTACAAACCGGGGTTTCCACGCAAAGGGAAATCCACTGCGCAGCTACAGCCAAGATCCGGAAGAGATTTCACTCATTATGGGGGAAGCTTGTTCCTGTACGTGGCGTGTAAACTGTAAATATCAACGCAATCGACGCCGATGATACATAACACGAAAAGCTGACGGATCGAGCCTGCAGATGTGGCCGCTCTCGGAAGGCTGCAGACAGAATTATTGGAGCTTATGTGGATTCAAAAGATGGTAGAGCCGCAGCCCACAATGGCAATCCCCGTTATTGCCTGCGTGGCCGACCAGGGAGTATCCTCAAATAATGCTGGCGGCTGAACTCGAGATAAAAAGGGACAAGCGCCTATCTCTTTGTTGTTCCGATTCACCGACGTCCAAATATACAAGTCTTGCGCGATTTATGATAAGATCTCATTTTCCCAACGAGTAGCCCTGCGCCTAAAAGCATAGCAACTGCTTGCTCATTCTGCAAGTTAGGAACAGGGTTAATGGAGCAAGGACAACGTTGAGGAGGAAGGGTGTTGGAATGGCTCGCTCGTGGGCTCGAGATCATCTGAGCGAGTCCGCGAGGAGCTTTAAGAGACGGCCTTACCAGTCTTTGCGGATTCGATCTGCTTGGGCTGTTGAATTCGTTGGCGACGGGGCGACCGTTCCCCGGTAAAACCAGGCACACCGTTTCCCTGGTTCGTGGGGCATTTGGCTGGAATGTCATCGAGGCTAGCCCAGGAAGGAAACAACAACCAGGCTAACAACGGACAGGCACGTAAGGTTCCAAGGCGACATCCTGTGCCTATCCACGGGGAAAGGATTCGGACGAAACCCTGTTAAGTAAAATGAAGTAAGCAGGCCCATAGTAAAAGTGTGTGTGTGTGTGTGTGTGTGTGTGTGATGCGTGCGCCAGACTCATAAAACAACGTAAAGCTGCCGCAACGAGCGGAATGGGAATTCCACCGAGGTTGGTGAGGCTTGGAGATATTTCTATAATGGCCCCCACCCAGGCGAAGGAAGCTACTGTGGGTAATCGCCATTGTCGATTTATTATTAGTCCCATCAGCACATCTTTGAACCAGGTGACAGCTTCCAAGCATGGGGGAAGAAGTCCCGTCCACCTCTTTTTGTGCTAATTTAGATGAGACGGCATCGTCGATATCGTATAAGGCACCGGCTGAACGGGATGTGGCTGACCATGTTGTTGTAATGCTGTAAGACAGGCGACGGGTATATGGGCCGGGTTGCCCAGTACTAAGATTAGCTCCAAAGTGATTCTAAGTATAACGATTAGCTATCCTTGTTAACTCTTTGTTCTATAAAGACAATTGGTTCAGCATCGTCATAGCTAAGCCTATCTTGGGTCGGCCCGCAGCTGGGCAAGCCGGCCCGTACACCCGTCGCCTGTCTTACAGCCAAGAAAGAACAATACGCTCAGTGTTGAGGCGAGACTGAATCTGTGATGGCCTTTGCATATGCGAAGAATGCGCCACGTTGATATGCACGGTGGTTTAGGGAAGGCATGGGAGCATACTAGATTAAGGGGTGATGGGCGTCATGCGAGGCTAGCTAGCTAGGTCCGCCGATATTATCAAGATCCGTCTTTGCTCCGTTCTCGGATTTCCAAGAGTGGTTTAGCCAATTGAGGGCATCTACGGAGTACATACAGTAGCAATGTGGCAGCCCAGCTTTGTTCGCTTGCTCTGCTCCGTATTGTGTGTGGTGTTGCCTTTAATTGGACCAGGGAAACATAATCTCTTAGCTAGACGTTATTGGCTGTGATTCAGGTGAGCTAATCCTCATCGATGAGGTGCTCCCAATTGTTGGGCCTGCCATCTGACACTCCGTCCATTCATCGTAGAGCCGCGTGGCATTTTGGACGAGGCGATTCACGAAGGATCAAGGGCCGGCGGGGAAGAGAGGAAGGATCCTGAAACGGCGGATCGAGAATGGTTTGTGGCTCCTGGTGCTCCTCTCATGTCCATTTAAATGCTGAATGTCGCCTCGTCAAGGGCCTGGTGTAGTCTTACCCGAGCCGGGCCGACCTAGGCTGTGGGCCTTTGTAGCGTAGAGAAGCTCGTCCGATTGGCCCACTGGAGCTCAAATCTACTGGGATTTTATACTCTCTTGGCACACAGAAGATTAAAGGAAAAATCGAGAAAAATCACTAATATTATGAGGTTGACTCAAAGCTAGGAACTTTTCCAGCAGTTGAAGAGTTTCCAATGATTCTTTTTTAGGACAGCATTATGATATCATGTACTGTGATGCCTAAATGTACTCCGTACGGAGTATGGTGCTGCAAATATATAAATTATTATCATTAACGTTCCCACGCCACAGACCCACAGGTAGATAGGTCAGGTCAGGTCCGGTCCGGTCCATCTACAGACTCCGATTGGAATTTGGCACTTGGAATTTGATATACCAGGGTGTCTGGTAGCTGGTTGTTCACGTGGCCTATAGGGACTCCTGTTGGGGCCAAGCTTTCTGCCGTTTAGCTGCACAGCAGAAACTGCTTTATCGTCGCAGCAGCCCCCATTGGACCTAGGCAGCCACCCCTTATTTGCTGATGCACTCCCCTCTCCAGGACCTCTCCATGATAACTGCACACTAAATTTACGTACAAATTTATAGAATGTCAGGAGATAAGCTCCCCCTTAAAAGATCTACAAGATTCTTATCCAGGGGCTCTATGAACAAAACCGCAGAGATTACGCCCCTAAGCGGATTGGCTAAGTTGCAGGCCACAGATGCCTTATATATGGATATCTATATCTATATCTATCTGTCTATCTATACAATCTAATTAATTACGTTAATAATTAGTGCCTCTTGGTCATGCTACATAAATTTGTGGAGGGTTGCTGGCAAAATACTGACTAGTCTGAAAACGGGAGTGAAGTGGGGCTGCGCCCGCGGTAGCAATTTTTCTGCTGCGCGGTTAGCAACGTCAGGCCTTGGCCAGGTGGCATACTCCGTACGGAGCACGGAGTATCTCTAAGGACTGCATGGCTGCTCGCTCCAACCCGTACCGCGGACCCACATCGCATGGGTCTGCTAGAGCGCCTTTTGAAACGCGTTCTTATTGGGGGAGAAGTCATGTTGCTTTGCCTGTCAAGGCCACACTGACTAGTGCTTCTAAGTCTTTAACGGAGCTTAGTCGCGATTGCCGTTCAACCGACCGCAAGCGCGAGGTTGGCCGTAGCCGACATAGCTGTGCGATGTGTGAGGTACCTCTTTGTAGCGTGGATTGTTGCTGGCACCTAAATCATAGGGTAAATTACCTACCCAGGTACCTGCCTGTTCCTACCCAGGTACCTGCCTGTTCCTACCCAGGTACCTGCCTGTTCCTACCCAGGTACCTGCCTGTTCCTACCCAGGTACCTGCCTGTTCCTACCCAGGTACCTGCCTGTTCCTACCCGGGTACCTGGCAGTAGGTAAGAAGGACCTGCTATAGCGCTCCTTTTGATTGGGCCACAATCCTTGCCGGCGCCGGGTTAGAGTCATTTCGTCATTTGGTTGGTCCTCAAAGAGATGCGTTAGGTACCTGCTACCAGGTACCTGGTAGGTGCCTTAGGTAATCATTGACAGGCTGCCAGCACATGGCCAGAAAACACGTGGCGCTCTTGCTCAATGGACCATGGATCAAATTGATGGGGAGGAAGGCAGTGCTCTGCCCATTGACATGTCTCGTAGTCAAAACTCCCCGAACCCTGCTGCGCCCAACGTGTTGCTGTCTTGCGTTGAGCTTCGAGCTTCGAGCTTCGAGCTTCGAGCTTCGAGCTTCGAGCCTTGAGCCTTGAGCCTTGAGCCTTCCTGCGCAGGATCCGATTTGTTGCACCGGGCCACCGTTTCTATCTTGCCCGCCACCTCCTTCGTCCACAGCTGTCACACGGTCGCACATACACATCCGAGACAGTTTCTGCGGTGTCCGCTTTTTGCTATTGTCATTATTAATTACCATTATCAATTCAATATTATCATATTCATAGGGAACTGACGACCGGTCGGCGTCCTAATCTGGCCCGGGCAGCGACCCAGCACCCTGTACGGCCAAGACTACCTAGGTGACTGCCCCATCCCTGGCAATGTCCTGCACATGTTGTACACTAATGTACGTCTGCAGGCTATCGTGTGCAACTGCGCCCCGTACGGTAGCTATAACATTGTGTGTGGCTTGCCAAGAGGCGTGGGTAAGCACAGTCGAGGCCAGCTTGACCCGAACTAACTATCTACCTAGATACTGACCACCAAACCGGCAGGCTGTGAGAACCAACAAACCAAATACCTTGGCTTCTGACGGAGAAGAAGCGAGATGAAAGCAGAGGCAGACGATGTGCTGGAACATGGCCGTTATATCCAGGAATCACTCAGTACAGCTTTTTCCCGACCATGGCCATGAGTCGTCCCCGTTCCCACACCTTGCACGCCCTCCCCTGATTACCGAGCACACGGCCGTCAAGGCGGCTGTCTCTCTGCACTCTTCCTTACTAGCGAATTTCTATGTCTAAATATGGGATCCCAGTCTGCGACAGACTCTCGTCTTCTGTTGGTCGCCGCCGGCTGCAACCTTTGGGACCCCGTTGTAGTATGTTCACTACCCTGTCACTTACTGCTGAGGGAGGCCCAGTTGTCTGAATCAAGGTTCCTCTTCCAATTCTTCTTTCAGATCTGCGCATAATATGACTTCCTCCGTCTTTTGACTTCAAATACGAATGCCCCGGGGCATATTATTTCCCAGGGGCTGCTTTGCCTCCCGATTCATTTTCATGCAAGTGCCTGTGTGGCCAATTTTGATGCTATAAAATATTATGACAGTATCTCAGATTGTCAACAACACCATATGCTTCTGTCGTTCGCTGATTTTTGGCACCATCTCATTGGCGTTCATAACCAAGCTTTGACTTGGGCGATCTCAGTGGCTATCTGTGAAGCTTCGGATGCAAATAGACGGACGGGCAAAACGGCTCCTATCCTCTGTGGCCTAGAGCTACACATCGTTATACACCATCTACATCTGCATCTGCATCTGCGTCCGCCTCCTACCTGTTCCCTCCGACCTCGCAGTCAATCAACAAGGCAGGCTTCCGAGCTTCCCCCCAGGAGTCACAAGCCTTCCCACCAGATGACTACCGAAGCAGTAAGTACCAGAGTGCTCCCAAGTTGCCCGCAACCACAAATCAAATTTTGTCAAAATAGTTGCTAAAGTCTTGGCCATTGGCGGGTAAAGCAAAAGGCCAACTTGGCTCGCATTCGGGACAACCAAAGGCGATCTCGGGCACGGAGAAAAGAGTACCTGCAAGAACTGGAGCAGAGACTACGAGTCTATGAGCTTCAAGGTGTCGAAGCGTCTGCTGAGGTGCAGGTGGCCGCTCGAAAGGTCGCTGATGAGAACAGACAGCTGAGGAAGCTCCTTCAGAGGTACGGAGCATCAGAGGAATATATTGCGCAATACTTGCAGGCAAGCGCCTCGAACGACGTGGACTCCAGCAACAATCATGGCCAAGCTTGCCAAGCTTCCCAAGCCATAGAGACAAGAACGGCACAACAGTCTCTGCAGCAGCTTATGCTTCCGAGACGAGCAGCGCACCTCGAGCCCAGCGTTCAGTTTATTCTGCCGAGCCAGTCTAGCAGAGAAGCATCCATCGCAAGTGGTTCAACGACAAACTCCTCGGTCTGGGAATCCTCACAGTCTACTATGCCCGGTTATAGCCACAATTCGCAGCAGTTGGGTGTGTCTCCCTCTTCAATAGCCTCTTCAGATCAACATCATTACTCGCCTTGTCTGTTTCACGCGCAGCCAGGTAGCTCGTGGGGAGATCCGCCCCAAAACCTATCGCCAGGACATATGATGAACGATCCTCGACAGAGCCTGGCCACAAGACAAGCTATTTTAATCGACAACCGCGCAGCCATGAATTTCCAAGTTCAGATGGGTTCATTCCATAACCCTGCTCACCAATATGATCACCGTGGAGGATGCTGACAATGAGTTTTCGGCACTGGCATGGCAGGGTCTTGCTGTTGAAAGGAGGGTCAGCTATGGAAAGTGTCGATTGATACATTGGGACGCTAAACTAGATACGATACCAAGAAACGACCGAGGACTCTCCGATGACGAGAGCGAAATCGAAACTGAATCAGTGACGTGCACCTCCTTTTTATTAACAAGGAACAAGGGCCGTCTCTCCTTCGCGCCTGCCCATGGCGAGTTATCGCGTAACTCAGCTGCTGAGAGCAGGCAATACCATCTTGAGCGGTTGATGCAAATCTGAATTTGGTGCATCCAAGCGTTGTATGAGACTGCCGATTTGGTGAACTTAGATAATGACGACACGGGCCTACACTTTTATTCGAGTCCAACGGCCTCGGTGGCGGAATAACTTAGCTAGTGCAATTGTGCCACCATGGCTGAAGGCTAGCGCAGTTGAGCAAGTGCCATCATGAATTAGAGGTAGAGGACACGAGATAATCACTCAAGGTTCGATTGAGGCAGTGGCGCCAAGACATCAAGGTTTCCATGCAATCGAACAACGTTAGGCAGGCCGAAGTCGTACGAGTCAAGCACGAAAACAGAATTGAACAAGTGGTCGGTCAAGCACGTAAGACAGCACGACGAAGATCGAACGAGATAAGGTGGGATGAAAAAATAATGTGTGGAAGAAGAAAGTCAAAGAACGGACCACATAGAGGCGCATGAGCCAAGGGACTTGCTGTTGAGCCATACTTTTAATAAGAAGCACGATAGGGGGAACGACCTTTCGCTTTGACACTTGATTACAGCATTCATTATGTGAGGCCCGTCATGAGCTTGGGTCTCATAGCGGCTACTGAGACCATTCAGTTCTTTGTGCGCCATTTGATATCATCAAATACTGGACGGATGAGTACGAAAGTGACAGCGAAGCAGCATCATCATTCCAATACGCTTCAGCAGTCACCCACGTGCCAGGCCACTGCAGCAGGCATCCCCGAGAACAAGCGATTTGAGGTGTGGTGGCTAAGCAGGACGAGCAGCTATTGAGTAGTCCATGGGATGACTGCTCGGCAGCCTAATCTTGAATTCATATTCTGCTACCCAAAAAAAAAGACGAAGAACAGGAACAAGAATAAGAAAGAAGGACAAGAAGCACTGTCCACACCAAGCAGACACAGCGCGAACCGGTGACCGTCCAAGTATCCAGAGAAACAGCGCAAGAGACATACATGATTAATAAATGGCTGCATGGCGCCAATCCGTGTCGTCTCGCTACACATCCTGGCAGAGCTGAGCTATATGGGCTGCAAGTGGTAGACGCGGCCTGTAACCAGGAGTTCGGTATGCCAAGATGACGTCCAGACAGCCGTTTTGTACAAAATCCAGTCAGATCTCACGAGAAGAACCAATCGGAACAGGCCGCGAAAAAGCAATCCGCGACACCATTTGTTGATCTACCGACTAGGACAAGGACATGGGGTCCAAGCGAATCGGGCTAAATCGCTTTGTACGGAGCAGATTGACAGAATTATTCATTTTACCAAAACAGGAATAGGCTAGGCTAAAAAGGAAACATTCTGGACCCGCAAGCTACAGACGGGGACATCTAGGGGCGCAAAGTGCTAATGCCGCGTTTTGGTGACGGCCCCCTCCGCTGGAAATTTTCCGTACATACCGAACGAACCAAGCTTCGCGGAGATGTCTGAAGCAGTCTCTATGCTCCGTAAATGTTCCACGGCCAAGTTCGTCATTCCCCAATTTATCGTTCTGCCCGGTGTATTCGGCCGGTGGACGGAGGGGCGCGGCACGGTGTTTGCGGACCGGCATTTTTTTGTGAGTTGCATGGTTGGTCGAAATCAAAGCCGGAAACATGAAAGAGGGTAGGTAATATGTGAATGTTGTGTTTAGGTTTCTCATCTCTTGCCCATCTGTGCTACTCTGTTGGCTTCGCCTTTTGATAAGCGCCAGGGAATTGTGGATGGCACAGCGTTGACAACAAGACGCTCGCGAGATGCCTCTCCTACGGTATATCGTCCGTCGAAACATAATGTATTTAGCCAGACTCGAAACTCCATTAGCCAGATCAGGCACAAACCTGCTGATTACAAGCAGAAACCTGATGAAAAAAAAAAAAAAAAAAAAAAAAAAAAAAAAAAACACCCCCCCCCCACCTTTCCCC
>KQ061744.1:62588-112504 GCA_001008035.1 Atkinsonella texensis | reverse complement strand
GAAAAAAAAAAAAAAAAAAAAAAAAAAAAAAAAAAAACCATCCACGCTCAACTTTGCACCTTACGGGGTCATAAATCGCTAGGCATCGCTCATGGCTCTCTCTACAAAAAGTAATCCGCGACCGGCTTCTTCGCTGGCATCCCCCTAGAGTCCTGCGGCGCAGCCTGGAATACCCTGTAACGTCTTGCAGGACCATTCTTCAACCCGTCCGCTTCCAGCATGACGCCACGGCCGCCATCACTGCGATTCACGTCGCCGTTGCTGCGGGCGAACAGGCCTATGCCGGATGGATCTTCAGATAGCTCCAGCACGGCGGCGACGTTGCCGCAGCGGTAGCAGTAATTGGGGGCGGACCACACCGTCACTATGGAAGCGTCAAACATCTCCTTGAAGCCTTCCATGACGAGCTGATGAGCGCGTGCAATCAAGCTGAGGTCATTGCGATGGTTGAATACTTTGACAATATCAGCGCCGAACAGGAAGCCTGCGCCGCGTGGGGACAGGCCCCAGCCGTCGATGTCATCTGGGTCGGACCAGAGGAGGTCGCACATGGCGCCTTCGTGAGGCACTTCTTGCTTCCTATCAATGAGACGGATCTTATCAACCGTGTCTATCAGAGGACTCAGGCCGCCGTGGACGCATAGCACCGCCCCGGCCAAGTTTCCTGCGCTGCCGTTGCTGGAGCCAGAGGCTCCCGTGCCGGGCGGCCCTGTCTTTTCTCCGGCAGAGACGCTGCTGCCATTAGCGCCGCATTCCTTGGTGTTGCTGGCTTGCGAAGATGCAGCCTGGTATCGCTGGCGGGCAAACCGGCTTATAACGGAGCCGTTCTGGTCGCACACCTCGATCTCGGTCTCATCGTCGGCGTCTTGTTCCGAGCCCGGGGACAGCGTGTTGGATGCGCCCAGAACGATGGCTCCGAGGGCTAAGTAGTCAAATATATCGCAGCAGTACCTCCAGACGTTGGCGCTGCCATACTTTCGTAAACATTCATCGTAAAAGCCGTAAACGGTAGTTATTTGACGGGACTCGTGGTTGCCGCGGATAAGAGTTATGCGGTCGGGGTATCGGACTTTCAAGCACAATAGTAGGAGGAATGTTTCCAGAGAGTAGAAGCCACGATCGACAAAGTCACCTTCTTTCGCATTAGTGATACGGGCCCTAAAGCGAACGCGTGCCCGAATTGCAGTCCGGGATGACGGAGAGGACTTGCCCACGCACCCATGAAAAGATAGTTGGTATCGGGTACATCCCCGCCGACTCGGAAAAGCTCCATCAAGTCGTGGAACTGGCCGTGAATATCGCCACATATCTGGGAAGCTCGTCAATGACCACTCCGTTATCCGGCCGAGTGTTCTCTTTGGATGATGGTTGCGTACCGTGACTGGCGCAGTCACAGTGACAACGTTGCCTTCCTCGATCAGAAGCTCTCGCGCCCGATGGCATACCTCTCGAACTTGAGACTCGGGTATCGGCCGGCACATGCGGAGCTGTGCAATCGCTCTGGGAGTGTGCGATTAGCATGGCGTCTCGGAAACTGACTGCATCTCGCCGGGCGGGGAAAAAAAAAAAAAAAAACGGACTTGTCGAGTTCGCTCATGGTGTTGACCTATCTATCCTACGGTCGGTCGCGCGTGAGGCGCCGCGGTTGCTTATAACCAGGACTCGGCCAGGTTTTGAGCAATCACATCAGGTATGGGAATGTGGAATTTTTGTGAACGATAAGAGGGATAATCCTGCTGTGGGAAGGATGCGGAGGCTGGTTTTTCAACATTGATGTTAGAACTTTGAAGTCAGTCACCTACTCCGTAGGCTGCCCCGCGACGCGACGCGGCAGGGGTTGGGCAGCAAGCCGCTGTCGGTCGATTGTGTGCGCATTAGGAAATTCATTTTGCCGAAAGCTCCGACCACTGCACAGCTAACGCAGCCAATGGGCAGGTCTCGAAATCATCATGCGCAGCAGCGTCATTCTCTTTTGTGTGCAAGCGCGCCATTCTTCCTTCACTTCCGACCACATCCGCTGGCGCCAATCGGGCCGCTCATCGCTGCGCAAATTGACTTCATTGATCTGCAGCAGCGTCTAGAACATGATCTTCTCGTAATGTAAGTTGGCCAGTCTGCGCCTCTGCGCCAGCATGCTAACATTTCGGAGAACACTCCTGATCGCCCGATCCGACTGCAGAGAGGTTGCCTGGGGACCATGCCGCCCCATCTTCATCCCAGGTCGCGCATGACCTCATCTCTCTTCGCCACGACAGTCATTGCCAGCTTCTTTGTCGTAGGGCTGCCTCATCTGCTGCCGTGTCCGGTGCCGCGAACCAAGTACGCCGATGGCGAGATAGTTGTTGACGAGAATGGCAAACGGAGAAGATGGAGACGACGAGACTCGACGGCAGAGTCGCGGGACGGCATTGTGCAGTTTAACCAGAGTGCGGACGACCATGCGGAATCTGCGGAGGGACGGCCAAGGAGGGAATGCCCTGTTCCGAAACCAGGTGGTGTCCTCGGAGAGTGGCTAGGCTTCCACAAGAAGGATGATTTGCAGAACGGGAAGCGGGTAGAAAGATGACAGTGACTTGAACTCAATGTGGCATTACGTGGTGATGAAGGACAACGGCGATGTACATAGGAAGGAGGGGGGGAGGGATGGGAAAATCTGCACAAATTGCAATGTGTGGGCTACCACCAAGACGCTAGCTACGTCAGTCGTGAAAGTTGCTATTTGTACCAACTTCTGAGAAGATAGGCTTATGATGGACATGAATATTCTCCTGTCGCCAATGCCGACGAGCTATTCGATCTAGGGTAGCAGCATGTTCACGGCTTTTGATGGCAGCATCCGGGTAGGCGCTCCGACAATCATTCTCTTTTTTTCTTCTTTAAATTAGAAAAAGGACAAAACGCCCTTCCGCTGGAGAAAGGGAACGAAGTTCAATAAAAACGTCGAAAGTACAAATTCTGGCATGGGGCAAGCAACAGGTGAGAGAAGTATTGTAGTGGTGCGACATTGGTGACTGTTCGTCGCCTTCGAACCCCATTCATTCAACGTCCATGACGGAACATCCCAGCATCAGCAAGCTACTGCGATTGCGGCTATGAATAGCTAGTCATGGCTTCTGCTTTCGAATGACGTGATTGCATCACATGCCGGTAAAGGACTGGGATGGGCACTTGAACAATGATAACCTCTTCAAGGCATTAGACGAGCGTCTGTACGGTTTCATATTGAACGACTTCTGTCACTTGCCCTTGTTTGAACATGCGACGTATGCCAAGCTTCATATGGATGATTTCTTTGCGCAGTTCTCGACGAAGCGAAGCTCATGGGCCACAAAATTCTCGTACGGCTCTAGAACAAGGTAACAAAAGGATTTGACGAGATTCTGGCCAGAGACCATGTTGAAAAGCCTGTTATTATTCGAGCGAGAGAAATTGGCCGCTAGAGAAAGAAGTATGACCGGCTTCTACCTGAAAGGAAGAAGCTTTGTGTTTGTTCGTGGTCTGCTTAATGTGGCGCGGGTACTCCTACTTGTGACGTGATGGAACAGCTTCCTCGGTCGGTAGACAAGCCATGGGAGGGAGAGAATGTCATTCAGGACCACGAGATTATCAGTGATTCTCTCTGTTTCCGAGCGCGCCGACATTGATGTCAATCATTGAACTGGCTCAATTTCAAGTAGCAGGATTTGAGCTGCCTTTCAACATCAACATCCTCTACCATTGTGACATGGTCGAGTTGAATCCGGGTGGTCTTAAACCCCGATGATGAACGACATGGTGGGTTTTGACATTGGCATTTAGACGGATAGTTAATGTCGCTACTCCGTATTGTGCTGCAGATACAGGCTGTCGTGGGCGCAGGTACATAAGTGCACACTCACTCAGTTTGTTAACTTTCTTTGCGCATTCTATCCTGGCAAGGTGGTTGTAGTGACCCCAGCTGTCATGTTTGGTCGGGGGCAGAAAAGTAGAACCCTGGAAGCGGCCTCGATTCTGTCAGATTACGTGACTGCAGAGTGCAGACGGACAGAAATGCGATTGAGCGTCGAAGGATATTTACTCAGAATTAATTACCTGTCACTGGAACCACGAGTGTGCTTTGTGATCAAGATCTGCAATGCATAGAGGCGCCGGGCCATGCCGCACATTGGACGGACTTGGTACGGATGTCTTCCATAAGGAAAAGGAAAAGCAAAACTTGCGGTTTCAACGATGGTAGCTGAAGGCTGCATCCGAACAGAGTTGCCCCGTTCTGCCTTGCTGGACAAAAACAGTCTCAGCTGCAGCACAGTATGGAATGACAGGCTTGCGTATACCTGCTCAAGTCGTGTCTTGGGAAGGTAATCGGTTTGTTCACCTGTGAAGATAACACTCGCCGGACTTCAATTATACCACATAGGAGGTTTCGATGCAGATATCATGTCGTAAGACTGTTATGTACATTCGTGCGTAAGCCAGCGAGAGCTTGTTGGCGTTCCTGGTACCGGAGCCATCGGGATCATGGTTTCTTCTTGTTATGGCCAATGCCACGTTATTGGCTGTTGCGTCGAGCATGACATGCGGCTGACCGTTTACCCATGTTGGATCGCCAGGATTCATTGCTGAACAGGAAAGCTGGGCAGCGATGCTGGCCGATGAGGCGGCGCATAGGGCGCCACAGAGAATTTCTGCCGCATTGGAAAGACTGCGCCGTGACACCCAAAGAAATTTCTTCCAACGGGTCGAGGGGCAACGGGCAGTCCATCTCCTTGGGAAAAGGCAGAGAAATGATGAGGGAGTCTGGACACAGATGAAATGCTGCGAAGTTGGGAGAAAGGAAGAATTTGTGACGTCATTTTGGTGGCAGCGCATTCCGAAAGTCTGTCCTTGGCCATTATTTCCCAGATTTCTCATTTCTCCCACTGATGGCACGCAGGCGAAAGGAAGGAAGGAACCGCCAACACCCCCCACCCCAGTGCCCTTTGCTCTCCTTGCTCTCGGCCCGTAAGCTCCAAGGGACTCCACCTCAGGCCACTGTCGTCCCCACTGGAAAGACAATTGCATGCATGCATGCGCAAACGAACACTACTGTTCCCCTCCCAATAATTACAGGGGTTTTAGTGCGCTAAAGATCGACGCTTATCATGACGGGCGAAATTACCACATAGTTTTGCAAGCCATCAAGCTATTTAATGATAGCAAAGGCCCTCTTTAACTTTTGTCGCAACTAGCGTCTTGCGCATAATTATGTCATAGGTCAGGCAATGTGAGTGGCTTAGAATACGGTTGGGTGTACAAAGAAAGAAGGTACGACCCATCTCATGCGAACGGAGGTGCGTTTGGTAACCGCGACCGCGACGCTGGACTGTTTGGAATTCCTTCCTTCGTCATCCGTCATCAACGACAAAAATCAAGGCAAGCTTCTTCTGAAGTGCTTATAGCTGATTGCTGAGGGGCCGAGTAGGTAGTCAGTGAAAGATGTATCCTGTACGGAGTACAGTTATTGTCTTTTGTGGCTATATCGTTAATTCCGCCAAATTTAAGCCTTCTCCGTCAACGGAGCGAGAATGCCGCCAGTGCAGAGACTAAAATACCTAGCGGCACACAGTGATGCCGTCGTGCCGCCCAGGACGTTACGATCTGAGGGTAAAATTCCATGCCTAGGTATATATTATTGGATCCTGAGCAGGTGCCACCAAATGCCATTCCTTGATGTGCGGTGAGGGTGAAAAGTCCAAAGTGATACAGATATTCCGATATCATCGCGGTTGGAAAAGCTATCCTGGTTGCCTGCCTGTTGCCTGCCTGTTGCCTGTTGCCTGGCAGCACTGGCGCTGTCGGTGGGGCCCAATCCCAACTGGCGCCGAACATGTCGCCGATGGACTTGTTGGTTACATCGCGTTTTCGAATCCACTAACGGAGTACGGAGCACAGTCCTGCACAATCGATTCTGGACAAACGACCATGCAAACTGCTTGACTGCCACATGAAGGGGCCAACGGAGCAGGGGTGGCAGTCAAGCAATGTGGCAGGCAAACAAACAGGAACTGGAATCTCGTGCCTGAGGGGGATTTTGTATCAACATGGTTCATGAGTCTAGCCAGCCGGGAATAAACGAGCACCAACGAGCACTTACGAGCATTGCTGATAAAGACAATTCCGCTTAGCGGCCAAAAGTCAGCCCAGTATTAGCAATTCGCGCCAACATCACGGGGAAGATGCCTGGTGTATCAGGTTTCCCACAAATATTCATGATCGCACTATAGTGATGCATGTTTCAAATGCCCACTCTTATTTTCACTACCGAGTACTCGCAGATGCAAGATGGCATGACATGACAGAACAGAGGGAAAAAAAAGGCAATGCTGTGGTGTGGTGCCCAGATCCCAGATGCTCCCATTCGGAACGTAAGGCGGCTTGTGTTCACACGGATGCTTTCCGCTTGTGCCTTCGTGCCCGGGTGCTCTTTCTATTTGAGCCTCCAGAAGGCACTGCACTGGGATTGGCCAAAGACGAGAGAATGTATCATGTATACCCAAAAGGGGTTTCTGGGGAAGAATGTTGGAATCGCGCTGCCCTGGAATTACTCCGTAATATAACTCCGTGCACACCTACCTCCTGGGTAGGTAGGTACCTAATTTAGCAACGCGGAAAAGAAAAAGGAGAAAGGAGGCAGGTAGGCTTATCGCCCATCCCATCCCATCCCATCCCATCCCATCTCATCATCCCAATCCCCCCTTCTTGGCTTGGCACCGCCTCCCTCCACACCGCACCGCCTCCCGCATCGTGTTGTGTAGTCGTTTGAGCTCAGCCTTGACATGGTACTTTTTTCCAAAACGCACAAAGGTGAAAACGAACCACGAGACCCAAGACGCACCAGTCAGGGGCGAGAAAAGTGCTTGGCGCATTCGAAGCTAGGACTCAGGAGTGTCCCCTGAGCAACTAATCATCTCCACCCACCCAAGGTCAACTCCCCCCCCCGGCTCGTGTTGGCGAGGCTCTGGGTCTCAGGGACTTCCGTGTCTCCGTCGTCCGTGGCATAGCGTCTTGAGAACAACAGGCATTTTGTGCCAAACGGCGAGTCGTTCGTTATCAATGCCGCCCCTCGCACTACACCATGGTGCCAAGGTGCCTGTCTTCTGCTCCGTTACTCCGCACTTGTCATATTACATCCAACCGTCTCTGTTTCTTCCTGTCAGCCTAACGTTTCTAATTCCCCATCGGTTTGCATATGAAGGGGTTTTGGCTCGCGTGATCATATCCCTGTTCTGCTCTGACTTGCTAGTCGCAGTCGCAGTCGCAGTCGCCGTCACGGCTTCGAAACAAACTACAGATATACTTGAGGGCTTAAGAGGGGAAGCGGCATCGACAACCGACGGAGCTGCGTAGCGAGAACCGTAACCGTTGAAATATGAGAGAGTCCCCTGAGCTTGTTGAACCGAGGATTGGACGGGTTGCAAAGGCAGCTTGGTTTTAATTCAGCCATCATGCATCGAGATGCGAAGGGCTCCATGGTGGCAGTCGTGACAGAGGCTACTCTAGCCAGAGGCAAAGAGAACGACGACATGGACTCCGACTCGTCTTTCAACTCCCGCTCCAACACATACTTCACCTACCGTCCACTATCGAACCTGCCTACGCCGCCTCCAACCTACAAGGAGAATAAGTCGCCTAGCCTGGTTACCTCAGGTGGCTCGGAAGATGTCCAGCCCACAACTGCCAGATACAGAGGTTCGTTGTACAGCCTTTTTCCACCTTGCAAAACTTATCAAGGCTTTTCTTTTCTTGATCTTGGCCCTTCTTTCAGGAGCTGACCATATCGTACTTGTAAACAGGACCCGCCGTTCACCTTGTCAATCTCATTCCGTCGTCTGCCTCGTTGACTCCAGCCTCCGTTCCTGATGTTCAGGCTCTCCTGAGCCGCGTTGGCTTGCCAATCGAATCCATTGCTCTTGCGGTGTGCATCCTTGACAGCTTGGATAAGAAGTTTGCCCGCGCATGGAGGCTCTCCTGTCCGTTACATCCCGGCGCGCCAGTGCCCTTGCCCTCGACCTCCAACAAACGACACAGACTTCCGTCTACGCCCCAAGTCTACCAACACCAGCAGCATCAAATGCTCCACATCGACTCTGTACGCCCCGAGCTGATTATATTGGCCGCTTTGGTCATTGCTGCCAAATTCACCGAGGATCCGCAACAACATACACAGTATTACTGTGACGTCTGGGGCAAGGGAATGTGGTCATATGAACAGCTCAACGTTACTGAAAGATGCATCATGGAGAGCCTGAATTATCGTATAATGCCACTTTGTGACGAGGATTGTCTGGCCGATGCGATGGTGGACATGCAGCTCGCCGGACGGCAGCTCGACTGGGACACGCGCGAGTTGACTCCACCGGACAGCGTCGCGAGTGCTGAGAATGACAGCAACTTTGTCCTTGGCCGTAGCAGGGCTAAGACAATCATTTCCTCTTCGGAAGTCGCTGGCTATAACCGCTCCCTGACGCCGTCAGAATTCCTATGCACTGCGTCATCGACAGTGGCCACTCCACGAACAGGAATGCCCGGTCCGTCGTACTCTTGATATTTTTCTTTCTTATTCTGGATTCAGTCTCACGTTAGCCTGTATGAACAGCCTAATTCCCCCGTGAAGTACGTCTCGCGCGCGGTTACTCGGCCGCCATATTGAACGATGTATATTTGTTTCATCTCATTATGATGGCACATCATCACCGGATTTCCTCGTTTTGATTGTATGACGAAATTTTACCGTAAATGATCGGGGAAGATATGCGGCGTTACGCTTTTCTTTTCCGTTATTTTGTCCTTCAGATGGGCAATACTGTGCGATAATGGACGGTTCAGTTTCGGTTTCGTCATTTTGGAAATGGTTGCGTCCAAGGCTCACATACATACCCCTGTCTTGCTTGGTCGGATCATAGGCGTCCTTTGCTTTTTATCTATTACATTGCGGCGGCGCTGTGGAACCATGATTTATTTAGCTGGATTTGCATGCATATACAACGGCTTGGTCTTGGCCATGGTACAAGATTAGAAAAGGGAGCAATCATGCATCTTCCCAGCCTCGGTGAGCGGCGTTGTGGTCAAATGCGTCTGATGCAGGCTACCACATGTAGGCATCGCTTTCGATAATATAGTCTATGTCCTGACGGGCTACAAACGCACCTGCATATGTTGGTATGTGACTCGACTTGAATACACACCATTGGCAACCAAGTCTCAATTAACCCTCCTAATATGTTCTGCTAGGGGCTCAACCGTTCCACCTTCCACTCGTCATCCTTTTCATCTCTTCCTTCCTCGCGCTCATACACAAAGCGATCATGCAATCGACTCTCTCTCCCTTGCCAAAACTCGACTCTCGTCGGTATGATCCTTAAGCCTCCCCAGAACTCGGGCACCGGAATATTGTCACAACTTGCAAATTGCTTCTCCTTCTCGGCCACCCACTCTTCCAGCTGAGCTCTTCCGTCGTCCCCTTCCCCCCTCGGCTCTAAAACCTGACTCTGTCGGCTTGCCCAGGCGCCAATCCTACTGCCCCGCACTCGGGTGTCGAAGTACACTTGACTCTCTTCTCTGGAATAACGCGCAGCTACCCCTTCCACACGGACCTGTCTCTGCAGGGGACCCCAGTAAAAGACGAGCGCGGCATGAGGGTTAGTCGCCAAATCAGCTGCTTTGCGGGACGTCCCAAAGTTGGAGTAGATGACGAAGCCGCCCTTGCTGTCAAGTTCCTTGAGGTAGACTAGGCGGGAGGAGACGCGGCCGGAGGGCAGCTCGGCCGTAGATAGTGTGCATGCCTCGGGCTGTGAGATTTTGGAGGCCTGTGCTTCCGCGAACCAGTTGTTGAACTGGATGGTCGGCGTGGGCGCGAGCTGTGCTTTCGAGAGGGTGAACTTGGTAAACTGTTCAGCTTGGCCGTGAGGCGAGGATCCGGCGGGGGCGACTTTTTTCCGTCCAAGTTCAGCGGAGTTTGCTTTGGGGGGGGGACGAGTAGAGGTGAGAGTGATTGATTGAACTTACAGATGAGTTTGCCTCCAGAGGGTGGATTGTGAAGGGCCATCTTGGAAGCTTGGGAAATGGCCCGATGGGTGCAGCGCATCGAAGGACGGGTTGTGTTAATGACGAGTTTCCACTTGATGCCGTCGAAACGAGTGCTAGTGTGGTGGTGATTTATGCGAGGGACGATGATGCTGCGTCGACGGCTGGTGGTGTGACGTCGACACTTTTGATTCGCGGCAAGGGTATCTCTTACGTGCAGTGCAGATGGCTCCAACGCGGTACCAATAGGGAGTACACCAATGAGAAACACGGTCGCCGAGGTACTTGCCCTACTGTGCTAACTCACGCCACGATAGAAGTACTCGCAATTATCCATTACAAAGAGGTACATGGCGGACCTTACATTCTTAGAGTCACTCTGCGTAGCCTCTTAGTAGCGATTGGAGGCATTTAGTAAATCAAGGGCGTTGCAACTCAGCTGCTACAGCTTGCGATGCGTTGCCATAAATTCGAGGTGTTGCTAGAATCATTGCTGCTTATCGCCAATACTGACCAAAACGTCAAGTTTTGGTGCCGCTCAAGTTGGTGTAGAGGTGGGCCCCGAATGAAGCAGCCAATAGATCGTGTAGCACCAACTTCCTAGAAGGGTTGGCTCCCGTCGTGGAAACATCTAGGACTTTGGCTCTTAGACCCGTGGCAAGCGAGGTATCTGAGAACTTGCCTCTAATAACTGTGACTAGCTGCGTGTTTTTTGTCCACTTAGCCAAGCTGTATCAGCATGGTTCATATCTTCTTGGGGACCGTAGGCGAGGTACAAAGTTGACAAGGGTGCGGCCTAACCAGAGTCAACTCTGTAAAGTCGTTCTTCTGCTACGCTAGATTATACTATGATATAAGTACTAAGTACGGTCCGAATTGCAAAGAGGAACATGCCCGCTTATTCCTGCCTTATATGTAGTGCCTCCGCCTGCTGGTCAAGGGCATGTAAGAGATGTCGTCAAGGCCGTACGCAGCTCAATATTCTTGGCAGGCTAGCAATGCAATTCCTTCCCCTATGAGATACGCGTGTTCATGCTGGTCTGGATCTGTCTTTAGCTTGAAATTTCTTTCTAGAGCCGGCTGTTATTGCGAAGGCCCTATGGAGCATTGATCACAGTGATGGAGAAAGAAAAGTCGAATCATATACCTCTGATGGGTGGCGCCTCGGCAAGACTGGTCCATGCTGGCTTGGCTCGAATTTTGGCGAAGTGAAAGAAGCCTTTTGATATTGTATTCGCCTTGATTGGACTGGAACGAGTCCTATAGGAAAACTAGATACGCAGGATACTAAAGTCATCTTGGGCCGGAGACATCGAAAAGCGTCTGGATAGTTCTGTCTTCAAGAGATGGGAAGATTTAAACCTCTTTCTACACGATAGATTCAATTTTCACTCGGAAAATCAAACGGAACCCAACTTGGCGACGATGCGTTTTCCCTACAAGCCGGACCGTACACTTCACGACAGTCCTAACGGCGGCTTTCTAGTTGCACATATTGTCGGGTCACAATCCAACTTAAGGCCGGTCTTGGCTACAAAGACATTGTCAACTCGATAATTCGGGAGGATAGTCGAACAAGTCAGGCAAAGCGTAAAGACAGCCTCGCAGGTGGGTTATTGTTCTTCTGCATCGAGAGCAGGGGCTGACATGGTCTTACTTGCGCAATGACAATTCCACCTAGACTAGACTGACGAATGTAACCGGGCAGGTCCGTCAACTAGCACGAAGCGAGTGTATAATATGCAGGAGCCTCTCGCCGCAGAGACTCAGTGCGACTTGAACTAGCACTCAACGAGTCACAGCTCTCTGATCCCTTATCACCTAAATCCCGGCTGTGTCTATGCCGCAGATCGTCTCCGAAAACGCCCCAGGCAATATTTGCTCTCGAGGTGGTCGAATACCTGTCCCCCTAAAGCGCGTCGTCGAACTCCCACTGTCACATATCTGTAATATAGGTTGGGGACGTATACTTTGCATACTGGGAGGCGTTGATCGATGTCAGGTTTTCGACGTGCTTAAACCTAGCCTTTTCAGCCGCGCCATGGAGTTTCATCTTGCTCAGGGGGCTCCATTCAAGGTAACAAATAGGCAGGTCAGACTCGGACTCTTTGTCCAACGAGTTATTGGGTTATGGGGTTGGGGGTGTTGCTTCGCGGGTGTCTTGCCCCGACGGCGGCGGCGGCTGGGCGGCTGGCTGGCTCTGGTGGCCTCGTCGATGGGAATCGGTGTCCATTGCGTCCGGGTCCGCAGTCGCCGCTGGCTGATCCAATAGATTATAGTGATAGTCAAGTTCGACTCTTAACAGCGCTAATGGTCATTATCCCTACTGTGAACCAAAACACAACCGAGGAGTACGATACCCCTCTGGCTTTCCCTATGTCACTACAGACCTTGAAAATAGGTGCCTCAGAAAGTATACGCTCACCTTTCTGGATTTAGGAGGTGGCGATCAGGCCTTGACCCTTACCAGGGATTAGTCTGATAGCATATACGCGCGGCAGATATGTCGATGCTAGGGGTTGCTTGAGGCCAGGTCGCGAAGAACGGTGGTCTTGAACCAAGTTCGAGGCCGGAGCTGGGTTCGCCGCGGATTGGTGCCCAGGGCTAGTCGCGGTAGGTTCCGGTGCCGTTGACTTCGTATCTCTTCTCCTCTCCCTAGTGCGATTTATCAGGCCCAACCTTGTCCTATTTTCAGTGCTCTGAGCGTTTTACACGCGAACATCGTGTACTTCCCGCCAATCACGATGGCCCTGTTGCCGCTCATTACCGGCCCCTTCATCTTATGCGAGAAATAGACTCTGCTACCGAGGTATTTTCTTCGCAATATTGTACACACTTCTGATGTAGGGTTTGGTGGGCGTGGCAGATGCCCGCTTACCTTTGAGCTCAAGTAGTCCCATCAGTTGGAATTTTTTGGCATGTACAAACGCTCGTCCACCATGAACTGAATGTGGACTCTGTCCGAGTGATCGGAATCTGTCGGTACATCTAGAACTTTACCATCTACGTATGAATGATGTCGATACAGTCAACCGTTTATTATCCAATGATACTCTTTGCGCAGTTTGGTGTACGGACGAACGGAGTAATCGGCTATTATATTCCTGGAACCTGCGGGCAGGCAAGAAAAAACCAATCACGAGACCCACCGCTCCACATGTGCAGGAAAATAAGGAAAGTGTGGCAGGGTGACCCACAAAAACTACAAAATCTGCTCACTTTGCTAAAAAGTTTTCCTTTTTCTTTTACTTTATAGATCCTAGTAAGAGAATTGAAATTTCTCTATCATTCCATCCTCTAGGTGATCTGCTCGTTCTTTTATTTCCACTTTAGGGCATGTATCCTTCGGGACCTGTTACGGTCAGACGAATGGCCGCTTTTCGAGGGAGCATCCTTGAAGGACCTAAACCCTAAGCGAACTGTTCACATGTCCAACAGCTCCCACTTACACTCCTGACAACCTAACAATCCCCGACTTATGCTCACGAAAGCTGAGTGGGCCACGATATTCTGCAGGATAGTGCCTTTTCCAACCAGCCTCAATTACTCATATTGGCTAAGCCTGTTTTTTGAACCTAAGAGCTCGGAGCCTGACAGCTTAGTGCAGCGCTTACTAGTGTGCTAGGATTGGCATCCGCCTCACAACACACTGGATACGTGTCGATTGGGTGTAGCACTAACGAAAGATTCTTCAACGGAGGGTCACTCATTCTGGTCAAGTCTCCCGGGCTTAACGTGATTAGGCCGATGCCGAGGGATGGGACCCCTGGAGGCGGGAACAAAAAAGGACAACGTTTAAATTCTGGTTATAATTGGACAGAGGGAGCTGGGAAGCGCGCGGCAATGGACACTCTAAGTTTTCATGAAACGTCGTTACTGCTATATCGCGAAGAGAGCAGAAGTAATAGCATGCAGGACGTGTCCAATGACCGATGTCCGAGCCCAGTGCGGCTCTAGCCAAGCTGGGCGAAAGTATGATGAGGTCTATATGGTCCTCGGCATATATAAACAGCAAATATGCCTGCATTTTGGAGGTTAACCATCCGCAACACAGTACAACTTCTATCACACCTCATATTATACAACTCAGCCCGAATTCTGGAAATGGGGGAAGCACGACGATAACGGGAAGAGCAAGGGCAAGGGCAAGGCTAAGGCCGAGGATGACGCCAAGGATTGGGGAGTAAGTTCATCAGAGATGATTCGTATTCTTAAGCTAACAGACGTCTAAGTACATGAGATGGCCAGCTGTCCAATCCTTGTACAAGGAACTTAGAAAGGATTCTTTGGAGAATGCAGTTGATGCTCTATGGAACAACATTTTGCATCTCTACTTCAGGATCGAATACAACTACGCGATCCAGACGCAGGCAAACCTAGATAAGACGTCCAAAAAGAAAACTGATTTCGCTGTCCGATATGTCCACAACAACGAGCCATGGAAGGTTATCCTAATCGAAAACAAGCGTGTCAGTGACGAGAGCTCTAACACTGCGTGGCTTGATGCAATGAAGCAACTCACTGCTTATATGGTCCAGGCGCGTGCGGGGAACCCAGAATCTCAAGACCCCATGTATGGTATTGTCACCGTAGGACATTACTCGCGGTACTACACACTTAAGTCGTCCAAGTACACGTTGTCCGACTTCAGTTCTGGTTATGTGGACTATAATGGAGAGCCGTTGCATTTCAAAAATGACGAATACTGGATGCACACGCTCCTTATGAGACTTGTCGAGCCAACATGCCAATGAAGGGAAGGGGTAGAGGAGCAACGTACTTTTGGGTGTATTCTATTCTATACGGTTGTTAGCTTTTGCCCTTGTGTCTTCCTGTATCTGTTACTCCAGCCACAGTCCTTATATTTATTAACCCTATTCTGAAATCACCCCCAAAGTCGTGATTCTATTTTCATGCTGCTGATTATCAGTGACTACAGCCCCATAGGGAGCACAGCACGTACCTGAGTCCAGTAGAGCCCATTTATGGTGGACCCTTCAGCTAATGTCACAATCCTTCCAACGGGGGCGGTACGATAGGTCGACCTCCGCAGCATTGATGTGAAATCACATGAATTTCCGTAATTAGTCGTAACCTAACTGTTATTAGACAGAGCAAGACGCAGGATGCAAGGGACATGCCTTGAATGACACCAAGACTCCCGGCCTGTAGTGCCACAATACATCGGTATCGTTAAATTGATGGATATAAATTGTCACAGAATCGATGGCTTCTCCACTGGGGCCGTCAATCTTGAAGTGCATGGCTTGAGCGTAATCGGAGGGCGTGCATCTCCCCAATTTGCGGCAGTCCAGAGGGACATGTTCGGTGTTGTAGTGGAATTCTATAGCCCTAAGGCTCCCCCCATCGGCGGTGACTGAGATTCCAGTCAACATCTCAAGATATATGCCTCCGGGCCCTCCGAACATCGTCCAACAGACGGGATCGTATCTAGTCATGGCAGTCTCCCTTGCTGTGAAGTCGCCCTCGTTCAGATGCAAGCCTGTTTCGGGGACTCGAGGATACCAAAGTGCTGATTCGCGCAAGTTATCTTGGCCCGAACGAATGCAGCCGTTGGCTGCAAGGCTGACCATTTTGTAGCCCTACCCTATTAGTGGCGACTCACAGAGGGAAACAAAGACGCTTACATCAAAAGCTGCTTTAATGCCCGTTATAGGCCCGACAAACCCAATACGTCTTGTCTTTGGGGCATTATTTGCACATCCGATCCATGGTGACTCTCGGCCATCATCGAGAATGCACTGAATACCTTGTATACCTCTTGACCCAACAGCTACGTAAAATCCGGTTAGGCATGTGATGCTCAAAGTGCGCTCCTGATCTGTCATATATCCCAACCGAATGGAACCGCCTCGACTTAGAATGAGCCTCATCCCCGTAATATATGTGTCATCCCCAAGCTGGATTAGAGAAAAGGCCAAATGAGAGAGTTGACCCGGAGGTATGCATACTTCCTTTTCACAGAATTGACGGCAGCCTCCACCAAAATCTTGATACGGATCATGGGGGGTGACGGGCCGCAAGTCCCCGGCCGCTTGGGGCCAATTTTTGTTGGCCACGTCCGCAATGGAATATGGGATGGGCTCAATCCACTCTGAGCATAGTATTTCCTTGACTTTTTGGACTATTCGCCAAACTCTCTCGCGGTTCTTCATCCCAGGCGTACCATTAGCTGTTCGGCGAAAGAGCCATAACCAATTGCATGCAATTTGCCAGTTTTGTGACTCAAAAACCCAGGAACGATCAGCATCAGGGAGAAACCTAGTGGCCCAGAACTGCTGGTTGTAAAAAACGGGATAGAACGATGGTAAAGCCAAACGAGCATTAAGATAGTCAACTGTAGGTAGATGCAGTGAGATAGAAGTAATGATTTCCAGTGGAACCCTAGCAAAGATATCAGTACTTGCTGCCATTGGCTTGGAGAGATCCGGCCATGTAGGAGATTCGTGGAGGAGTTGCTGAATCTCCGGCACAATGAAAGGGTTACTCTCGGCAAAGGTGAGTTCCCGATCAACAAAGAGGTCTTCCCAGGGGTATGAGTCGTTATCAGCTGATATTAGCCCCCCAAAATCGTGACCCCAGGTAACGCCACACACTCGATGCGAATATGGCAGTGAGCGGCAGACATCAAACAGACGTCTCTGAGGTATTGGTGTCGAAGAATAGACTTGCTCCAGGAGCGACCAACAAGCTTCATGGAAAGGAAAGCCGTGCCGACCATCAACTGGCATCTGACAAAGAACGCCAAACTGGACTCTGGATTCCGAGGTGTCCCAGCGTTCGCCAAAGTCAAGAGGAGCTACCAAGTAAAGGGCACCGGGGTCGCCAAGGAAGCCCACGCCTGTGACTGCGACTCGATCTTGGACCGAATAGACTAGCTTCGATTAGCTTTGGCAAGAGACGAATTGCATTGCACTCACGGATGCGAAACAGAAGCGCCCAAGAAGAATCCGGACCGTCATAGCCACCGATAATGTATCCACAAAGAACGCAACAGTGTATTTGAGGACTCATTGGAGAACCGTCACTTGATTACGCACTCTTAGCGAACGAAAATGGTTGAACGACTTAGGGACAAAGTGGCGGAAGCGATGAGCATCACGGAGGAAGTTTTGCCGGCTTATCGGCTTATATATGGCTCGTGCACGAAAGCAGTGAGTCATAGTTGATGTCGATGTGGCTAGACTAATTTTCGCAATCTCGCGAATACCCGGGAATTTTTGGGGCTCGTCTTTGAAGCAGGCAAGCTTTGGATTTTAGGGTCTTCGAGATCTATCTCGTTGCGAGACCTCGTTGCTTGTGGACAGCTTTATTGACTTGTATTATTGTTTTGTGGGCGGACTAGGACGTGTTTTGTCGGGTCACGTGAAGGAGGCACCCGCTGCCCCTCACTATGACAGTCTCTCTTGAGCTTCTCTTTCTTCTTCCTTCTTCATCTTCTTGCTTGGCCTCTCTTTGTCAGATTTGCTGTAGTCACACAGAGAGAGATGCATGAGATCATCGCTTCTACTCTTTTTTGCTTCATCGCTGTGCATGTCCCATGACAGACAATGTCCGGCTGGGCTGGCTCTAGCATAGCGATTGTAGAATTATGGTGATGAATCAAAGAAGTAATTGATTGAAGAAGAGAGTTCAGAATCTCTACACCGCTAGAAGACAATTACATTATCTGCCTGCTCATTCCAAAATTCCATAAGCGATATAATAATATCTATGACGACATCTATGACGATATCGAAATGTACCGCTCCTGCCTCAACAGCGATGCCTATGCACAGATGTGGTTCCTCAGGATGCCTAAGAGTGCTCCTATAATAATGGTAGTCTTATAATTGGGGGCCCGGGTCGATGCTGCTGAGGAAGATGATGTAGCAGAAGCAACAGCGGAGGAGGATGTGGCTGTTGGAGCGGGAGTAACAACATCGGTGGTGGCTGTCACGGGGTGGTCCGCGTCATAGCAAGCGGCGAACACAATGACATCGTCGAGCCAAGTAGCACCACTCGACGTTAAATTCAAAGCGCTGTTCCAGCTCTCCGGGCAGTGAATTGCAAAGTCAATTACCTCGGAGTGATAGCGGGACCACCATGATGACGCGATGCTTCCGTAGGTTGAATAGCTTGACGAGAGTGTGGATGGAATGGCAGTCGTGACAGCACACCATCGTGAAAGAGCTGGAAATGTGCATGTCGGAACGCCATAAGCATCGGTACCAACGGGAGTACAGCCTTCGGTCAATTTGTCACCATAGCCGGCGAGAGCTGTCGACAGCTCACCGGTTGGCTTTGGGGGGTCAAAGTGCTTCTCGAACTCTTCGGTTGTACATGTCCATGGTCTTCGGTGACTGTAGGACTGCCTGTAGGCATAATCGTATCGAAGATGGAGCCCGAGACTATGATAGCCTGTATTAAAAGGCCCAAGGTAAATAATATCATCTTAAAGAGGTGCGGGAAGTAATGCCGCGGAATAACGTTGTTGGCTTCAATTACTGAATCCGAGATGTTGTAATCCTAAGGGCACTTCGTTTCTCACCAGCCAAAAAAAATTTCTGCTCACGCGGGATATGTCGGTATTTACACATCCCAACTGCAGACAGATTTTCTCCTCAAAAACCGCTCATCTAATCAAGTTGATCTTCGTTCCCGCCAGCGCCAAGCCCGAGATGTTTGCCCACTCGAGTCACCTTACCTATATATGGATATATATGTTGCTTATATGTAGATATTCTAGGCAATATTTACGTGCAAGCGAAATCTGCATACAAGCAATATCTACATCTATATACAGGCGATATCTACATGAAACTGATCTCTATATACGATTATAATTACTCCTTACATACAATTTAGACAAGCGATGCGGGCAAACATATGGGCAAACAATGTAAGCAAGCAATGTAAGCAAGCAATGTGAAAATTTGTGATGTCGCAGCGGCTGTCCAAGCGTGCTAATGTGCCACCGTATAATTTCCTCCCGAAGCTTATCCCATGCAAGGAATCGAGGTTGTTCCACATTAAGGTGCAAGATTGTCACGGGTACCCGCAAACATGTTTCCCGTCTAGGACCTATAGGTCCTTTCAGGTTTAAAGAAGAGACCTGTGGATACCAGCTTAAAGATCACAAGATACCTAAAAGATCTACATTCTAAAACGGGTCTAAACAGATACCTATATGCACCTATCTTAACTTTATCAACTTTTCCACTACTTAGTATATAGCTTTTAAGCTTCTAGTTTTACTTGATGAACATTATAGTAAGTAGTATAATATAGTAGTTATGCTAATTATTAAGCTATATTTATTAGCTTTTATATCTCTAGTCTTATACGAGTCTTATATACAGAACTTATACAGAGTACCCGTATTCTAGGCAGTTATAGTTACGGGTACCCAAATTTACACCTCAGTCCACATAATATGTGTATGTACGTCTGCGATGCTCCCATTCAATTATCCGATTGGGTGAGGATGGTGGACTTCAAACCTCTCTCAGTTCCAAGATGGTACATGGTATTGCTACGATGGAAGCCCGCGACTATGCCCCTGCTCATCAAGTATCAATCCACTTTCGACTCCGAGGCCCCTGCCCGCAAGGGTTGACAACTTGACATCCAAAGTGGGCTGATGAACAGCCGCAGACCGGGATGCAGGCACGATAGAGATTCAGCTAGCTGCCTTTCGGCCATCCAGCTAGAACTGTGGGTTTGAGAAAATGAGCAAACAACATCTCAGCAATCATGTAGAATGGCGTTCTAGTCACTATGGTTGGGACATCTCGACAAGGTGACCGAACCACCCACCTACCTCCAAGGTCACCCCTGACATGGAAGTAAAAAAACAACACAGACAGATTTTGAACATATCGGAGTTGCCTTGCTACAGTTTCATCCACATCGTAGCTCCCGATGATAGTTTCGGACTCAACAATCTTTGTGCATTTTGGGAGAGACAAACAAATTATGCTCCGCCGCATAATGCATAATCGCGGTGTAAGAATTTGAGGATCAGAAGACAATTTTTTCTGATTCACGTTTCTGCTGAAGGGTAGAATCCGTTTGCATTGCATTTAAGAACAACAATTGCACCTTGGTCTCGTTCCTGATACTTCAAGCCCATAAACCAGTATTCACTGAAATATTCCATCACTCCAAGTTGATTCAAAACAAACCCAGGCATGAGATATCTTACATTATTCTTTGCGTGGACAGGTTGTCTGTACCACGCTCAAGCAGCCATAAATCTTGACGGCAGTCATGCGTCTGAGCCCGCCACTGATCATGACCCTTCGGCGATCGGCTACATCAATGCCCATGATCCTGAGCAATATGATTGCCCATTGCCATGCCGCGACTATGCCAACCACCACAGTTGGACTCTATATATGTCCATTGCACGTCTAAGACGATGCAACGAACCGATGATTCTCAAATTCTCTATCACACAGCCTCTCGATGATCCTGACTCAACCATATACATACGCAACTGTACCATCAACGGGTCCGACAGAGACTGGACATTGCGTATGAAGACATCGCAAGTAATAAACCCAAAGAAAAGAAAAAAACTTGTATCGGGGCGGAGGCCTCAAATTGGCTCCTGCATGTGTCGCGGCTGGCACCGAGGTTTACGATAAGCTCCAGCTAGCAGCTAGCAGCAGCAGCGGCTACCGGGGAAATGGAAAGAACGCCAGTACACTTGCTCATGGTATGGCTGAATTCTTCAAGTCCAAAGACAACTGCAACGAGAAGTTTGCCTTCGCCTATCACAAGGAGACCGTTGCTGCCGTCTACGTTGGCGCCAGCCTTGGAAAAGTCACTGCAACTTCGGCTCTGAAGTCACTCGCTTCAACATTGCAATCACAGAACTTGATTCCCGACCAAACTGTCACGGAGCTTTGCAGCCTGAAGCGCGGACCGGACCGTGTCATTGGTATAACGGTAGACGCGTCTGGAAACCTTGCTGCAGTACAGAAAACAGCCCTGGAATGGAGTCAAGGCAGATGTGCGATCGAGACAGATAAAAATCTCAAGACAGCCGGAGGCTTGACTGATGTGAAGATTATGGAAATTGCAACGGCTAACATGAAATTAGCTGGCAGTTTCTCTACAAAAACTTTCCGGAGTTTGTTGAACCGGTTTCTCAAGAAGAAAAGGCTAAGTGCTCGGGCTGCTTGTCGACACGTAGAGGTACAGTCCGGCGACAGCTGTGCCGCTTTGGCAGAGCGCTGCGGGATCTCTGGACCTGACTTCACCAAGTATAATCCCGGAAAGGACTACTGCTCGACTTTGATGCCTGGCAACTACGCTTGCTGCTCCACTGGAGACAGTTACACACCTCCTAAGCCTGAGTCGCCAAAGCCTGAAGCTGATGGCACTTGTGCAACACATCTTATTGAGAACGGAGACTCATGCAGTTCACTGGCTAAGCGTTATGGCATCGCTGTTGAGGATATTGAGAAGTGGAACAAGGGTAAGACCTGGGCATGGACTGAGTGCCGTGATATGTTGGTTGGGTACAACATGTGTTTAAGCGAAGGGTCAGCTCCAATGCCTCCTGCTCCAAGAAGGAACTGCTTGTGGCCCCCTTGTGCCTGGAACTAAGAAGCCAGCTAAGGGTACCTCTCTAGCTGATTTGAACCCCTGCCCGCTAAATGCATGCTGCAGGAATTGGGGTTTCTGCGGTGTCTTTCCAGCACATTGCGATATACACGCCCCTAAGGGTGGCGGGCCCGGGACTAAAGAGAAGGGGTTCCAGAAGACATGTGTGTCTAACTGTGGGAGCGAAATTAGGAAAAATTCAGGCCCTCCTACAGAGTTCCAAAGAATCGGCTACTACGAATCATTCGGATTAAGTCGCGATTGCCTGTGGTTAAAAGCTAAGAATGCGAATACAGATGGAACTTACACACATATTCACTGGGCTTTTGCTGATATTGAGCCGAACACTTGGAAGCCTTTGGTCAATGACTCGCATAAGCAATGGGAGGATTTTAAGAAACTCAATGTTAAGAAGGTATTATCCTTTGGAGGCTGGGCATACTCCACCGAACCAGCAACTTGCAAAATCATTCGCTCGGCTATTATTAATAATCGTGAGGTTTTCGCATCCAACCTTGCCCATTTTGTTCAAGAAGAAGGTCTAGATGGAATCGACATTGATTGGGAATACCCTGGCGTAGGTCGAGAGCTAGAGTCCTCAGTTACCTATCCAGGCTCACGTTGCTAACTGTATTTTATTAGGCGCCCGATATTCTTGTGGGCGGCTCACCTATCGGCCAAAAAGATGACGGCATTGCGTACCTCAAGTTTCTCACGGTTCTTAAAAAGAAGCTAGGGAAAGATAAATCAGTTTCTATCGCAGCTCCGGCTTCGTACTGGTACCTTGAGGAGTTTCCCATTGATCGTATAGCAGCTGTTATCGACTACATCGTCTATATGACATATGACTTACATGGTCAATGGGATTATGGCAACGTGAACGCTTTTGAAATGTGTCCTTCTGGAAAGTGTATACGGAGTCATGGTAAGCGTCAAGACATTTCATGCTTTCAATTTTTTAATGTTTCTTTAGTTTACTAACAAGTAGAGTCTTTAGTGAACTTAACCGAAACTCGAAATGCCCTCTCCATGAGTATGTCCATTCATCAACACCGAAGCTGGTAGCCAATGCTAACTATCGTTCACGTGCACAGTAACCAAGGCTGGAGTACCAAACAACAAGATTTCCGTCGGAGAATCATCATATGGGAGATCATTTCATGTGGCGCGAGATGGCTGTTGGGGACCCGACTGCGACTTCACTGGCTCCAGAACACAATCTGATGCCGCGCCAGGAAGATGCACCAAAACAGGTGGTTACCTTGCTAACGCTGAAATCAACGAGATAATAATTCGTGGAGATGGTGTCCAGATGCTGCATGACGACAAATCAAACACAGACGTCACGAAGGACACTCGGCGAGCAGATTGGAAAGGCTTGAACTTCGCTGGAACAATCGACTGGGCGGTTGACTTGCAGGAGTTTACGAACGACGACAAGGAAACCTCAAAGACGACAAGGAGACGAACGAAGATGGCGAGGTATGTGTTGGGGGAGAAGATCTGACTGCCGACTCGGGAGACCTTTGCGAGTTTGCCTGCGAGTTGGGTTTCTGCCCTTCAAGCCTCTGTGAGTGCATTAGCTGGGGTCCGCCACAGCCACGACCAAAAGAAGATCCTGCCAGCGATGCGGTTGCCAACGATGTCTTCAATGTGGACTTGAACCGCCTGTGCAAGTTCTCGCGCAAGCACGGCTTTTGCCCAGAGAATGTGTGCCAGGCGACTCCTCCGGACTGGTCCATAGAAGAGTCGCCGCCAGGGAGTGACGACTATTTCGATTATGACAAGGCCCGATGGGTGAACAGGGACCATTGTTTCGTCCATAAAAATCCTAGTGCTATGGGTGATGCCAGTGCTCAGTGCAAGAATTATTGTCAGCCGAAGCTCGATGAGGCAGCCCAAGAAGGCAGGAGTAGTAATTACGGCTGTGTTGGCTCGTTTCCACTAGACAAGGAGATCCCATGGGAGAATATTTCAGGAATCGCGTCTGAAGTAGCGCCTGGAAAATGCAATTGCGACAATATGCTGGTCAATGAAATCGCGGAACTTGTCATGGAAGCAATGCCTATTATTGCCCAGGTAAGAAGACACGGTGAAAAACTACTTATTCTCTCAAGGCTGTTAGGTTGACCTATGGACTCGATTGGTTGCTATATTCTCATGTCGTCCGTCAAGCTCGTGCTCGATGCTGGCATCCACTTTATTCCTGCTGTCGGAAAAGTGCTCGATGCCGGTCTGGGTATGTATGATTTGTGTTTGTCCCATTTGCTACTCGATTCACTGCCTCCAATATTTCACGTCTCATATCTGCCTTGGCCGTTATGCCGCTTTGTGAACAGTAAGCAGCTAACACGCAGATCTAGACACGGCCACCACAGCTGCTAAAATGGCATCATATATTTATCCCAAGGGCGAAAAGCCGGAAGATGCGTTTGCATGGTGGCTAAGTCCCTGCGGAGGAACCGACCTTGTACCCGATAATGTCAAGAGAGTGTTCGATATTCTCAGCAATGCCGGCAATGTGGGCAGCTTTAAGCCTCCAAAGAAGATCAAAAAGGGCAGCGGGAAAAAAGGTGATGATGGCAACCCACGAGCATACACGAAGCCTCGACCGACTACAGGAGGTAGCGGCAAAGGAGGCAAACCAGGCAAAGGAGGTGATGGCATTACCAAATCGAAGAAGAGATGCAACATCCCCTCTACCAGAGAGAAACAGCGCTTGGGGAGTGGTCACACCCTTCGATCCCTCTACTGCGATAAGGGAGGCAAGACAATGACGGAGGAACTGGTCGTCACGTCCGTCAAGTATGCACCGGCAGCTACCACGCACGTCTTTAGTGCTCACTGCGAGGCTAAGTGGAACCAAGCTTGCTACCATCACAGCTCAGTCATAAGAGAGAACCCGCAATGGGAAACGTTGGCCTGTCCTCAGGAGGCAGCATCAGTCAGGTTTCGGGTCAATGCTAAAGCTACTGGAGCGTGGCTAAGCGAGCACAGCGGCAAGGGATGGAAGAAAGAATCTGAAAAAGATCGGGCCTGGCAAGGGCCATGCGATATGGATGAATATCCTCCAGCAAACCTATTGGGGCTGAAGGACCCTGGCAGAACCAATGCGGGTGTAGACAGGACAGGTCAACGAGTGCGCTTGCTGCCTCATTCTGAAAACAGGGGCGCGGGATCTATGTGGAAAGGCACTTGCTTCAACAAACCCATCGAGGCCCTTAAGAACAAGGATTTTGAACAGAAAGTCAAAGCGGCTAGGGAAAAGAAGACTGTGAGCAAGAAAGGAGTGCAACAGGTTCATGTGACGATAACTGTGGATCAATGGCCTCATTTTACCATTTCATCATGGGGGCAGTCCAAGAACGTCAAGGACGATGGACTCTGGGATAAGCAGTGCTGGCCAAAGGGAATTGCGGCAGGTGATCCCGGTTATGCGCTTTTATCTTTGGACGACTGGAGAGACGATAATCCTGCCCAATACGACTATCGAAAGCCGTACGTCAAGGGCATAAACGGATCCTGAACGATATGGCGAGGCCAAGCGGCGCTGAGGGCGAGAGGACGGCATGGGCCTAGGCATAAAGTCACGAAATATCAGCCGATCGTTTGAGTACTCCTTCTAAGTTAGCGGGTTGACAGTTCTGGATTCTACCACGGAACCAAGAAGCCGATTAGTTACCTTCTGAATCACAATGCGTCATCGCACCTCCAAGTCTCTGCTCACTCGTTTGTTCCAATTGACTCTAAAAAGTAAAATAATGATGTAAAATATATCTAGATAACTGTGTTGCCTTCGAGCCTTTGGTCGTTCTCGAACTGCTGATCGTTGTTAGGCTTGCAGGTGAGTTATTAACAAGCCAACAACGTCCTTTACATTGATTATCGATTTAGAAGAAAAATAAATACGTCTACATGCTCTTTCTCCTGCATCTATTCTTTTACCTGTATTGTACTTATCAGGGATGTTTGTATCAATATGGTATTAAGACGTGACAGTTCATACCTTTGGGTTACACCAACACCAACATGGTCCAGCCACGTGAACATGCGGAATGATTGGGTCATACCTCGCAGACCCCGATTTAGATTCTGGACCTGTTACCCACCTGTGTGTGTGAGGCCCACTTAGCACGGAGTCCGATTCGCATTGTTTGCCGTCCGCCTTTGGTCGCATCATTTTCCCTTCTCCTTCCTACTCAACTTGAAATATTCGTCCCATTTCTCGTCGCGAACTTTCTGGCGGCAGAAGAGTGCTCCTGTGGGCCGTGAGAAATGACAGTCCAACCACAGTCGAGGTTGCTGCTCGTGCTGGATTTAGTGCTGAAACTATCAAGCCGTCAGTATTACACCAGGCAGCTAAAGCCGGGCATGCGCGTGTTATGAAGTCACTCTTAGCGACTTTTAACTTCGACGTGTCTGAATTAGATCATCACGTCTGTCCCGCTTTGGTGTATGCGGCGTTGCGAGGCAAAAATTCAGAAGTCGTTCAGTTGCTGCTCAGAGCAGGCGCAAATCCAAACCAGAGATGCGGCCGTGGACAATCGCCCTTGGCCGCTGCAGCCCAGGTAAATGCAGTTGAGATAGACCCCCTTGGCTCGTGCCGTCAGCGAGGGCGACCACAGAATGATGAAGAAACTTCTGAAAAGCGGCGGAGATACCCGGCAATTTTGTTCTCATGGCCCGTTGTTGTGTCTTGCCGCCGAAAATGGAGACCCCAAGGCAGCTGCCATTCTCTTATCCTACTCAGCGGACGTATCAGACGTGGACGAGGATGGCCGCAATGCCTTACACACTGCCGCGTCTCTAGGCCAACTAGATGTCACCAAGCTTCTTCTCCAGCACGGAGCAGACATCTCAGCAGGAGATGATGAAGGTTACACAGCTCTACATCTCGCCACCGACGCTGAAAGAAAGGACACCATTGATGTTCTGCTGGAAAATGGTGCCGACATAGACTGTATGGCCGTCGGGGAGACGCCGCTTTCCATAGCAGCTGGCAATGGAACACCTAGAGCTTACCCAGCATCTGCTGAACAATGGTGCCGACATAGACGGCAATCCATGTCTATGGCACGCTGCTGGGAATGGAACTCTTGACGTCATTGAAGCGCTGCTAAGCCACGGGGCCAACGCTGCGAAGCTAGACGAAGAAGGCGACGGCGCCATACATCATGCCGCGATGAATGGACAGGTCGACGTTCTCGAGAGACTCCTGCGTTGGGGGGTTGACATCAATGAGCGAGATCAGCATATGCGAACGGCCTTGCACCTGGCTTCCATGAATGGCCACCCTGATGCGGTGAAAGCCTTGCTTTCGCAGAATCTTGCCCCAGATACCGGCATCAAGGACAAAGACGGAGCGACTCCTCTTATGCTGGCGCAAGAGGAGGGTCACGGTGACGTGGTTTCTGTGTTGACAGAATGACTTTTATTTTCTGTTCTGATGGCATTGAAAAGCCACATTGATGAAGAGCCAGGAATGCCAACCCATGGAAACATATAGCCCTAATGTTCGATTGCAAGGAAGTGGTAATGAAGGGCAGAGTGGACTACTTTGGGAAGCAAACTGGTTGTTCTAATGGAGCACTTTGGCGTTGGCCATATTTTTGTCGCCAGTACGCACTTGGAAACTTTCACTTTTCGCTTACACAGCTCGTTCGGAATATAGGCCTACATCATCGAATCTAGCCTACTTTACACGGATAAAGAAAGAGGTTGCACTACATTCACGCACAAAGAAGAGGCGTATAGTTCCTGCCGAAATACTGACTTGCTCCGTTTTCTCCTTTTTTTCCTATTCTGGCTCTCAAGTGCTAAAACCGAGTTCCAGTGTCCGGTTGTTCTAAAGCAATTATCTTGGCTACTCAATGTCTAAATCTCTCAATGAAGGATGGGAGTTTAGGTGGGCGTAGGTGGACATAGCTGTTATACTTGGCCGCCCATTAATATGACGGTTCTTCCTTCGTAATTCTAGACTATTAGTGTCTTGAGGACTTCGTCTGCGCTACATGCAACAAAATTGCGACCACAAAGTGAGAATACAATGTATCCAATGACTCTACGGTGTACATGTTGTGGTGCTGTACTAGGGCTTGGCGAACATCTAGCAGACTGCTCGCAGAGTCCAGTAACGGACATGCAGACTCGTCATGATGATGCCTCCATAGGCACACAGGATCAAGCATTTGGTCCCAAGGTCGCGGCTCAATTTCACTTCACCCTGTTGTTCGAGCAGGCCATCTTGACCATCCTCCCCGCATGTCTTTTGCTTGCCACATCGCCTTTGTACATCTGTAGGCTGGCTCGGAAACCCGTTTGTGCCCGTCGGGGTCTCCTTTTGGGTGCAAAGCTCGTAGGTTTTGCATAGCTTCTTCTCCTCGATGCTGGAAAACTCTATTTTTTGCCCTCCTTGGCGTTGTGTTGTATTGTATTGTACTGTACTTAACCGCGTGCGCGTTAAGGCCAAGGAAGAACAAATTGCTAGAGGTATCTATCTCTAGGCGTAAAATAGATGCAGAGGTACCTCTTGTGTTTTGGGTTTAGTTGCTGCTGCGCGCTCAAAAATCCGTTGCTGTGCGTTTATTAATGGCTCTTCTATTGTACGTCGACGTGACGCATGACAGCGCTGACGGGGGCTTGATTGGTCTTGTCTTGTCAGCGGTTGGTCAGACAAGGGGTTCTTCAAGGCACTGTCAGCATTTCTACCAGGGTAAGCTGCAGTGCATTGTCAACGCCCCACAGCACGCCCCACAGCACGCCCCACCTTAGAACCAAAGAGGTAGGTAGGCATAGAAGGAGATACAGTACCACCTGCCTTCTGGGATAAGCAGCCGAGCGCACTTGACCGAGTCACTGGAACTCTGCAAACCCAACTGTCAGACGAGTGAACCTCATCGTCAATTTGACCATCCCCCTCGAATTCCTCTATCTTGACGGCTATCTTATTTTTTTTATTCTTGAAGCTATTCAACTCTTTGTTGAATGAGAAGCTTGCCGTAGACTTAGGGGATAGAGGCTAGAGATTAAGACCTTTAAGCACCTAGCTCTAGGTAGCACCTTCCTATCTACAACCTCACTGTTCCTTGATCTTCACTTCGTCCTTGTGACCCCCAAGCCTTGACAACCTCGTTCACAGGGCATCGTGAGGAAGTAACCGGGTGGATTATCTCGCATATTTTTGGACTAGTATGCGAACGAATACTTAGCAATGCTTGATGGGCGAAACGGAACATTAGCCGCCACGCGTTCTGTCGTTGAGAAACTCGCGGAACAGTACAGTCAAGACTAGCTAGATTCTATTGTCCGGGTTCAGCACGAAGGAGAGGACAGATTCATGGCACTGTTACCCTCATCTTGTCTAAGCTCTCCTCGACAGCTTTGCGGTTTTGACTCTGATTTAGGCTGACTGGCATGCTTGTAACAACGATAGTATGAGCTTCGGAAGGCCTCGCCCTTTGATTATTACCAGAACAAAGATCCTCGACGAATGCAAGGACACTTAGGTAGGCTCTTACCAGTTCTGTCCCCAAGTCGATTCATCTGCTTCCAAACACAAGATCTGCCAAACACAGTTCTAACTGAGTTCCGCCCCTCAATTAGACCGGGGGCCGTCCTGGGACATGCACAGAGATAGCAGCGATGGGAGAAGAAGCAGAAGTGACGAGCTTGAAGCTCTCTTACTGACTTCAGCAAGATCAACCAAAGACAAGCAAAAAGTACTCCGCAAGATAGAGAGGGTCTCACAGGCTATGGTCTCAAGGAGGGTAGCGGGGGGCCGCCTTATTCTGGAATTCGTCAACAGGCAGAAGATAACAATAAACGCAAGCTCAAGTCACCACGCAATTTTCCCAAGAGCCTCTTCTTATGGAGTTGTATATTTGATAGTCCTATCTCTATACCGGCAACCTGGGTCTAAGTACGGACTACTGTCGTGGAGAGACAAGCCCAGCCAGGTACTACTCCATCCCGAAGTCTAATTGGTAGCGGACTAGTACTGGACAGCCGCAGCATCTTCGCCTCTCTTTGCTTTGTTTGTGTCAGACCAGTACTTGTCAGCAGCGGTGTCCTCGCCTCTCTTTGCTTTGTTTGTGCCAGACCAGTACTTGTCAGCAGCGACGTCTTCACCTCGCTTGTTGGTAGCAGACCAGTACTTGTCAGCAGCGACGTCTTCACCTCGCTTGTTGGTAGCAGACCAGTACTTGTCAGCAGCGGCGTCTTCACCTCGCTTGTTGGTAGCAGACCAATATTGCACCGCTGCAGCAGACTCAGTATCTGCTTTCTGAGCTCATTGTTAGCGACGGTTCGATGAGGAGAAACAAGAGAGCGGCAGTCATGGTGCCACGGCCAGTAACTCACATTTTCAACAGGCGCAGCGACAGAGACTGAATTGCTCAAGGCCAAGAGCGCAAAGCTAGCAGCAAGGAACTTCATGTTGTTTTCAGGTTTGTCGTGATGCCGTTTTGCAGTATCGGTAAGTTGGGCAGAGATGCTGTGGTTTTTGTTGACTAAGTTGCCGGTGGCGCAATGAAAATCTCTTCAAGAAGATGGTTACTGCTCATTTATAGTTTCCTTGGATTGGCTCTTGTAGCTGGGCCCGTGTCGACCATTTCCTGCCACGGAGCCGAGGCCAAAGCAAAGGCTCCCTTGTGACCTTGTCACGGCTGGCGTTGTATCGTTTAGACAAAGATGATTGCCTGCATGCCTATCTGAAACGCCAGCAGTCTGTCAGACATTGTCAGCCATGACATCGAGGTCATATTTTCCCTGTCGTCTGACAACAGCAACTGTCATTATGACAGTCAGCATGCATGACCGCCGTCGAGTACGAACTGCAGGCCCACGCCACGCCGCACCAAACTCCAAACCACTCCACAAACCCTCAAGGTATGTGGGACGGCACAATTGTGACCAGAGACGGACTTTCTAAGCTAAGGATAGAAGACGAAGTGGTGTTTGGCGGTTTGATTAGCGAAGTACCATGACGCAACAACAACATCTGGGCTACTGACGATACCGTCGTCCCACGTTTGCTTCGCGGTGAAGGAGCATGGTTCTACTTACGCAAGTAGATACCCAGTAGGATACAGCCTCTGGACTTTTTCCTGCAGTTACCCATTCATCACATGTATTAGCATCCACAAAAGTCTGTAACCCTAAGTAAAGCCAAGGGTGCGAAAATGTCTACGTCCAAATTGACAACGACTTACTTGCTGGTAATGACTTGTGGCATGGGAGAGTAAGCTTGATTCTGCCCTTTCCTAGATTCAGCTCGTAGATATGTTATGAAAAAGATCAAACTAACTCGTGCAAATCAGCTTGCAAGTCGTTTGGTCCATTATCTTAACCAATGGCACTGTCAGTATGCCAAGCTTTGTCCAGTCGCCTTCTTCGTTGGGATGTATCTTTTTAACCATATGAGTTATGCACCAGGCTCATATCACAGATCTTGGTTTATCGAAAATCTGGACTCCCTTCATTTGGCTCACGGCGCCGCTGTGCGGCATTGTTCTGCAACCTTTTGTAGGCATGCTCAGTGACCAACCAAGGTCCATCTATGGAAGACGTCGTCCATTCATAATATATGGAACCCTTGGTGCAGTTGTATCAATGGACATATTCGCCTGGGCCGAAAAACTTGCAAGATTGACCCTGATAATCTGCCATAGCCATAACATTCGGTATTCTTGGATTCCTCACCCTCAGCGCATCTCTTCAGCCGGTCCAAATGGGCTTCAGGGAAATAGTTTTAGACAATGTTGGCCCTGACCAGCAAATGCGAGCCAATACACTAACAAGTTGCTAGATTGGAACGGGGAGCATAATTGAGCACATTTCTAGTCTTTTCAATCCTCGCTCTTTTGACAAATCCGATACTTCCCTGGCTTTTAGGGCCGGGTCTCACGAACTGTCGCGGATTAAGGCCCACGTGCGGAATGCCTTGGGCTATGGGACATATCATACTCACTTCATGTATGTGTTTTGCAGTACCTATGAGATCTTGGATTGGGTCAGCGATACTGGTCGCCTGCGCCAGCGTACCGTGGGCAATGTCACAAGGGATTCCATTTGCTGCAATAGGGGAGATATTGGCCTCAACAAAGGGTAGTAGAGCTGCAGATTATTCGCAAGCGGTGCTGTTTCCGGTATATACAATGTAGCCATCTTTGCACCTCAGATCATATCCGCAACTTTTGGCGCCGGGCTGCTTTGATGGTATAGCGTGGGTGATGGGGGGCAGTACTTTACCAGCCGTGGCAGCGGCCTACTACGCAGCGATAGAGACGTTCAAATAAATATCCAGGTGTATTCGTGCTCCTAGAAACAGAAAAATAGGTTATAACCTAATATTAGAACAGTTGACACTTTGCTGAAGAAAAGCTGTTCTCAGCTACAACGAGATATTGTCACGAACCTACAATCTTCATCTTGATCCACAGTTTAGTAGCAATATCGTGAACATGAATAGATTGTTGTTCTTCGATGCTCCGTCAAGAGTCCCTATTCGCATGTATTGGTTGTAAAATGAATGCGACTCAGTAAGTCGGCATAAAGATGCAGTCTACGTAGGACACGCTAATCTAGATGTCTTTGCCATTAAGGAAGGTAAAGAGGAAGACACATTTTCTATACATTTGAAGCCTGGATAACAGATAATGGTTAAGGGAAGCTCTCTAATTCATTCTCTCCCCCAACCTTCCGTATCTTGTGTACGATGGGAGCGGCGCGATTCTTTGCCCATTGCAACACAAGCTCCGGGTCCACGCACTGGTGCTGTGAGAAAACGTAAGCCACGAGGGAATGATGCTTCAGCTGATATTGAAAGAGATACCAACCATTGTATGAAAGTCAGGTGTTGGCGCGGAGCTGCCACGGACCCAGTGGAACAAGATTAAGCCAGTATCTCCATTGCACATCAATGCTTGTCTAATCATGTCGATGCAGTGGTCTGGATGATTTCAAAGTCACTTAATGCTGATCGAAGACTTAAGGACAAGCATCTCGACGTACCAGTATGCTCTCGACGATGAGTTTGGGGCATCGTCCATAGCGTGTCGATGGACTTGTAATAGTCTACAAAGGTCCATTTGCGAAGAATATTCTTCACCCAAGGGTTCTCTCACGTTAGCTAATTTTTGTTCGTGTCTCTGCGTTTGCGTGTGTCTTCCTATCATCCTTACCAAACAATGTAGCTGATGAAACATCTCAATAGTGCCCATATATCCACCTCCATTCTCTTCGTCTAATTCAACGGCGGTATCCAATCTCGCATCGTTCATAGACCTCTGAACCTCGGTCTTGGAAAAATTCATGACGACGGCTGTTCCAGTCATCCAGGCTGGGAGATAGAAGAACAGATGAGATAATTTCCCTTGATGAAAATGACTCTGGTAGAGTGACAACAGCATTGCGGGGTACTCACGATTAGTTGTGAATCGATTCCAAGCCTCATCCAGCTGGGAGCTAGGAGGTCCGCGATATATGTTTGGCTTCGTAGGGAATAGAGAGCCATCAAAGCGAGTAAGTTGTGGGCTCAGTCTCGTCAATTCATCATCTACTTCAGGTCAGTGCTTTATCAGTGAAATGATGTCAAATCCACGAATGATCATACTCCATAATGCTCCTGAGCCTTGTCTATTTGGGGAGCATGAGCCACTACTATGACTTTTATTCCTTCCAATGAACCAGCCTATCAAGATTAGGCCAATAGCAATCAAGAGAACAAGAAAGAACTGCATCAAGTAAAATGTTAGTTTTGAGTACTGCCGTTCTTTCCGTTCTTGCTCTTGCTGTGCCATGCCGGCCTCCAGGAGAGGCTGCTTGCTCTCCGCACCGTCCATATCTATCGAGGAATAGAACGGTAGGATAGAGATTGACACATCCAATCCAGTCAAAGTCAAGCTTTTTTCTCTATGCTAGCGCGAGATCAGGTGTTTCAGCGGCAGTCCTGGACATATTCGATGAGCAGTAGTACAGTGATGAGGGAATTCCACTATCTTTTCTGTGGTTCTTGAATGTTTTGCTTCTTTTTGTTTCAGTCCAGTGCCAACTTTTCACATGCCTAATTGGAAAGGGGCCAAGGGCAGATGGCCGTGGCTTCCCCCTTTGCAGTCACTGTCCTTCCTGGGCGTCACATGGTCACACGCAACAGGAGATGCGTGGACCCATTCCTGGTGGCTGACAATGACAATGTCAGCATGCATGGTTATGGTTTCCTCTTCGTGAAGGAGCAGGGTGGAGAGGCTTGTGACCATGAGCTGCTTCAGTCAAGCTCGACCACGAGGTTGTGCAACACCCTGGAGCAGTTCTCCATACCTGCGAAGCTGTCACAAGCGGCCACAATGGTTATGAACGCCACTTCAGTCAATTTGGGAACTCGACACAACGGTATCGTTTAATTGATCACTCTAGCATGGATCTAGCTCATACACTTGTCTTACGATGGAACTCTGCCCATTTTCCTCTCCTCGTTCTAGCATGTATTGAATTGAAGGCGACAATCAAGATTGCATGTGTTCCTTGTTTGGGGATAGTGTCTGCACTCTCGATAACTTCAAGTAATGAATTGGTGCAATGAACCGTGTGGTGCATGCCCAAACCCCGAGAAGTCCGCGGGACGACGCCATCATTGATTTGACTCGCTCAAGGTGGCGCATCCAGAACACACAATGACCAACATGTTCTTCTTGAGTTGAGTAAGTCTTTACAGCGATGCAAAATGCTGGCATTGGCGATATGATGTTGGCCGTTTGGGTCAGAAAACTTCGAGCCAGGCCAGAAAGTCAGCTGCCGTGACGCGGTCGAAGCATGCGCCAGGTGTCCAACTGTAACTCAGGATATCGAACCCGCATCCAGCATCCAGAGCCTCCGTTGTTGTGTTGCCACATACCAAGCCTTGGGCAGATTCAGAGGAGTCGGACTTTCCTCGTGAATTGAGGGATGCGTGCGTGATGATGACGAGGATAAGGCCTACAGCCAGCGCGAAGAGAACGACAAGGACGACAAGGAGGATGGCTATCCGCCAGCGGCGCTTCAAACGTGTTTTATTGTCTGTTGTGGTTTTGTCGGCAGAGTTGCCCGACTGCCAAGGTAAGAGGGAGTCGCCTTCGGTGTCGCTATCTTCAGAAACGAGTATATTTCTCATGGTGCCTAGTTGATTATCGCGTGGCTCACAACATGTTATTACGATGCAAACTGATTCATGGTCACCACACTTTGTGTTTGTGATAGGAATATTCCAACCATTACCATCAGCTATTTTTGAGTTGGACTGAGTGGACTCGGCCATCTGCCCGCCATGGAGACCCTACTGGGAGTACTCACATAAAAAAAAGAAAAACCAAACGACAGATTACGAGCGGGATCGAATTGGGGACCATGCATGCACCCATGACGGACATGCGGAGAAACGAGATGCAATCTGACACGCTAACGCAAGCAATCTGACCAACAATACTCCGTAAAAAAAAAGAACAAAAAAGAACAAAAAGGAAGCTACTCGGGTACAACGGCCGATTTTGAAAGACAAGAGTCATATCAGGTTGGCAGGTGGAAGGAAGGAGGCGATCCAGAGACCGCTAATAATATTCTTTATCTGCTGAAAGCCGGGTCGCAGGAGACGGGTTTATCAAGTGCCCACATTCTTAAACCATGATTTGACTTGGGCATTCGCACGCCCGGTTCCATGTCGAATTCCCCGCTTTGGCCATCAGTGAGCTCTGATTCGCAGGAATTGGAACTTCATCCTCCTTTTAAACTTCAACTTTTTCTTCACTAAAACAATGTCTCACGAACATGACGAGGAAAGATTGCTTTCCAAGGCAGTGGACCAAGTCGAGTACCAGGACTCAGCACCGATCGACTCTCCTCGCTGGTCGTAGCGGGAACCTGCCCGCCATGCCCGACACCGATACCGAATTGCCATGACGACAGCTATCATTGCAATCATTCTTCTCACAATCACTATCGTGACGTACAAGGCTCTCCCTGCATTCGAAGCACTGTCGGCCCGCACCGGGGTCAAGTGGTATACAGATCCATCCCTGGATGAGAAGTTCCTGATCCCCGCCGAAGAAATAAAGAGAGGTCATTACCCCGAGGTGTGGGCACCTCGAAAGTTCCACGCAGTGCATTGTGCCTTTGCCGTTTCCAAAACACATTATGCACTGTCCAATCACAAACCTCTGGATAGTCGCGCAAATAGCTTTGAGCACACCGAACATTGCCAACTAGTCCTGCTGGACGAGATGAAGTCATGCACTTCTAGTAGATGCACAATATCAAAGGTCTCAGCGAAGCTCACAACCTGCGGCTGGGTCTGAGGCTGACGAGTCATCGTTATGAAGCCTGGAGTCGAAGCAACCATTTTGTTACGTCTGGTGTATTTAGAACAGTCAGCCAGTGCATGGCATGGCATGGAGACTCAAATCCGGTCACCGATTTTCAACGGAGCACTATTTTGACTGCGAAACTCTTCATGAGGCTGCATAATAGAAACAAAGGTATCGCCCTGTTAATGAGGACTGATTCCACAGAGTCGCTTATAATATGTGCCTGTTTCGTTTCGCTTCTACCCACTACCATTTGGTCACCAGCTTGGTTAGGGTTACGGACCACCTTCCCTTTGGTGGATCTATGCAGCTGTGTGCAGCCAATCAGAGGTGCGTACCCCACATGCCAAGTCTCTTCCTAAATTGATTTACAATTTTTTGTGGCTTATGTCTCTATTTATTATAAAAATTTCCACATAACGCTCTCTACTACCTAGTAGATTACAGACAATCAAAATAGAAGACACCTAGGTACCCAGGTAGTCAGTACAGCGGATTACGCCACAGCGACCCATAGATCGCCTCTGAAACCTAGGTTGGCTGCAGACTCGTCGCAATTTTGCCGCTTATAGCGCAGATTAAGCCTGCACCTGAATCGCACCATTACAAGTACCCGCAAATTCTGGATGGACAAAGACAGGGCTCTCGTCTATGTATATGTATCGGAAGATGAGTGGTTCCCGTGACCTAGCTGTTGCTTTCGCACCCGTAGGTGATTGCTAGGGGGGCTACAAAGAGGTACATCCTACGTCTCGTGACCGGCTTAGGTAACGGCGGCACCAAGGAGATAGGACAGGTACGGTCCTTCAGGAGATAGATACTTCACCAGAGTCTGGCTTGCACTACAAGAGCGCGCAGTATTAGGGGCTACCCCAACAAATGGTATTCCATTTTAGGAATGGCTCCTACTGCATGTTCGGGATCACTAAGACGGAGTACTGCATGCATGGTTGTTCAAACGGCGGCGCTTTGCTTCTGCGCGCAGGCCTCGGATTGGTGTCCGCATACGTGACAAATGCAGAGGTCAATGTCAGTGCATATTACCAAAGCGATGCATGCTCCATCTCGAGTTGTTCCTCTTGACGTCCCGCGCTATCGTGCCCTCTCTATCACTGCTCCAGCCCGCAACAGAAACTCCACCGGCCCTTTCATCGAGATGTGATATTTCCTTGTACTTTCGGAGCATCAATTGCAAGTACTCCTGGAATACTTTGTCTTTCTTCAAGAACCCAATCTTGACGCCGATGATATAGAGAGACTCTACTTCAATAATGGCTGCCTCTGGTCTAGTGTGATGATCGGCTTCTTCAAGCTCTGCCTCAGTCGTCGCAATGAAGCTTTGAGGGCATGCCGTAGGCGAGGTGCAGTCTGTGATTGACTGTGACAGCGAATTGTTAATGGAAGACTAACGTTAAACTTGGGAGTAATGTCAAGTACATACACCTTTCGTCCTAGTTGCTGTCCGGGTAACATGTGTGATGGACTCTCCTGGAGGTGTGCAACACGATGTTGAATGCTGACAAGAGCATCCGTGCGTTCTAAATGCTTCAGAGCTATTATCGGAAATGAGGGTTCGGGCCGAGCAATGCATAGCAGCTTCTTCGAGCCACCTATGCCCCATGAGATCCTGCCATGTCATCTCAGCTACCGTCTCTGTATTTAAGTCCCCTTGCTCGGAGAAAACATCGACTGTGGGAATATCTGAAACTAAGTTCCTTGTTAGTTAGAATAGCATGAAGCTGCATTCTGTCCGTACTTGATTCGCTGTCAATTGCCGAAAATGTATGGTCAAAAGCAAACGGCCAGACTGGTTTCTGTATCGGCGTAGGATTCTCTAAAGATAAAAGCATCTCTGGTACATCCTGTGACTCTTTCCCAGGAGAAGGAATTCTTTCCAGAAAAAGTGATGGTACATTGTTAAGTCGACATCCATGGTTCATTTCTCGCTGGATGATTCTCGATGGGGTCATGGGAGGTTCGTCAGGGATTCGGGATACATGAGGCTCGAGATCTTTTTGGCGGCGTCGCTCCCCTGATGACGAAGACGCTTAGAACTGATGTATCCTGTAAATTTTTCTATACTTGAAAGGATAGAATAAGGTTCAAGAACCTGAGGCGAGGAACATACTGCACCTCTGTTGCGATTCCCGATTCTGCCTGCGTCGTCTCTCCTCAGGATCCTCTGCGTAATAGGACATTGGTAAATGCTATTGGGGCGATAAAAATGGGAGTCCGGTCGAGTATCCTTGAAACGTATTGGGAAACGACCAGTTGCCTTAATAGTGTCTGCGAACATCTGCAAGATTGTCACAGAACAGCAGGCACTCCAAGTTTTATACTCCGCTTGCCTCATGAGTCACCATGATTTCCCTTTGAACCCCGTAGTACTGCCACTCGTCTGTGGAGAACTTTAAGTCAATTGAGAGGCGGCAATAAATACCCTCTCTGGTGGGATTCAGGAAGAGTTGGGTGAGTTCACAGCCAAAGTCCGCTCGACGTGGTGGGTGGTGGGCGACGAGGCAGTGGGCACGGCACGGCACCAGGGTGGATCTTGCTTTGGCCTCTTTATGAAGACTGAGCGGTTTGCATGGTCTAGACTCCCAATCATCCCCAAGTCGAACTGTCGTTTCCGCTGTGATACTAATCGGTGCAATTCTCCATCACTTACGGAGTACTGTTGGTTCGTTCCCTTGTCTTGGACTCGACCGAGGTCCCTGGTCGTCCGGCTGCAGCGGCCAGCCTGCTGCTCCAAACAGATTCTTGTTTCCTGCGACCCCCTCTTTTTCCGTTCCTTTAACGACGCGACATGACTTCCATATCATGCATAAGTAGTTGGTCTATGGTCGGCCTCGGGTTTGAACTGATTGTCAGCTTCACACCACTTTTTTTCCTCAGCTATCCACGGTGAAGGCTGACGCGACTTGACCATGGAACTCGACTCTGGTCGTTTCAATGCCTCCCTTATCCAGGAGAACCGTACTTTCGGTCCCAAATTCTCAGCATCGTTCGATTTCACCTTGTTCTTCGAACAAACTATTCTCACCATCTTGCCAACATGTCTTCTTGTCGTTGTTTCGCCTGTATATGTAATGAGATTATAGTCCAAAAGCCTGTTTGTGCCCGCAGGGGTCTTCTCCTCGTCAAATTAGTACGTGGAGTGTCGCTTTCTTTCGTATGCTTTTGCTTTCGTCTCGTGGTATCTAATGCTTCATTTACAGGCTGCAGCGATAACTCTTCTTGCCATCGAACTCACCGAAATAGTCCTATGGAGCCGGAACGACCTTTTTCGATCTGCTAGTTCTTTGTCTGCTTCCTCCATGTCGTGCATTGCGACGCTTGGCGTTGCAGTCGTTGTCTACGCTGAACACCGTAGATTGATGAGGTCGTCGGCATTCCTAAGTGTTTATCTCTTGATCACAACGCTACTAGACATCACAAAGGCTCGATCATACTTCAGTCGCCCCAGTCTGGGTACTCTCGGCGTTCTAAACATCGTTGTTATAGTACTCAAGTTTTCTCTGCACCTTTTTGTGGAACTATCTAAGCGTCGGCTACTGCTTTCAACCTTGTTTCGCTCTTCAATGGGACCAGAGGTTACAAGTGGCTTTTGGACCAGAGCTTTATTCCTTTGGTTAAACACGACCCTACTCACCTGCTTCAAAAAACATCATGAGCGTAGGTGACCTTGGCGATTTAGGGCTAGAATTCGACTCTAAAAAGCTACTTTCCATGTTCAATATGAGCTGGTCGACAGGTTCGCGTTCTGCCTCACACCCTTCACTTTGCTCCAACATGGTGTCATGCTAATTACCGGCTGGCCATCTCATTCTAGTCAAGAAAAGCTCGAAGCATTGTCTAATTCAAACCTGTTTTCGGACCCTGCTTCGGCCATTTCTTGCAATAGTTATACCAAGACTCTGTTTTACTGGTTTCAAGTTTTCCCAACCTCTTGTTCTGAGGAGTATTGTCAACTCTATTGGAAATGACGCGCAGAATGAAGTGAAAAATGGTCTCATCGGTGCTACAGTGCTCGTGTATTTTGGCATAATGGTATGTTCGCACCTTCATTCAACCATAAGTCGCTCAACAATACGAACGAAGACTTACACGACCGGATCATTACCAGGTTACAAAAGCTTATAGCAAGCATCTCTTTTATCGTTTCGCGACCATGCTTCGCGGTCAGCTCGTCTCTGCCGTTTTTGAGAAAACACTTCGGCTGAAGCTGACAGATGCTGGCAAGTCCGCTGCGGTAACTCTGATGAGCACCGATATCGATGGGATTGTGAGCGACCTCGCCGTGCTTCATGATATCTGAGCTGATATCATCGAACTTGCATTAGCCATATTTCTTCTGGCAACTCTTGTTGGTGGAGCATCCTTTCTCGTGATTCTACCAGCCACGCGTGAGTTTCACACGGTCAGAATTTAAATTTAAACTTTTTTTTTTCGTTCCGAATAAGTTGCTAACAGATACTTATTGCTTTAGTCTCTACGGTAATATCATTTTTAGCGGCCCAGAGAATGGGTCCTGCTCGAATGGCTTGGAACAGCAGCATACAGAGACGCGTAGCTGCAACTTCAGGCACCCTGTCACAACTTAAAGCCGTCAAGATGATTGGTCTTGCACCAAACGTATCAGCATCTATACAAGCGCTTCGCGTTGATGAGGTGCACAAATCCAAAGATATGAGAGTGCTGAGCATAATGCTCTACGCCATCAGTAAGAAATCTTCATGTCAATATATAAATTATAAATAAAACATTTCGCTGACAGCAATGCTCAAAAAGCTGCTTTGCCCAGCAATATCACTCCGGTAGTTGTCATGGCAGGTGGGCTTTTTTGGACCAGCTCATCCCAACGACTGACCGTGGCAGAGGCTTTTGCAACACTTTCTATTGTGGCTTTGGTTTCCAGTCCTCTTCAAATATTACTCAACGCTTTCCCCCAGTTCATGAGCTACAGCAGTTTCTTCTCCTAGAAGATCAGGTTGATCAGCGACATCTGTTGGACACTCCTTGCCTAGAGGTCAAGGGCGAGTCTCTGGATAGAGATGCGGAATTGGAAACGACACAACCAGAATGCAGAAGAGCTCACTCTCAACCCGTGGTCCGGTTTAATAATGTATCGGTAGCAGTCTCTGGCTGCCCGGAACTCCTCCTGAAGAACTTGAACCTTTGTTTCGAGACTACTGGTTTGACATTAATTCTTGGGCCTGTAGGCTCCGGCAAGACTACTCTGCTACGCACCATTCTGGGGGAGACGACTATAAGCAATGGGTCGGTCCAGATTGAGAATGCCGGTTTGGCTTACTGTGACCAAACTTCTTGGCTGAGGAATGCTTCAATTCGGGATAATATTATCGGACAGACCGCCCTCGATTCTGAATACTACAACACGGTGCTAGATGCTTGTTGTCTAAAAGACGATCTAAAGCAAATCCCAGACGGTGATGAATGTCCCGTGGGCAGTGGCGGTATGAATGTTAGCGGAGGACAAAGGCAAAGGATTGTAAGACTTTTATAATGCATCATTTGCATCAGAAACTAATGTGTTGTATTTCTTGACTCAGGCTTTGGCTAGAGCAGTGTACTCTCGCAAGCGCATCGTTGTGCTTGATGACGTCTTTAGTGCTCTCGATCCCGGCACTGCTAAAGCTACCTTTAACAACCTGTTTGGGAGAGATGGTGTGCTACGTAGGTACCATTGCACTACAATTTTGGCTACGAACCTCTGTAAGTCAATGTTGCACATGTTTGGCATGCATCGAATGTGATGACTATACTACGTAATTGCTCCCTGACAATGAAATTAGTCAACTTGAACTTGGCCGACCGGGTGATCATGCTGGACGACAAAGGCAATGCCTCAGAAAGATCGGTTGTAGAATTGAAAGAGCAAGGCACCAGCGGTGGCTTAAACCTACGCCAGGAAGAAGCAGGTTCGGTTGTTGAAGGCAACGACGCTTCAAAGGCAGACTCTGAATCGAGCATGGTGAGTTCAGGTAGCAACACAACTGCAACACATGTTGAGGAAACCGCTGGTCTTCGCAAAGGAAATGTGGATGAGCCCTCACTGCGCCAAAGGGGCGATTTGAGCCTATGCACTTTTTACCTCAAGTCCATTGGAGTGTGGACCTTTGTCTCCTGGCTTGTTCTCGTTGCATTATCGGCAATATGGGAGAAGATGCCCTGTGAGCCGTTTCCCGAAGCCCTTCGCCTTTTTCTTGTGCAAAATACTAAAATACTGATGTATTAACTACTTTCTTGAAGCTATTTTTATGCGTATATGGCTGCAGTCAGATCCCAGCAATAATACTTGGTTTTCTGGCTTTGCTATCCTTGGGGCACCAGCTTCTTGTGCAGCATGGCAATGCTCACGTACGTCACACCTTGGAGAACAGCCAAGGCAACTACGAGTCGAGACATGACGGCTGACATGAGTTTAGATTATTCATGATGAAGCTTGTTCCGACATCTGCTGAGTCGCTTCACTGGATGCTGATAGACAGGGTCATGAGGTAGGCTACTTGCCTTTAGGCTTTGAACCCAACGTTGCCTGGCAAATTAATCTGACCATCCCAGTGACACTCTCGCTTTCCTATCAGAGCCAGATACCGGCTCCATGCTTAACCGGTACGTAAGAGTTGTATCGCCGAGAGCTACGAGGCGTTTCTAAACGAGAAACACAGATTCAGTCAGGATATGACGCTCGTGAACCAGGTTCTCCCAGCAGCCTTCTCCCAATTCTTCATCTGTAGGTGACACATTTCTCCTTACAAAGCTTTAGTCCGAAAAAACTGGCTCACTGGGGTTAGACTTTTGTGCGGTTGTCGTCGACCTCGGCATCATCGCCTCAGGAGCCAAGTACGCCGCCGCCATCATCCCCCTCCTCATGGTCGCCCTCTACATCCTCCAGAAATTCTATCTCCGAACATCACGGCAGATGAGGCATTTGGACCTCGAAGCCAAGTCGCCTCTTTACACTCAATTCACAGAGACAGCGTCCGGAATCCAGCACATCCGTGCTTTTGGCTGGCAGTCGCACGTGATGCAACAGAGTCTCACTCAGCTCGACTACTCCCAAAAGCCATATTACTACATGTTTTGCATTCAGTGTTGGCTGACTCTCATCTTGGACATGTATGTTATGATCAGCGCGGTGGCCTTGGTGGCAGTTGCGCTGAAGTTCCCGGGCCTCACGACCCAGAGCGCCCTTGGTCTCGCGCTACTGAATGTGATGATGTTCAGTGAGGTCTTGGCCCTGTTGATGGATTCATGGGTGCAGCTTGAGACTTCTTTGGGCGCAATTGCGCGTCTCAAGACATTTCTTGCCGACACGCCATTTGAAGCCGAGAGTCATGGGAGCAATCAGATGCTGCCCGATCAATGGCCACATCAAGGAGGAATTGTGCTGCAAAATATTACGGCGAGATATGAGTGAGTTTTTGCGCCGTGTTCTGCCTTGCTTGACATCTTCCCTTTATGTCTGCACCAAAAGAAACTTCTTTCACTAATAGAGTCGTCGAACAACTAGCCCAGAATCGCAACCCGTCTTGAATAAGTTGTCTGTTGACATAGAACCTGGAACAAAGGTGGCCATAATAGGCCGAACAGGCAGGTCAGTATTGTCCGCACAATCTTCATCGATCATGTGCAGCATGCTTATACAACCCAGTGGCAAGATTTCGGTCCTCTTGACTTTGCTCTGCCTCTTGGAGTACGACGGCACCATTCTCATCGACGGCGTGGACATCACCTCCATCACTCACCAGCACCTCCGGTCCCGTATTACCACCTTGCCACAAGACGCCATCGAATTACGCGGCTCAGTTCGACACAATCTGGATCCATTCGCGCAGGGAGATACCACTCGATCCGCATCAGCAGACGATGCTGCCATGCAAGACGCCCTCGTCCGCGTGGGCATATGGGGCCAAGTGGCTGCACAGGGGGGACTCGACGCCGATCTCGCCTCCCTCTCGCTCTCTCACGGGCAAAAGCAATTATTCAGCCTTGCCCGGGCGGTGCTGCACAATGCCAAGACGGGGAGCCGCATTGTGCTCGTGGACGAAGCCACCAGTAGCGTAGATCAAGAGACGGAGGCTCGTATGAGGGCGGTCATGAGGGCGGCGTTCGCGCGTTGCACGGTGCTTACCATTTCCCATCATGCTGAGATACTGAATGATGTTGACATGGTGATGGAGCTGGACAAGGGGCGGTTGGTGGGATATGGGCACAGGTGATATGTGTGATGAAAGGATGCGAAGCGCAGATCGGGCCTGGCTTCGTAAGTCATAGAATTACGGTCTGAGGTAAGAACAGGTGTGACGAACAGGAAATGAGAGAAGGAAAGATAAAGGAAAAGCACTAGTTAGGTACATGCAGTCATTCCATCTTCTATAATTCAGCATCCCCCATCGCCTACTATACTAGATGCATTCATCCATATCCATCCTTCTCGGCCTTAAAACAAAGTCGGCCATCCAAACCAAGTTCTCTAGCCCAAACGCCACATACAGTCTTCACCACGCCCACATTACCGGAAGCATACTGGACATACACCCGGTACTCCCGAGACGTGCCGGGACTCCCCTCCGCCTAGCCTCGACGGATTCCGGCCCCCATTCTGTACTCCGTACGCTGTAAACTCGGTAATATTCTGTTATCAAGGTGCACGTTGCTCATGTAAACCCACGGCCCCCTTCAGTCGGACGGATTCACAGCACGACGGCCGTGTGAAATAGCCGTGCAGCTGCTGACTCCGACTTCGATGGAAATCCCTGGAGCGGCGAGGGGGTAGCCAGGTCGAGCTTTACTATCGCGGTACGCCACCACTCTAGATTACTATAGTACAATTCCAGCATGGCCCCAACATGTCTGCGCCTAATGACATTACTATCAGCACCATATCTGTTTCATCATTCAACACCTCGACGCTAATAGTTCCAACCTATACAAGCCACGTCTTCAGCTCAAATGCGGTGATAGTAGCCGCACAAAGGAAAGCAAAGTATCCCAACCAGATCTGAAATGTATGTTTTTTCTTTTCCAATACCAGTAACGCCTTGTTGAGAAAGGCTCAGAGGTTACACACCGAGTTAGTACATCACATTTGTCGTCATCAATACGTCTATCCTTCAGTTACTATATGTCCAAAGCGCTCTCACTTGTCGTTCATATCCCATTCTAACCAGTCAAGGCGGGGGTTATCACCCCATCATGCCGGGATTTCCAGGTGGCAGGTTCATGTTTGGCATTTGAGGATTCTGTGGTACAGTTGGGCTGGCTTGATTTGAGCCATGACCGCCGGCTTTCTGCCCCGGTCCGGGCATACGGAAAACGGGTTCCTTTTTGGGATCAAATCCGGGGAAGACGGCCTGCAGTCTGCGATATAGGTCTTGTATCGACTTGTCACGCTCCTGTCTGTCTACCACGGGGTCAATGCTGGTGTCTTGCCGTTCAGATCCCATTGGAACTGCCCTTAACTTGAGCGATAGGTTCAGAGAAGGGGCGCTTAGATACGCCGGACACGGAGGAGCCTTGACCTCTGGTTTGCGGTCTGCCAAAGCAGCCATGTAGGATAAGTTCGCCTGTAGTCTCCTCATGCACCTGACAACAACTCTGTTAGCAAACATGATATATCGTTCCACATAATAGCAGCCTATATCTGTGCTTACTGAAGATAATCTTGCTGCAGTAAGTTTTCCTCCTCGGTTGGCTTTCGGTCAGCCGGATTGCCGCTGGCCGGAGGATTCTCCTTCTTCAGCTCCTGTTGTGTACTTTGAATCTGAATTGACTCATATAGTAGCTCATGATTGATATCCAATAACAGTGAGAATCGCTCCTTCTCGCGAGATTCAGTGCCAGGGCTCATCGGTGTGGCTGATGTAGGGAGGCCCATTCCACCACCATGGCTGGTTGAGAATGTAGGCGTCTGAGGTGTCCCTGAAGGAGTAGGCTGTTGGGCAGTTTGGGCAGTATGGCTTTGTCCTTGAGGTTGTGGAGAACTAAACTGAGGTTGCTGTTGGTGCATGGCATTCGTCGGGGTACCTTGAGTGGCGCTCGTCGGTCTTTGTGGGGTCGAAACTTGATTCATGCCAGGATTCATCTGCTGTTGAAGTGTCTGCTGTTGTGGTTGTTGCTGTTGCTGTTGCTGTTGCTGGAGTTGAGATTGAGGTTGAGGCAGTTGCTGTTGTGGTGGTTGCTGTTGAAGAGGTTGCTGTTGAAGAGGTTGCTGTTGTAGAGGCTGCTGTTGTAGAGGCTGCTGTTGTAGTGGCTGCTGTTGAAGAGGTTGCTGTTGTAGAGGTTGCTGCTGTATAGGCTGCTGTTGTAGAGGCTGCTGTTGAGGATGTTGTTGTGATTGCTGCTGCTGCTGCTGTTGTTGTTGTGCGGCTTGCTGAGCTGCCTGCTGCGCTTGTATTCTCTGCATCATCTGGACTTGTTGAGGGTTCATGCCCGGTTGGTTCATCGGAAACCCTTGCATACCGCCGGGCATCATATAATTATTTGGCGCAAAGTTTTGTGGCATGCCGCCGGGCATCATCTGACCATAAGCGCCGCCGGGAAACTGCTGAGGATAACCAGGCACTGCGATTGTAGCATGTCAGTGATTGGTTGACTCATCCCGTCTTACATCGTATAGTATACAGCCCACGTCAAATTCGTGAGGCGCGTCAGTCGCTTCGGGGACAAACTATGACTCACTCTGACCATTGGCTGGCATGTTAGGCATGCCTGGGTTTGGCATCATCCCGCCCGGCATACCCTGCATCATCTGAGGATTTGCTCCAGGATTGAAGGCCCCCTGCGGCATGCCACCGAATTGCTGCTGTTGATTATACATCATCTGAGGGTTTGGTTGTGCTTGCTGCTGTTGTGGCTGTTGCGGTTGCGGCGGTTGTTGCTGCTGGGGCGTGCCGGGCTGGTTGAAAGCCGGGTTGCCGAAGCTATAACCTGCATTATACATGGCGAATAAAGGGGGTACTTCCGTATAGTCGTCAACTTATTGGCAAGCGTTCAAGAGCTGACGTTTGAAGCGGCACCATCAGAGGGCCAGAACCGAGACGGCAAGACGTCACACACTTGCGAAGACGAGGCAATTGCTCGGTGAGAAGCAGAATCAGAATGCGCTAACAGGAATCGAGGACGTCTCTATAACTCCATGCTCCGCAATCGCAATGTGTAGTACTTGGTCTTTGGCAAGGTTTCGGGGGGGCTTGGGCGCAGCGCGCGACGGAAGCTTCGCAGGGAAAATAGAAAGGGCGCGTTGGTGAATGTAAAAAAAAAAAAAAAAAAAATTTTTTCACACTGAGAGCTTAGTAGTGAGATCAAGGCTTATCCCTTGGCTGCAAGACACGCGCTGTTGCCTCGAGGCTGACGGGGCGACCACTTCTCGCCAGGCGCGCGTCGTTGAAGTCGTGATGCTCGGAATTGCGAAGGAGATGAAGGTTGGCCTGCGGCCCTGGATGGTTGGTTCGTCGGTCAGGCACCGTGGTTGCGTGGGAGAGGGAGTCAGGTCTACTACTGGGAACGAGGTGGGGCTGGCTGGTCAAACTAGTCAAACTAGGTAGTCAAGCTGGGGAAGGTGCAAGGCACTACGGTACGGAGGCAGATGTCGCACGGTAGTGACGGTAGTGACGGTAGTGACGGTACAGTGGGTGCGTTGGAGAGTCTAGAGTCTAACAACCGAACGTTTACTGGTGGCGTGGCCACGTCGCAATTTCTGCGACCAACAAAGACTTCTCCAAGTTATGTTATGCTGAGGTGTCCTTATTGACTTGATGTCACTGACTTTCCTTCGTCCTCCGCCCTGAAGGGGACAGATCTAGCATGAATGCATGGACAATGTCGCTTTAAATGATTCGCCCTTTCACGATCCCACCGTCCCACGGTACCGCCCAGATGCATCATTTAGATTCCGTCATTCGTCGGACGTCTCAGCCAAGGCAGCGACACGACAGCCAAGCACAGAATAGCCTCAAGAGCATATTGCCGCGGCTCCACCACCCAATGCGCCTGCCTTACTGGTCCATACCGGTACCAGTTGACGATGTGTGACGGGAGTGGGATATTCACGACTGTGAGATGCAGGACAGCCCGAAAGAAATGCATCACTGGTACATCAATTTGTGTCAAATGCTACCGCAAGGAAGGATCCTAGCTAGGGGTAGCTACCGCTTAGTGAAGCCCATGATTTTGGGACAATGCTCACACCCCAACATCTCGACAAAATACTCGGCCCATCACAGCCACGCCACCATTCCCACAATGTCCCCATATTATGTCCCTCCATCAAACCCCTGCTCCGTCCGTAGACACGAACCCGCGCTATTTCCGCACGGCGGGCATTTTGAGCTCCGCACTCGGCGCCTTCAACCCATTGACTCGCACCTCGTCTTATCAATCGATTCTGCCCAGGGTGTCGCAACCGAGTCTCGCCACGCAAGAGCAACCACAATGCCCCCTTTCAACCTAGACGCTTGCGCGAGACCCAACATCCTGGCATTACAGCCGTACCGGTGCGCGCGAGAGTACGAACCGCCCCGATGACCCCTCCATGCCCAAAACGTGCATCACCGCCAACTTTTGTATTCCCGCCGCTTAAAAAAAAAGAGGGGGGGATTATTCCTTCAGCAGCAGTTCGATTTTTATTTTTTATTTCTTTTAAACATAAAGGCTGACCGTTTAATTCATCCCCCAAGTGACTACAAGGACGACGGCACAAATGTCCTCCTCGACGCCAACGAAAATGCCTACGGCCCGTCTATACACCCCTCCGACGTCGTCACCGCGACGGCCTCATCCCTCGCGGGCCTCGACCCCCTCGGCTTGCACCGCTACCCCGATCCGCACCAGCACGACCTGAAGCAACTCCTCTGCGACCTGCGCAACACGCACGCCCACACTCCCAAGGCCATCACCCCAGCCAACCTCTTCGTCGGCGTCGGCTCCGACGAGGTCATCGACGCCCTCCTCCGCTGCTTCTGCGTCCCCGGCAGAGACCGCGTCCTCACATGCCCGCCCACGTACGGCATGTACGCCGTCTCCGCCCAGGTCAACGACATCTCCCTCGTCAAGGTGCCCCTCACCCCGGCCCCGGCCTTCTCCCTCGACGTCCAGGCCATCACGGTCGCCCTCTCGCAAGACCCGTCCATCAAGCTCGCGTACTTCTGCTCCCCCGGCAACCCCACGGGCTGCCTGCTCTCCAAGACAGACATCCAGCAGATCCTCAACCACCCGACCTGGAACGGCGTCGTGGTCCTCGACGAAGCATACGTCGATTTCGCGCCCCAGGATGCCTCCCTGGCCGAGCTGGTATCCGAGTATCCCAACCTGGTCGTCATGCAGACCCTCTCCAAGGCCTTCGGCATGGCAGGCATTCGTCTCGGTGCAGCCTTCGCGTCCCCGGCCATAGCTCAGCTGCTCAACAGCATCAAGGCACCATATAACATCGCCAGCCCCACGAGCGCACTGGCACAGTACGCCCTCCGCGAGAAAGGCCTAGCAACCATGAGAGACCACCGCGCCGGGATCGTAGCGCAGCGCGAGCGGCTCCAGAAGCATCTTCCCGCGATCCAAGGCGTGGGGAGACTGCGCGGCGGCACGGCAAGCAATTTTCTGCTGTACGAGATGCTCAACTCGGACGGTCAGCCTGATAACGCGACCGCACTGGCCGTATATGAGAGACTCGCGGAGCAAGAGGGCGTCGTCGTCCGGTTCAGAGGCAAGGAGCACGGGTGCACGGGCTGTTTGCGCATAACCGTCGGCACGGAAGATGAGGTGACGCGGTTCTTGGACTCGCTACGCAAGACGCTTGCCGAAGTGAGGACTTTGTCAAAGTAGAAGAGGGGGGGGGGGGGGCATGTACGGAGGTTTTTTTTTTTTGCCCTGGTTTTGGGGGGGGGAAAGGCCTGATTTTTTTTTTTT
>KQ061744.1:50664-62009 GCA_001008035.1 Atkinsonella texensis | reverse complement strand
GGGGGGGGGGGGGGCATGTACGTAGATTTTCTATTTCTGCCCTGTATTTGGGAGTGGTAAAGACCTGACTTTTTTTTTTTTTTACCTCGGGATACAAACAAGATAGACACGCCACATACATGGATATTGGTTGTTGGTATTACGGAATTATTTTACTTTAGGAAGAAATTTTACTTGATCATATACTTGGGAAGAAAAAAAATCATCCAATGTACCTTTCTCGGGCCAACCCAAGAGGTGTGGTGCTACCTATGTAGCAAATGAAATGTATACCAACGCCGTCTTTATCCGAAAGCAAGCATGCAAAAGTCGTGTGTCGCGTCATGGTTGGACTCGATGGCCCTCTGTATGGTCGGCTGTATATATCTCTAAAGGGGTATGATGTTTTACAAGGGCAGAAGAAACGTAGCATTGGTCGTGTGTCTCAGCACTGTTGCGTAGCGTTCAATTGTGAGACATGCATGGCCATTGTAGGAAATTCGATTTAGGTCCAGTTTGAACAGCAATCCCGTCGCCACCGGGAGGCCTTCACGCGAAGCTCAAAGCCGCAGCGGCAGAGCCGAGAGCAGCCAGGTACCAAGCCCAGGTGCCCGTGATTCCATGTCGTTTTGCTTCGGACTTCTTGGGCGGGAGGCTGCTGGGTACGCTGGATGGGCTGGCGGTGGGGGATGCCGTCTGGGTCTGAGTCTGGGTCTGAGTCTGAGTCTGAGTAGAGGACGACGCAGAGCTGCTCGTCCCGCTGCTTTCATACGTGTCGATGGGTTTGAAAGTGGCATCCTTCACCCGTTTGATCTCGCCGGCCTTGAGGGGAGCAGGAGAGTCTTGGGCGAGGAGACCTTGAACGGCCTCGAGAGCGCACATGGCACCTCCGAATGTAGCAACGCTGTCGAAGCCGCCGACGTACCACTTCATGCCGCATTGGTGGCCACTCTGGCCACCGGTGCAACTGGCAGCCACAGCCTTGGCTGTAGGGATCATCAAGTCCTCTACCTTCTTGCGGAGCTTAGGCATGATGTGCGCCGTTTGCCACATGAAGCGAGAGAGATAGCCCTTGAACGTGATCATGTCATAATTGCAATTGTCGGTGGGCTCGCACGCAGCTTCCCACATGATGTCCTTGTTCTTGCCTGTGAAGAAATACTCGCCGGCCTCGTCAAGGAGCTTCTCAGTGCGTTGCGCCCATTTGTCGTCTCCGGTTTGCTCAGACATCACTGCGGCGCCGTAGAGATAAATCCCAGTCGTGTAGGAGAAGGACTTCTTGTTCACGGAATTGCAGCCAGAGTCGATTCCGGCACCATCGTAAATGCGATAGGATTGACTGTCAATGAAGCCGACATTTACGCTCCAGTCCCAGATCTTACCAGCCCAGTCAAGATAGGTTTGATTGCCTGTCGCGCGAGCCAATCGAGCTGAGAGTTGGAAGAAGCCACCGTTGCTCACGGAGTTTTTGTACTTGAGGCCATTAGGGTTACTGGCGTAGATTTGCCAGAAAACGCCGCCATTGCAATGGTTGGAGTCCCATCGATTCACGAGTTGGTTGAAGACATTGACAGCGATATCGAGCCAGGAAGGGAGGTTCGAGTTGGGCTGTGGAAAGTTGCGCTCAGCGGCAGACAAGGCAGCCGAGCCCCAAAAGAACAGATCATCGTTGCCTTCTTCGTCGGCATGTTCAGCCGGCTCGTAGCCCTTGCCAGCTCCGAGGTTGGTGGGTGCGAGCAGGGCCTGTAACACAACATCGTTGTAGCTTGGATCGGAGGTGTAATGGTAGTAATCCAGCATGGCGCCCCAAAGGGCACCAGCCACCCACCAATAGTACGGCTGCTTAACGCTGCCGTAATCCTGCAGTAGCACAGTCAGTCAGAACCTGTGCAGCTCATCGATGATTGCGTCATGGGATAGAGCGGCATACCCTCGATGTAGGATCGGTGGTGTTACCCTGGTAATAGCTCATAGTTTCATAGGCGAGGGTGGCAGCTACATTCCGAACCGAGGCTGCAGCCGCGATTAGTGAAATGAACCAAGCGGCAATAAAAATGAAGAAGCAGGTCGGAGGACGAAGGGAGGAGAACGACCTACTTTGGCTGTCGACGTTGATATTCTTGGGAGCGTAGATGCCATCCGAGGCAGCTGCTGCTACATGCACACCAGCTGCCACATGCACAATCTTGTTGGTGAACTTCATCGCTGTGGAGAATGAGGGCAGTCCCAGACAAACACTCTAGAGATAAAACCCAGTCGAAGAAGAGGAAGTCTTGGTATGGAGCTGATGCAAGTTGGTCGCGGTTGAGGAGAGACAAAGTCTGACGGCAAGTCGCCTCTTTTATTCCTTGGCTGGAGTATAATGAAAGGGATCTTCAACCAGGAAGACAGGGAGTGTGTATGTTAAAGCACAACAGTAGATATGGTGTGGCGGCCGAATGGTTCCGCAGAGCTCGATTGTCGCTCCTGTGCTACGCCTTTGTTCTCCGGATCCAAATACAGGTACAAAGGTGAATGAATGAATGGTGACGAGAATCAAATGAAGCCAGACCGGCACGGAGGAGAGGGGAGAAGAGGAGACAGGAGAAACAGGAGAAACAGGAGCTAGGACATGGAGGAAAACAGCAGCAGAGCAGCACGAAGATGATAGATGTTTAAAAATAATCATTGTGAACAGACAGCGGCGGCAGCAAGGGGGAAGTGCATACATGCCTATGCCTACCTTGACTTCTTCCAAGGTTGGTATGGGAAAAAGGCGAAGGCAGGGTGGAGCCAGCCAGAGATGGCCGATGGCGTCGTTGAAAGGTTGTTGAGGGTGGAGGTTAAGAACTGGGGTCATGGAAGCAAAACAAGAAAAACAAGGCTGGACGCAGGATTCCACAGGGCTTGGCCGTCATTACTCTGACTGTATTATCATTACGGGCTGCTGACGGTGCCAGGGTTGGATACGAACTGTGTCCAAGACGGCGACTCTGCGACGAGGGAGGGGCGGACTCATGGACTCATGGAAGAAGACAGCAAGGGCACGCGGTGAGACATACGAGAGGCATCGCAGCCACCACAGGTACGGAGTAATACTGACGTAACAGGGAAAGGGCAGCGACTTTGTGGGTTGGCCGGTTGTGGGTCCTGGCCGTGTTGGTTATATGTTATATCACATCCAGGACATAAGGCAGGCGCAGGTCCGCTGAATGCAGACAGCCTCGTAACTGACGGTGTGGGATCCACTTCCGGCGGAGGGAAGAATCTGACAGCATGGCCGCATGGCCGCACGGCCACTCGAGAGGGACGAGGGGGGCTTCTGGGGTCGAGCCAAACTCCTTGACTGGTTCCTTGGCTTGCCATTTGATTTGCAATGGCAGGGCATCTGCTGAGTGAGTGATTCGTCGCCCTATGCGCTCCGTCCTCCGCGCAAGGCACCTAATTCTGCGCGCGCCTAACAGAAAGCAATAAGTCGCCTTGGCTACGCACTACTGACTCCATCTCTAGGTCGAGTGTGGTAAGGCGACAAACCAGGTCACCAATTAGCTTTAAGGTGGCGGATTTAACAACACCATATGCATCGCTGAAATCGATTGTGTTGGCGTTTACTGGAGGTTAGCTGCAGGTCAGGCAGAGCGGGGCATTCCGCCGCCAAATCGCAAGGGAGGGTCACGGATTCAGCCAATGGTGCGTTGGCCCAGCCAAGCAAGGGCTCAACAGTTCAGTTCGGCTGGCTGGCCATGCATGGGTGGTTCAAATCTCAAACGGGCAACGCGGAGGCTCAGGCGCATCAAAAAATATAAAAAAATATAAAAAAAAAAAAATTTCACCACTTTCCATCATTTTCCCTTCTACCTACAAGAGATGGTGGTATCTTTTTGTTCCAACACGTTGCTGAGAGCCAAATGCCAGTCGTCCTTTGGTCTAGCCAAGGAAGGGCCGAGGTGCGCCCTCAGGAGGCCGCATCGACCAAAGCTTAGCAGCTCCTCTCCCGTCCCTAGATTCAGAAAAACCTTGGACCACAAAGGCTTAGACGCGGCGAGCCAGCGCCTCCTTGGAACGTTATTTACAGTACGTTCTCGCTTTCTTTTTTATACCCCCTGTCCTGTCGGCTGACAAAGGAAGGTCGTGTTCAATGTGGCTGGCCGAGCTATTGCCATCTCGAATACGTTGCCCACTTAGTTCCGCCAGGGAAAAGTCTTTGTGCCCGTTCTGCTGGAATATCCCGTCGTCCTTGCCTGGGCGTCACTTTCGGAACTTGCCTGCCCTTAAGATTGGTGAGACACACAGATGCTCGGCCAATGAATCCTCGCCGTGGATTCTTGGCCCCCCCCCCCCCCCCCCAAGGCACGACTGGCCGATTAGGCAAAGAATCGACTCCTACTGGATGCTTCCACTGCTGTTCTTTGATTAATTGATGCAGCTTGAGAGGGCGAGTTGTCCTTTGCGTCAGTGTCTCCGGAGTATCAACAACAGGGCACGTTATCTGTCATGCTGCAGCAAGAGCGCTTCTGTCCTTGCAAGACTTTTTCCTTCATCACGTGAAGGAGCCTCGAATGATGTGTATCAAAATCCAATCGGCTATAAAGCCTGCCCATCTCTTCCATAAGGTCGTCATTAAACTCAAGCAATAAAAGAATAGCTCGCTATGCCAAAATGCCACCTATCACGTCTTGTCCAATCTCCCCCCCCCCCAAAAAAAAAAAAAAAAAAAAAAAACACCTAAATGAAACAACATATTCTAGTCCTTGATCATGCAAAAATCGGCATTTTGCCAATTGGGGTATATTCGCAATTGTCCGTCTGACCCAGTAACCCAAAACACCCTTCCCAGCGTCACATCCAGATCATGCTATTTGCCAGAAAAGCAGCGGCAACAGCGCTCATCGCAATGGCGACCTTAACGTAATCAGGCTTCGAGGGCAAGCTTGTCGCGGCGCTAGCTTGCGTTGGCGAAGGATGGAACATGGCGGTTGACGGCACAGTTGGTGCAACAAGATCTGTGCCAGTAACATCCATGTTGTCATCAGTCTTGGAAGGCTTCGGTGCAAGAGTCAGGGTACCCCATGTGACATTAGACCCGGTAAAGGTTGAAGTCCATGATACTTCAGTCGGGCCAGTGTATTTTCCGTTTGTGTAGCCCGATCGATAGCTCGAATACCCCGAACAAGTAGCTGCTGTCGTGCCATTCATCCTACACTCAAGGTCCGCGATACTGCCATTCATTAATCAGTCGGGAAAACTTCAGCTTGCTGCAGTAACGGGACGGGAAAAGAAAAACTTACTACGTCGATGTCAACGTGCCATGGAACTTGAGCGTACTGGGACCCTCCACAATGATGAAGGGGAACTCAAGCGACAAGTCACAAGCGACCTGTGTGGCTGTGGGACAGAAGATGGTGAATGTGGTTTCGTTCGCCGTCTTATTCTATTCATCATATTTGGTCAGTTTTTTCAACCAGTGCCAAGTCCGTCTTGCCTGCCTCAATGACAAGACAAGTGATGGACTTGGAGCATACCGTGGAAATAATGCTGCCCCTCACGGCGGACCATTGATCTTCGCTATAACGTGGTACGAAGATGGGAGCTGCCGTTATTATCGGCGTGGGTGCAGCGCCCTCATCGGCATTGCATATGCTCGCCGACAAGAGCAGAAGAAGAGCCAGTGCCCGAGCGAAAGCTCGACGCAGCAGAAGCATCGTAGTGGGAAATCAATCGCCCTTTTTCCTGCCGTGGTCTCTCCCTCTCACTGCGTTATCGTTGTCACAGAATCTGGTGCATTGAGAATACAAGACTTTCTCGTCTGTGACCTGACACGGGCACAGGAACCGTGAGAGGGAGGAGAGGGCGAGAGAAAGGCGATTGCATGTCAGACAGGCGATGGGGGACGTGAAATGCATTCTTGGCTTTCTCTTTGACCATAAGTCTTGGCCAAGTCTAGATACGGGCTAGTCTTGTCGCTGCCCTAACAAGCATGTCGGTCTGCTGGGGCGGCAGAATGCGACGCCGCTCCAATGGCAGCAGCCGCTGAGTCATTTGGGGGAAAAAAGAACGAAGGAAGGAAGCAGAAAAAAAAAAATTACAAGCAGTCATCTCGTTCCCAATTCCATCGTTATGAAATAACCAATTCCTGAGATGGAGGGCAAGCAGACGAATGCACATTCTAATAGGACATTGATGTCGAGCTAAACAACTATGCATCGACAAGACCAGGAGTGGGCCTAAAAGCGGCATGAGCTAATAAGAGCACAAATCCTGTCGGTTGACATGCATAACGCGGTTTTGATGACATGTACTCCGTATCATGGTTGCCGTCAGTGTCATGCGAAGCACGTTTCGGCATGTGGTAAGTTTTCCATCCCAGCATTTTTGCAAATTACTGAAGCCAGCCAGCCAGCCGTGGACGTCAGCGCCAAGCCACGACAGCGCGTTCAAAGGTGTGCTTGAGAACCGAGACGAGTCTGTAGACTGCCAAGACGCCATGTCGAACAGCTGGCAACCGGGGCAGCCAAGATGTTCCGCGAGTGTATTGGTGACGAGATGGATGTGAAAGCGGACGGTGCATACGGAGTACTGTGCTGTGCGTAGGAGCCAAGCAGGCCGGCCAAAGTTTCCCAATAGACAGTCGGTGTTCAGACGTCCGTGATCTGGTCAGGCGGTTGATGTTTGCGAGAAGAGTTGCGTTGATTTGTCATCAGCGGATGCAATGCAGCACGGAGACGGAGTAAAGTCAGGGAAGGTTGCATTGCAATTCCGGTTCGGACCGAGGATGCCTGTCGTCCACTCGCCGCTCAGGCAGGCCAATCAGCTTGTAAATAGCAACAAACTCGCAAGTTTGACCCCAAGCCGTCTTTTCTCATGTCATTAGCGACGGCATGAGATGGGTTAGTACCTAGTAGGCAGGGACAACAGCAGTTCTAGGACAAAATCGTGCAGGCGTCGCACCGGAAGCGATCAAGACGCGCGCCATCGCTTGAAACGAGACTTGCGGTTCTCGCTCCGTAACTCCAAAGGGGAAAGAGTAGACTGGTTAGCTCGATTGATGGTTCGTTTGCTGCCGATTGCCCGACCGTCGCGATGACTGAGTCTGACTTGGAAGCCAAGCTGGCTTGGCTACCTAGGTATGTATCTGATGTTTGCCGCGGCTGCGGAAATTATTCCGCCACCAGTGAGAGTGAGACCGAACCCCATGCGCTGACGGCAAGCCAACCCCTACCTACCTAGGTAGGCAATTAATTTGTTTTGCTCGCATGGATGAGACCCCTTGCCATGTCGGAGCTTTTCACCCCTTGACAGCGCAGGACAATATACGGAGAAGGCAGTCTGTCTCTGTCTCAAAAAGCTGTTTCATGGCGCTGCCACGCTGAATGAATTCACTTCGTGCCCTCTATCCCATTTTCCCATCCCAGCTTCGCACGCAGGGGAAAAAAATAAAAAATAAAAATGAAAATGAAAAAATAAAATAAAAACTCTCCTTCATTCCCATCGTCAAGCACAAAACAATTAAACCCCATCGGCATGGCTCGCGCAGTACTTATGCTGGCCGCCTTGGCGGGCGCCGCTCTCGCTGCTCAAACCACCACCACCCTCAAGCTGCTCCTCATCGGCGACAATTTCTCTCAGGTTGGCTCCGTCATCAACGCCGATGCCAAGGCCACGACCGTCGCCATCAATTGTGCCGACAAGCGCTCCGACAACTGCGGTCTTCCCGATGGTGCCACGATCACACAGGGCCCAAGCACATGGCAGATCGAGTATTCATACCCTGCTGAAACTGGCTCTGCCTACTTGTACGGCTCTCTCTTCCAGCCCCCCCCCCCCCTTTTTTTTTTTTTTTATCTCCTTGCGGTCAAGATGGACGTGCTGTACTTCCTTGATGCTTTGCTGCTGACGCTTGAGAAACCGGGGACAGCACGCAAAGAGCAAACTGCGACCTGGACCCTGCCAAAGACCTGGCCCGATGCACCGCTGCAGACGCGGCCGCAGGGACCGCAGCGGGCGCCTCTGCCTTGCAGACCATCATCACGGGCTATTCCAAGAGCATGTTCGACGTCAAGATTACGGCCGGCGCAGAGAAACTGTCGGCTTCTGCTGGCGCGACTGCACCTACTACGAGTGGTGGCAGTGCAGCTGCTGCTCCCACTGCCGGCGGCTCTTCCACCGGACAGACTGGAACGAGCGCCGCGGCAACGTCTTCCAGGGGCACAAACGCTGCTGGGCCCATGGCGACACAGAATGCTGTGTTGGCAGGAGTTGCCGCCGTGGTTGGTGGTGTGCTAGCTCTGTAGGAAGTTGAATGCTCTGGCAAGAGATGGGATACGGTGTCCGCTGTCTGTTTTGCGTGCGTAGATATATGTGTAAATAGTCTGGCAATACATGACTCCAACAGTCTATAGCAATAGTAATGATGTGTTGCGGCACAAGATGCCCGACGTTGTACTATGTTTGTCGGTCGTTCACGATGATGGTGAAAGGGGGTTTCATAAGTTACTGAAACACACAAGGTCACTTGCTGGCATGACATGACGCAATTGGTGGGGCTATGATGGGCGGGTTGGATAAGAAGCGTAACACGATCAATGCCGGTCTGCCATCATTTCGTACTCCACATGGACATACCATGGAGATGTCACGATGTCACGAGTGACCTGACCATCAGAAGTCCCAACACGCTGTATGTGGCTAACGTACAGAGTATTCTGGCCCGTGTCTGGCCTATTGCTTCTCCACGTCGTGGTCGCAGCAATTGGTCCAGTAATGACTGCATGCCGCTTTGTACAAGAAAATTTCAAATTGGTATCATGAACTCATCCCGCATTATCCGTCATCGCCACCTCTAATCTCTGAACCATCATTTCCGTCGTTCGCTCTGCGGTCAAATCGTGCGACTCTCTTCACTTCCTTCGCTGGGCCCCCCACAAACTTTAGCTATTGCGCTTCCCGCGAAATCCACGCTTCTTCCTGTCTCTGCGCACCGCACAGAACTGGCCGAGCCAGAATAGCGTAACAACACCGAGGAAGCCAGTGGCGATCCAGACCAAGATGTAGAACTTGGTGCCTGTTGTGGCCGAAAGACCAATCGCGTTGCCCGCTTTGTTGAGGGCTTTGACCCCTTTATTCGCCGAGATGGTGACAACCATGCTTCCGATGAGCAGCGACAAGAAACCAAGGGAGGAAATGACAAAATTGAGCAGGACGATTCGGCGTAAATCTGGTTTCCACAAGGCCACGAGGCTGCCGAGAAACGCCAGGCCGCTCAATCCTGCGCCAATGGCGAAAACAATGAACAGGCCCAGGATAGCGTGGTTGATGTCGTCTATCTTTTCTTGGATGCTATCTGGCCAGTTGATGCTGGCGAGGTTGAGCTTGACAGGGCCGGCTTTGAGTTCTTTGTCCAAAATCTGGCTCAGATTGAAGCGGTCTGTGAAAAGTGAGAAACGAGGTCAGGACCACGTTTGTTACATCTGTACATTCCAACCCCGGATAATGATGCTGAACACGAGGGGGGGCGACTTACTGCCAGGACCAGACGAAGTACAGTTGGTGATGTTGAGCCCGACGCTTGGGGCTGTTGAGTTTGGCGAGTAGTAACCCTCGCATGAGTCCAGTACATGGAGGGAGTACCATTCTTTGATGCCGATTTTTTTAGCCAACTTGTTGGCGAGATCACCCGTAATTTCGTTGAGCTTGTCCTTGGCGTCGTGCTTCTTGTCGTCCAACCAGCCTTCAATATCACCGAGGATGCCATCGCCCTTCTTCTTATCGCCGCCCTTGTCGTTATCGGAGCTTGTGTTGAGGAGATTGTGGCCGACCATGGAGGTGTTGAGCTACCCAGCAATGAATGAATGAATCAGTTCTGGTCTACGCGATCCAAGCTCTTTGGTCAAGAGAAGTCCACTCACCCTAACAACAGCATAGTCTTCCATGAATCCCTGTTCATGACCTGCAAATAAGGCCAACATGGATAGCACGAATGCCACGGTGCTCAGCACCACAGGCACTAGTATCACCAGCCGTCCGCATAGCTGCATCTTCGAGATGGCGTTTTTCTAAGCTCTTTTTGATTCCAAGTCGCAAAAAACGATGGTGGTAGTGCAATGTAAATGCGAGGTTGAGATGTGGTCGGCGACGGCGCAAAGGGAGCCGCTGGGTATGGAACACAGAAACAAAGCAAAGGGGAACACAAAGAGACAAACGGTACGCAGCTGTATTCATATATCAGTGCGACCGTCTCAACAAGCGTCACCGCCAGCGAACCAGTGATTCCCACTCACTGGCCCCTGTTCCATCTTGGCGGGCACGTAGCCTGAGTAGGAGAAAAGAGCACATAAAGAGACGGCTCCACATTTCTACACATCTTCAATCTTCAGGCATGAATATGAATGTTCTTCGGTGGGGTGCGTTCCTATTGGCGGAGTGGAGCCAATTACATGCGAGTTCACTTTGCATAGTACATACCTACCTGTACCTAGATACTCTGTACGGAGTACAAGTACTGGTTGTGCTAGACCTGCATCTCCGCAAGACCAGACCAACTCCGTGCTGTGTCCATTGTGGCCGTTGGGTGAGAAGAAGCGACCGGTCTAGCCCTGAGGCTGTGAGTAGCAACGACCAGCCTCTTTTTTCTTCACGCGCGTGAATAGATGGACGTTGGGCAGTCCTAGCTCACACCTGCGGGGACGGGGACGGCTTCGACTACCGTACAGTGCTGCGGAGAGCAGGGCAAGGGGACCAATCAGGACCAGCCCCGGCAAGCAGGCGAAACACTAAAAGCCCGCAAAGACCAGGCTTGATTGCTAGTGTGATAGTGTGATAGTGTGATGTAGCGGTTAGTGCTCCGTACAGGGCTAGGTTGCTAACCACCTAGTACTTCCCTTCCATCGCCAGCTGATTCCTCCGTAAATTAAAGTACCTGGAACTATGAGTATCTATATGTAACAATCTTTTTCTCGTCTTCATATGTATATCAAAAGCCGTAGCTTAATTCTTCGAATAAAATTAGAACCACTTAGCCCTCATGTAAGCCAGTGCAGCAAAATCATGCACAAGGTTCGAGTGGACATGGTGACTAACTAACTGCCAGCTCAGTCGGGGGGAGCCACGGAGCCTGTCAAAAGAAAACCTAATCAACAGCAGCAGCAGCAGCAGCAGCAGCAGCAGCCATGGCTGATTTGTCCAGCTCAAAGACAAATCATTGCGTCACAGCCAGCTGGTGCTGGTTGCTGGCAGCTGCGGTACCTCCGATTGGTTGGCAAAAGTCGAAATCAAGCTCGACCCCTGCGGAAGCCACCGTGACTGCCAGTTTGCAATCAATCTGGTCTGCTGAGCTTGTCCAGGGCTTGTCCAGGGGTTCCCAAGAGGGGGGCCAGGGGGGGGGGGGGGGC
>KQ061744.1:22204-50639 GCA_001008035.1 Atkinsonella texensis | reverse complement strand
CGGGGGGGGGGGGGGGACTGTCCCCTGGAGGGCCGGGGTAGGTTTGCCAGCAGACTGGGGTCTAACTATTCGCCGTGGCGGCCCCACGTGGTCCCACTGCAGCACGTTTTTTCATCCGGTCTTCTGTGGGTTTAGGCGGCTTCGCTGTCGTGGTTACGTGGCTGCGTGGCTGGACGCTGACAGCCACTCAAGAGCCCTGCATCCGCCTGCTTCTGTTACGGCGTCTATTTGTGCATTCTTTGTGCATCCTTTGTGTCTCTCTACTCTTGTCCCGGTCCTGATCCATTTACCCAGGTCGATATCGGCGGCTGGCAGCTGACGGCTGCGCCTCAAATGACACTTTCATCACCGTCAACTCTGAAGTGGAGGAGAGCACGGGGGAAACTGCCTTGTTCTCAAGCAGAAACTTCGGGCAAAGCCTCACGAGAGAGGGCCGTCGACTAAGCTCTAGCGTATTCCTTCGGCAGTTGGAGCCTAGCGACACCATTTTTTTCGTGGATGACGATCCATGATGAGAAGTCGAGAGATGGAACAGAAATGAATTCTCCAAGCTCGTATGTGTGTGCGCGCGCACTCCAGTCATTGGGACAACATGCAAAGTATCGAAGGGGGGTCGAAGCGACGCAGCCATGTCTTCTGAGCTGGCGTAGTCCATCCACTGCATCCTGAAACCGGGTGCAGCATCTGTGTCTGTGTCGGTGTCTGTGTCAGTGTCTGTGTCTTGTGTCGGTGTCGGTGTCTTGTGTCTGCATCTACATCTGTTCTTGCATTTGCATCTGCGCAAGCACAACATGGAAGGCACTGGAGCTGTCGACGGGAATACTCCCAAAAGAGGACGTTGGCGTTGACGATGAAGAACTGCCCGTCGGAATGCAGCCACGTGCCATCAAGGCCCACGGCCTAAATGTCCCAAATGTCCCAAATGTCAATGTCGCACAGCGCGCTGCTGCACTCGGCCGTTTTGGTAACTGCAAACTGCATGTCGAGTTGTGATGCATCTTGACCACTACTCCGTAGACAGACCAGTCAGACCAGTCAGACAACGTGTCGGTGCCTTGGAGTGCCGCCAAAGACAGCGCCTGCCTGCCTCAACATCTCCTGGAGTACGGAGTACAGTCTGCTTGATCTCTTGAATCGGCCTTGTTACTTCCCAGCTGCTGTCAATCTGTCAATCGGTCAATCGGTCAATCGGTCAATCGGTCGTCAAGCTGTCGGCCAGTAGTAGTAGTAGCAATAGCAGGAGCAACTGGCAATTCTCCGTAGCTGGTCCAGTTATGGAGTAAGTAGCCCGTGTTATTTGTTTATTGATTGATTGATTGATTGATTGATTGATCATGATAGTCGGCCGAAGCGTGGCGTGACGTGACGTGACTCGGACTCGCCTTCCTCTTTCCTCTACCCAAACTCGACCATGTTTGCACGAACCCCACTTTTCAACTTCCTCGTCTCCGCCGTCTTGTCTCAAACGGTCTGCTGCTCCCTCGTGTCGTCGCGCCCCGTCACTTCTTCGTCTCACTTCGTCTCACTTCGTCCCATGCACTCATCATTCCATATCAAAACATCAATCTTCCTTTCTCCTCCCTCCTCTTTTTCTTCCGCGATCCTTCGCGTCTACCACTTCAAGAGTCCCAGTGGAAATAGCCCACCTGCCCTGACCTATATTCTGTCCGACCAGCCGCCCTGGAAATTGTCCGCGCCGCATCATCATTTGACCATTCTTTTGATAAGGAGATTTTACCCCACGATAATTGTTCATCTGCGACACCTTGATCTACTCATCGACCATGAGAGTACGAGCCTCCAGCCACTCCATTCTCACTTCGCTTCTTCGCTGAGGCCACCATCGTCATGCGATAGATAACCTCATTGCTATTTTCCAGCCTTGCATTTTGCTTTTCCGCAAGTCCAGCCGTCCCGTCCCGCCCCGCTGCTGGCACCTCATATCGTAGCAAGACAAGTCGTTGTTGACCTTGATCTCACGGCGACCCAGAAAGGAGGAGAAGAGAAAAAGAATAACCCCCGGTTATATCTGGAGAACCATACATCTCAACTGATTTTGGTAAACAGAACTAGAGAGAGCATGTCGTCTCTAGAAGCCAAAATCGTCGTTCTTGGTGCGCAGGGCGTGGGCAAAACCTCCCTCGTCATGCGCTACTGCAAAGGCGCCTTTAACCCCTCCGAGATCACGTCAACTGTCGGAGCGAGCTTCCTGACGAAGCGCGTTCTGGACTCCGACACAGATACCATGGTGCGACTCCAAATCTGGGACACAGGTTCGTCTATTGACCATGATTTCTAATTGTTCTTGTCCTGTCTCCCTGATGCCCTGATGAGGACGTGATCTCGGGGTACCCTGCATGACGTAGTGAACAAAAGCTAACTTGCCCAAACCACAAGCCGGCCAAGAGAGATTCCGATCCATATCACGGCTATACTATCGCGGTGCGAACGCTTGCATCTTGTGTTACAGCATCACCGATGCCCAGTCCTTTGCCGAAATGGGCGTCTGGCTAACCGAGCTCCGACGGAACCTACCCAACGACGTCGTATTACACGTGGTGGGAACCAAAGCCGACCTAGTCGCCCGGGACCCTTCGGCGAGACAAGTCCCCTTCGAGCGCTGCATCGCATACGTCGCCGAGAACCTTGCTCCTGGCGTCGGCAGCACGCCTCCCCCAACGGCCACTCCGCTCAACGGCCCGGGATATGCGCCAAACATCGAGCCGAGAACACCCAGTTCTAAGAGAAGCTCCGGGTTTTGGGCCCAGGAAGTTGGATGGGACGCGTGTCACGAAATCAGCGCTGAGAGCGGCGAGGGCGTCGAGGAGGTCTTCAGAGTAGTGACCCGGAAGCTGGTTGAGCAGAACCGCAAGATGCAGCAGGCCCTCTTGTTAGCCACCGCCACGCCCGGCTCGCCCGGCTACGAAGCCGGCATGGACGGCGGCTATTTCGACGGCGCCAACCCGCGAGGAAGTTTCCGAGTCGGACGAGACCGACGGAGTTGGCTGTTTTCACCCGCTTTCTCGCCTGCCATCACTGTGGATAGAAACAGCGCGACTGCGCAAGAGCAGTACCAGGAAGATGCTATCCCCACAGAGCGACGACGGTGCTGCTAAGAAGTGTGACCAGGGGAGGGGGGCATATGCTCCAATCCACAATCACATCTAAAATCTTTGTGTGTTCCCATGGCTTGCCCATCAAAACCGGTCTTTGATGGAACAATCCATGATTTATCAGCCGAAGAAGCTGGAAAAAACGAAATCTTACTACGTCGAGCTAGACGCACATTTACTGATACCCCGTTCTGACTACCATTTACCCAACAGCACAGTCCTCGCTTCCATTGCCTGCCCTCTTGCTTTTATCCTCTTGTCTTATCAACGTTGCATAAGGTGTTGTCGGCATTTTCACTAGACTAGCTTGCATTCTGGTTCAGTCCATGAAGCGGTATGACTGTTGTATACTTTTTTGTTTAATGTTTTGCTGGGGGAGAAATTGTGTTCGGAGTGATGTCATGGAATAGTAATGGGCTGCTGGATATTCTATTGGTCCGTGCTATTCTGCTGCCGGGGTTGGATTCATATATTCAGGGCCTATGCCTCTACGTCGCGAGACGATTGTACTTTTTCTTCTATCTGTTCATTAGCTTTGTCTATACACTAATACCCATATTTTAATCTACCATTTTTTCGTTTCCTAAATACAAGGTTTCCTGATTGGAATTTCCAGTATGATTTTCACCTGTTGGATCTACTCCTTTTTAGCATCGTCCCTCACGGTTGGAATGGCTGGGATGTCTACTCCTAGAAGTCTGTGCTCTAGTCCGATGTAGCCGTCGCTCAACACCAGAACGTCAACCTTCCTAGCTTGGTCGCCTTGCGCCTCAGGAAGTTTGACGGTTGTCCTGGCTGATGGTGTGCGTCCTTGTCCGAGAGTCGTCATCCCGGGACCAGTCCATGCCACCCTTTTGACGGCAATGACTTCGTCGCGTGCCAGGTCAGCGACGAGGACGAACCAGCCTTCGGTCTGACTTTTGGGAAACTTGGGTGCATATATGCGTGCGTCACGGTCAACGAGGGGATTGAGTCGCTTGAGGTTGATTGTTAGGGAGACGGCCGTGACGTCGGCTGTAGAGACGGCGACGTTGGGCAGCATCGACGTCGCGCGAGAGAAGCGTGATTGCAGATCAGCTGATTTCAACCCGAGCTTCTTGGCCAGCGCGTTGATCTCGTGCGGCTTGCAGGCACTCAGCCTGACGAGCGTTGTGCCGTCCTTGGTCGACTCGGGCTCTATTCCCGGGAAGATGGACACGACAGGGTCTGTGGGCCAACGCGCAGATTTGATGCACTGGAGGAGCGTTATCATCTGCAGGCACGAAGAGAGGTAGCCTAGCTCAGTGAGAATATCAATCGACGCCTGGATAATACGGATGGCTTGATCGAGGACGGATGTCTGGTCGCCGACGTAGTCTGTGATGGGGAGCTCGATGCGCGACATGTGGGCCTGAAGAAGGAGGAACGCCTTGACATGCGGATCCCACATTGGCAGACCAAAGGTGTGTCCAGGATAAGGCAGGTTGGAAGACAAAGTATCGTTGACTAAATCTTCGTTGTGACGCACAGGAAGCTCGTCATATTCCGTAGCCCGGGACATCCACGACAGGACATCGAGGAATGACGCCTCTGCTTTGGCATGACGGACAAGATGACGGATCGTCTTGTGCGAGAGGTAGTAGTAACTCATGATTTTACCGAGGGGACTAGGGTCGACATCACCGTTGGGAAAGACCTCGACACATTTGGACTGCGCGAGCTCATCGAGAGACTTGTTTACCATGTCCACCATGAATTCGTTGGCGAGCTGCTGCGCCGCGATGGTGCTGTGTTCCTCTGCCGAGAGTTCGAGACCGTAGTATGACGGGTTCTTGTGGAGCCTTCGGAAGAAGAAGGTCCATGTGAGGTAATCCAGGGCATCTTGCTTGGTGACAATGGTCTCAGCTGAGACTTCAGCACAAAGATGGTTGTCCAAGACGGTGTGTAGGGAAGACTCTACAGGGAATCCAGTGTGCAGGAAATGCTTGTAAAAGTCCTTTTTGGCATCTTGTGTGAAAATGCGTGCCACACCTGAGTTATCGAACTGAGGACGGCCGGCCCGACCTAGCATTTGAAGCACATCGGTGAGGTCCATGTCCTTATAGCCCTCCGTCTTGGCATCATAAAACTGGGTTCCCTTGACCACCACTAAATGCGCGGGCAGGTTGACACCCCAGGCCAGAGTGCTTGTCGCAACCAGGATTTGGATCTTGTTGTGCAGGAACAGCTCCTCAGACAGCTGTCGGTCAGATTCCACGAGACCAGCGTGGTGAAGGCCAATACCGAAATTGACAGCTTCTTTCAGCGCGTCGTCCTTGACTCGTGCCAAGTTGAGCTGAAGGTCTTCTTCGTCCATGTGTAGGAATCGACGAGGATTGTCCTCCATGCCACAGAAGTTGATAAGGTCCTTGGCTGTGAGACGGGTCTGCCGACGAGAGGCGACAAACACAATGACTGGCTTATCTGGACTGTGGTTCTTGATAGCCAGGAACGTCGGTCTGTTCATGGATTGCATCAAGGGACAGAAACCGCGGATATCTGGGAATCCATCGATGTACAGCTCTAGAGGCACAGGACGAACAGAGTGTTTGAAGTTGAAGAGGCCCTCCTTGACACCAAGCCAGCTGCCTAGATCCATAGCGTTGGCACAGGCTGTAGACATGCCCAGCAGACGAACCTTGTTCTTGGTCGAAGATGAGATATAGTTCATACCTATTGCATGTTAATCCTTGGCTCTGTTTCAAGTTTCTTATTCATGGTACATGGCAAGTAAGACTCACGGGAAACGATAATCTCCAAAATAGGGCCTCGGTCACCAGCAAGTAAGTGAATTTCGTCGATGATGACCAAGCTCACCTGTCGAACATAGCCTCTTGTCTGCCAAGAACGCGAAATACCGTCCCACTTTTCCGGCGTCGTGATGATTATGTCGGCGTCCTGTATCGTTCGCGTGTCCGGTGTATTGTCACCGGTCAACTCAACAATCTTCAGTCCCAAAGGACGCGCCAGTCTCTTGCCCCAGTCTTTGACTCTTTCACGAACCAGTGCCTTCATGGGTGCGATATAGACCACCTTTGACTTCGGCCTCTCTCTGAAGGCCCACCACATGGCTAGCTCTGCTGCCACAGTCTTGCCGCTGCCTGTCGGTGATCCCAGGAGAACGTTAGCTGGCGTATGATACAAGGTATGAAAAATTTGTGTCTGCATCGGGTTGAAGAATTGGAATCTTTGTGCGTAAATCTCCTCCAACCCAGGATTCTTCAGCGCTGAAATTGGTAACGGCTGCAATTTGAGGAGGTCCGTATACACACTCTCGGTGTCCGGTCGAATAAGATGCTGGAACGACACTGGGGTCACAGTCTCCGCACCAAGCCATCTGTCAGATACAGCTCGGACGTAGATCTGCGTCGGCAGCGGATCTGATAAGGGAATGGTGAAGTTCAGCTCGTGATCATCGTGAAGCTTCCTCCTGTTAAGAATAAAGTACTCATGGTGATAGATCTCGGATGTATCCGAGTTCTCGACCCATATGTAAAATGACTCTGATGTTCCGTGAATTTGATCCCTCCATTGGAAATCGGGCATGACGTAAAGCTTGATACGTAAGACATCGCGGTTCAAGGGAGCAATCTCAACCTCGACCTGTACCGTAGGGAAATGGCTCACGATCCTAGCTATGTTCTTGCCCGCGCTATGGTTATGGACTAGGCTTCCGATCTCAGCTGGTTCCATTTCTTTCATAGTCTCAATTGTCAGGTTTTCCTTGGAATCCAACTGATTCAGCACAGGCTTGGCCAGATCGAACTGATGAAGTGGGTGTTGGAACGGCCAAATTCTCTTCTCAATTGACTTTGACAGAGTCAGCAGAACCAAACACTGGTGACCCCATCTTCTGTTCAGAGCTAACATGAACAAAGCTCGACATATCCGACCTGATTGCTGAGCTACATAGTTCATGTCGTTAGACAATGCAAAGTCCTCAGGCTGTTGCCGCGAGATGTACGATTGAAGTAAAATGTTGGTCTTGGATTGCGGAGTGTCAATGCCGCCTTCAACATCACAGGGAACGATATTGCGCCTGAGATGCGTAAGCTCCTTCTCTTCCGTGTCTCTCGACTGGATATTGTCGAACTCTCCGCTCATGCTGATCATCTTCAGAACATCCGCCTCAGTTGCCTGTGGCTGCATCATGGTGTTAAACACCTGTATGCTTGTGTGCAAAATGTAGTATTGACTGGCGATTCGGCCGATATCTTTGCTGCGAAGCTCCTCTGTTCTTTCGTTCAATATGATCATCTGACACTGTTGCAGTGTTCTAGCAGCCTGTATTGCCAGTTGACGTCTTCTTTGCACAAGGGTTGGATCGTCGCGAATTTCAGCCCATTCAATGCCATATGAGGTCGGACTCCTTTGCATCCGAACAAACAAATAAGAGTATCCTATCCATTGCACCGCGTCCTGAATTGACGTTACAGTGCCCAAAGCAATTTCAGCGTTGAGGTTGTCAACCATTTTCGCAGAGAATTTCGATTCGATAGGCTGTTGCTCCGTGATGGCTCTCAAATAGTGTTGGAGCTTGTCCTGTGTCGTACAAATCATACCAATCCCAGTATCTTCGAATTGAGGACGACCAGCACGACCAAAGATTTGTAGCACATCCAGGATTCCAAGATCAACAAATTTACCCTCCTGGGCACTGTACACCTGAGTTCCTTTAATGACTACGGCGGCAGCAGGCAAGTTCACGCCCCAAGCCAAGGTCGCAGTGCAACAGAGCACTTTAAGAACGCCGTCAGCAAAAAGCCGCTCCATGAGGTTCCTGTCGGCTCTCGCCATGCCCGCGTGGTGGATTCCGATTCCTTTGGACAGAAGGTCGCGGATGTCCTTTGCGCGAGAAGATTTCATGTCGCGAGATGCCTGGTCATATTTGGGATGACCACTGGGATCAAATAGGTCCATGCAAAATTGGTCAATGGCCTTCTGATGAAGCATCCTGGCAGTGACCATGGTGTCGCGTCGCGAATGCACAAAGACCATGACCTGATGATCTTTCTCAAGCATTTCCTTGACTTTTTCGAACGCAACGTTGTCCAGATTTTCTTTCGACTGCTTAGAGCCCGCTTTACCCTTGACACCAATGAAGTGCTGCTCCAGGGGCACCGGACGGAATGAAGCATCGAAATAGAAAAGACCTGCATGCTTATTGACTTTCAAAAAATCGGCAACATCGACGTAGTTGGGCAATGTGGCGCTAAGTCCGATAATTCGAATCAACGACTGTGTGCTCTCAACCTGCCGCTCAGTTCGAGCCACAAGGGACTCAAGCACTGCACCTCGTTCATCATGAAGCATGTGTACTTCATCAATTATAAGGAGCCGCACCTTCTGAACAAGTTCAGTGTCCCCTGTGCCTTTTCTGGTGACAACGTCCCATTTCTCAGGGGTTGTCACGATGATTTGTGTCTGCACAATTTCCGATTTAGTCAATTGCATGTCGCCGGTGTATTCACGGCACTTGATGCCCAACCATGCCAGACGCGTTCCCAGCTTCTCCGTGACTTCGGCAGCCAGAGCCTTCATCGGCGCGACATAGACAATTTTGAAGTCGTCAATGTCTACCGTAAACTCAGTGGCTTCAGGATTCTCTACAGGGTTGGGATATACGTGCTGCCCGATGGCATGTAAGATGGTTAGCATTGCGGCGTCGGTTTTACCCTTGAGACGGTTGATTAGTCTTCAATTTTTTGTTTGAATTACAAAGTTTCAGAGTCCTGTTGACGTACCGCACCAGTCGGTGCACATATAAGCATGTTCTCGTTTGTTTTGTACCCGACGGGAAAGACAAGACTTTGCATGCGATTGAGCGTCTTGTAACCCTTGAAAGTGTTTCTACACAAACCATCGAGATCTGAGATTCTGACAAGTCTTTCTCCAGGACCAAGCATCCCCTTTCTCCCGGCAGGGACGGAATACTCCTCAAATTTTTCGAACTGGTGATGTGTGGTACCAGCTGGGAGGCCATACTTTTTGCCAGTGATGCTTAAAGTGTTCCCAGCGTGATACGATCGGTATACATGCGGATACTGCGGCTCCTTCTTGCTGGCGGGGGCAAGAGATGCAGTCTTATGTATGAAGTCCTGTTGTCGCAGTGCAGCTTCCCGTTCTGGCTTGGTTAACAGACGGCCGCTCGAGGGTTTTGTCTGATTCCCAGAATTGGAAGAAGAGGCTAAGATATCATCCTTCTTGGATAAGATATCAATAATGAAGTCCAGGTCGTCGAATCCAACTAAGTCCGTAAGCTCTGTCTGCAACTGCTCATCAGACCGGCCAGATGCGAGCAAGCTTACAATTTGACTCTGGAATACGTCCGGGGACATGTCATTCTTCAAAGCAATATCTGCAGAACGTTCAAAGAGCCAGGCAGACCCGTCGCCTACAGCCGTATCAGTGACACCATCTAGGTCAGGAAAGTCGCTGCTGTATTCGTCGTCGTCGTCGTCATCATCCGATATGAAATCCCATACATCTTTGCCACTGTTTCCAGATGAATATGCTTCCAAGTCAAGGTCGTCGTCGTTACTGTCTACAGAGTGGTGATCTGCAGGATTCAGAGAGGAGGAGAGTTCGAGGCTGGCGAGAGCCGCTTGCATAGCCGCGAACTGTCGTCTCCATTCTGCCTCGGCGGCTTTGAGATGGTTGGAAGCCATGGTGAGTCGAGGTTACAACTTGTCTCGATTCCAGATTACATGTACTGCAGGTAGTCGAAAGGCAGTGACTATACCGAAACATATTCAGCTTTAACGTGGGGCGGGCAATAGAAAGGATGAAGTAAGATTTCTCAACAAAACCCGTGATATACCACGATGAGACACTCATATACTCAAAAGAGGAAACAGCCTGCAGCAGATGTATGTGTCACTAAGGCGTCACAATTCGAATGGAAGAGTCACACCGCCCCGCAACACCCCGCCAGGTGTCCACCAGTGCATCGCCCGCCGAGCCTGGGCCAGGGTTCAGAATAACGGCCAACGGCCAACGCCAGCATCCAGCATCCAGCATCCAGCATCCAGCGTCTGATACTGTCCGGGCCGCATGTCTTAGGCGGCTTAGGCTCAGCCTGTTGGAAGCCCTGGGGCTAGTTGAGCGCCAACGCCGCCATAAAGGCCTAAAACCCCGTCCCCCAAGTCCACCAGCATCGACTTTAACCCGGCGCAACATCGAAGCCTTGACCACCCCAACACCAGCCCGTCATCCCAAGCCGCTCCCATACCACGCCTCGCACGTTTCTAGCTACATTCGATTCTGCCAGACAAGACCTCGGCCGCTGGCTCAATTCTCTACAGCCCTCGACGTACTAGTCAACTTGTGTAGACCTCATCAAACTCCCCCGCCGTCCAGACCGCCATAATGAAGCTTCACTACATTGGGGTAAGACGATATCACCGCCTGTTTGCCTATTCTGCGCGGATGCTCATCATCACCGCCTAGATCATTCGAAACGAGACCAAGCCCGCGCACGAGATTGTAGCCGAGAAGGAACTTAGCGCATACTCCCGCTTCACACGTAACAAGTCTGTCTCTCGTTGCCGCCGCATCCTTGCAACCCCTTCTTGTTCCTCCGTCCTCATGCTATCGTGCAAACGCGATGACGGCCGACGCGTCCTAATGATCACGACCCTTCAGCTGGGCAAACGCCGAACCTCTCTGTTTTCTGCAGCCCCGCTAACTAGATGCTGTCAACAGCTATGGCGAATTCATGACCCTCTTCGCCAAAACGGTCGCCGAAAGAACAAAGCCCGGACAACGACAGGACGTCGAGGAGCAAGGTACAATTCCGCACCGTTCTCGCCTGTCCGTGAGAACACCAAGTTCTGACGTTTACAGACTACACTTTCCACGCCTACGGCCGCACCGAAGGCGTCTGCGGCATTATCATATCCGACCACCAATATCCGGCCCTCGTAGCCCACCAGCTCCTCAGCAAAGTCGTCGACGAGTTCCTCTCCCAGCATCCCCGATCATCCTGGCAAAGCGGTACCCCGGCGCTGCCCATGCCAGAACTCAAGCAGTACCTCACCAAGTACCAGGATCCCCAGCAAGCAGACAGCATTATGAAGATCCAGAAGGAGCTGGACGAGACCAAGATTGTGCTCCACAAGACGATCGAGAGCGTTTTGCAGAGAGGAGAGAAGATTGATGACCTGGTGGCCAAGAGTGACGGATTATCTTCGCAAAGCAAGATGTTTTACCGTATGTGCAAATCGATGCGTCACGGGTCCCTTTAATATTGTTCCATTATCGATACTAACCCCTTCATTCAGAGCAAGCAAAGAAGCAGAACTCCTGCTGCGTTTTGATGTAATCTGAATGACAGCGAGAATGACAGCTAAACAAGCCAGGAGATGATGCGTTCTCGAAGCCAGCCTCACGTGTATCAGGTCAGGATAGGTCCTGTTAACCAATAAGGCCCTATTTTATGCCCCTAGGCTGCCGCCAGTTGTTTCACATTTGTCTTCACGAGCTCAACATCAAAAATACCAGGGGACCGGCAGGGTCAAACGCGACCCAGCAATCTAGGTACCTTGATCAGGTCATGAGGAAAGGGTTTTGCCGCTAGGACCATAACAGTACACAACTTAATTAATTACAATGAAAAGGGCACATTCACACCTTGTGTACCTCATATTTTACATTTACGCACTTGTTAAATATATTCTGCGGAATCGAAACGCCATCGTTAGGATAATTCCAGTACAGTACGCCTCTGCAACTGTGCCTTGTAGTACCAGTTCACAAAAGGCTGATGGTAGATCGTGCGACCGGTCAAAAACCCAAAAAAATTCGTTAAATATAAGCCAATCTTGTCAGTAGTAGTTAATTTTTTTTCTTTTTGGAATGCAATCATAACTGCTCCTTGAGACCGTGACTGCTTTGATCCTCAGCTCTTTTGCGCACTTTGATGTCTTAGGTACAAATCTTCTGGCGCGAGGCGTCGATCTCGAGCTTAGGAGGAACGATGAGATTCATACCCTTCCTAATTCCACCCGTTTACTCTTTCGGCAACTTGCCAATGGTGAAGACGAATCTGCCTGTGAATAGACCAATCGCGGCGTCAATCTCGCGGTCTCCCTCACTTCTATTGGATTCATCTGTAGCGGCCCCAACATGAGGCGCTGTTGCCTAGATACACTGATTTGACGAGCGATAGAAAGTTCTACAGCATTCCGCACTACTTTTGCTTCGTCCTCGTCTGGTTCTTCCTCGGAAAGAGCACCGTGGCTGAGCTCCAGAGTCGCCGAGGCATCGGTGTAATGTGTATACTCTGCGGATCCTGGCCTCTGCTTGCGTGGCTGCGGAGCATTCTCCTTATCACCATATGTCCCTTTGCTGCTCCGTCTAGGAGGTGCCGGAGAAAGTCCTCCTTGGCCCACTTCATCATCTGCCACGTCGGCTACCCCAAATGTTGATGGGAAGGCAACAGAGTCCTGGGTTGGTGATTGAATATGGAACTTGGATCGTAGTTGTGGTCGGCCATTGATGGGGTGAAGGTCAACAACGGGCATGCTTCGGTTCTTTTCTCTGAGAGAGGCAAGTCTGACTATATGAGTTGAAGCAGAACCTCCGTCAGTTTGCTGCTTTCCCCCCATGAACTGATTCTTTTGGGGCGTGGGTGCGGCAGGAGATGCGTTCGACCGTGCTCCAGAACCTACATATAAAGGCTCGAGGCATAGAGGAGGGATAGGCGGCAGATCTCGATCTTCATTGTGCTTTCTTCTAGGTAATAATGCCTCTCTTCGGGGAGATTCTTGTGGAACATCTTCTTTTAGAGCCTTTAGTTTGTCTTGAGTACTCTGTCGATGTGCGAGGAGCGACGCTGTACTACGACGCTGAAGCAAGCTGGCGAACATGACACTAAATCGTTCCAAATTGATATCCGGTATCTCAATGTTTAGAAGTGGCTCTTGACTGGACGTCTCTGTTGCCCCTGGCTGTGGCCGCGTATCACCGTCCGAGGTGGTTGAGGAGCCATACAAGCGATCTGCATGGCGAGCCAATTGTGGGTTTGGCGTTGCAGACTCTTTGAAAGGCTTTCTTGGCGATTCCTTCAGGGGCGGCGAAGAGACACATTGTGGACTTGCACCAGTTCCACGGGGTCTAGTGGCGTTGGAGATTGTCCGACTGACGGACCGGTTGCGTAAAGGCCGTTCGGCCGGGCTCCTTTCGATATCCATAATTCGTTTAGACTTGGATCTACCAAAGAGCCCCCACTTCCTCGATTTTGATCTTGTCAGACCTTCTTTGGGTAGTTGTTCCTGTGGTCTAGAATCCTTCGAAGCCGAAATTGTGGTTACAACTTGTTGTTGCCAGGGGTTTGTAAGAATATCTCGATCAACTGTAGGGCTACCAAGGGCCATGCCGATGGCTATAATACCAGTCCCATCTGGATCGTTTATTCGAGCACCGCTTTGGCTCAATGGTGGCATTCGCTCCCTTTCCGGAGGAGACTTTGATAGCACGGTTCCTCGTCGTATATGTCGATGGTAAGACTGGAAGCCATTCTGCGAGGCTCCCTCGGCCTCTTTCGCATACGTGGAAGAGGCACCTGCTGTTGCGCTCCTTTCGAGGCAGTCATGCCTCTCAGGTGCCGTCCGAGACCTGGGGGGTAATAGCCGGGAGGTTGAGGTTGCTCGGCGAAGGGATTCCATGGATGACTAGAGTTGCGACGAAATTCCAAGATTGATTCGCAATGGTGCTAATTCGGAGAGAATGTCGAGTGAAGGTACTTGAGGCTATTCGCGAAGCGTTGGCCACTATAGAGTGGCTCGCATGGGAGGGCCCAGTCTCGTTAAGCTTATCTGGATTGAACAACCGAGTCGTCGCCCGAGCAATTGCTCTTTTTTCGACTTGAAGTTGTCAAGGGCCTGCATCTATCGCAGAAGTGGATAAGTGGAAGAATGTTCGAGGTTGGCAATGAAATTGTCTCGTGGATGAAAGCAGAGTCTTTGGCAAGCTGCCTGGAGGAACTCTGATATGAAAATGCACAAAGTATAATCGGACCAAGCAGTTGCCCTTATGTTATGGAAATTGCCAGGAGAGGGCAGAACGGCTGGACGGGAGCGGAGTGGTGGCCAACAAAGAGGTTGATTAGACCAGCCGTTTCGAAGTGCTTCGTCTTCATGGGCCGGGTACCATCGAGCTGCCTTGAGGAGTCAAACTTGGCATATTATTCGAAATGGAGTGCTGGGAACGTAAGACAGCCCAACTCGGCTTCGAATGAGAATGACTTTACCGGCCGCTGTCTTAAATGAATGGGACGACTGTCCCAGCAGTGGCTTGATTCACGCCGGCGTTCTGCTGCCATGTGCTGCTGCCAACGAGAGGCAATCAAGCAATGTCGCCTCAGGGCTGCTTGTGCAGCCGTTTGCTGTCCCAAAAAGCCTCATCCATGCTCTGACAAGACGGGTATGGGTTCGTTGCAGCACGCGCTTTGGAAGATTCACGCGCGATAAACTGTTTGAATATTTGAATCGGGCACGCGGGGCTTCTGTGCCCCTGCTCGGCCATGTGGTGCCATGTGCCCTGTCTGTGATGTATACCCCGTCAGCCAGCGGCGAAGCCAGCGAGTAGAGAGAGACAAGACAAAACGTCGGGGGCATGTGCATGGCTGTGTGCATTGCATCGCATGCATGAGATTATTATTTATTACAGGGGAAGTCGACAAAAAGGCTGCTTGCCTGTGGGGTACGAAGACGAAGACGAACCAGCCAATAGCGTGTCCGGACGAGCCGCCGTTGCAGCCTCGAATCCAGAGCTGAACAGCTGGCAAGAACCGCTCACGGCTCACGGCTCACGGCTCACGGCTCACGGCTCAACACAAGGTGGGAGCTGCTTCCAGCCAATTTTGTTTTGTCGGTCTCTCATTCACGTTCTCACACTCCCTGCTGCTTCTGTTCGACTGCTTGAGGCTCAGCCATTTGATTCACCATAGTCAACCCATGCTGCCGCGACTTCCATGGACCTGGGCCAGTGTCGTGTCAGTTGAACGGATACGCAAGATTTCCGATGACCAACTCATGTCTGCATCTGTAAGCGCCCACAGGACGTATACACTAGAGGAGCCTCCGGCCAGGACAAGGTTTGAGTTAAACTGAGTGAATCAACAACGGAACCTCCGCGGCTACTACCAAGACTCTATCCCTGGCCCCTGTCGTGCGATGAAGCAGAGTGAACGTTGGCAAATTGACCCCAGCCGCATGCCCGAGGTGCCGCAGTTCAAAGGCCTCACGGGCCAATGTGCCTCCTGGTAGGATCATGGCTTGTGTTTGTTGTGGGACAGGGGTAAAGTAGTGTCTCATCATCACGCAGATCGGTCCTTTGTTGTCCTTTGTTGTCCTTGGTCCAGACGTTAATTGGAAGGGGAATGTCGGAACTGAACGGCTACCGCGCCAACATGCTTTCGGAAGGCGGTTTCACCTCGCCCGCTAGTCGAGGTTATCACGTCTGGCTTCTGGCCTTGGTATCGATTGTTTGTTTCCCCAGCAGTTTCTTCACCATGCACTCTTGACTGACAGACTGAGGAAAGCAGCATTTCGGGATTCATGCTCAGCAGTATTCCGTACTAGCCCTTCATCACGATTTCTGTAAGCTGCTGCTGATGGTCCTCGGAGACAAGGGTCGCAATAATTAGTCGACAATCTTGTCGGAGAATTTGCCAGCATTCTTCAGGGATGCGTGCTGTCGCAAAAAGAGCTTGCTGGTGTTGTACTCCGTACTTCAGGCTTGATTGCAAACCACCTTGTCCATGTAGAAACAATATGAATAATCGCAAACTCAAAGCACAAGAAGTGCCGTGTTACTCTTCGCAATTTTAAATGCTGATTCTGAAACAGCCGACGGCTAGGGCCAGGGTTCTGTAGGAAAAAGAAACATGGATCCCGCAGACTCGTTTTAGGGTTTAGGGTTGTTGTTCCGACTACAACACCTCGACGAGTATGACTGGATGTAACTCATGCTCAACCATGGCTTTCTACATTCGTGTGAGACATTCCTTGCCGCAGAATGGTTCAATTGTCCTTCAATCCCGTGCGTGTTCGATCATGGCCCCACGGCTAGGTTGATTGAAGTCACAGTGGGCAAATGCATTACAATGCACACGTGGAGTTTGCCGTCAAACTCCGTTTCAATCACCAGCAGCAGTATTCCTCGGCAGGCTGATTTGTTTCATCAACTTGATAGGAGTCGCGGACAAAGGTGGGCATCGGGACGAATGCGTTCTCATGCAGGCTTGGCAAAAACTTTGCTGCGGAAGACCTTGGGGTGCACTTCTGTTTTCTCATCGCCGTGCCCGTACTTGCAAAGGAGAATGGCACCGGGAGTTTGCCATAGAAAGCAGTACTACATCTTTAATAGAAAAGGGCCTGTAAAACTAGCCCGGCTTATTGTAGAGAAAGTCATTCCCGTTTCAGCATCACTCCATATCGGCTCAACACCGCACCTCCCGAGCAACTTTGAAATCTCGCTGATTACCAATTCAAATTACCACAAGGCTACACATTGATTACTTGCTGGGGCTCCGGCCATTGCATTCTTTTCAGCTCAAGACAGTATCGCCTGTGGCTTTATCTTACAAAATTGGTAGTACATGAGCTCGGATGGGTCTTGAGACCTATAATATGCACACTATAGCTATGCCCGGCACTATCCGCGGACTGCAGACGGCCCAACGAAGATGCATCTCCGACAGTAGCAATATACTTGGTCGAGGAAATGAAGCGTGGAGATGCCGTCGAATACTTCGACATAGCAAATTACTGGCATCTTTACTAGGGGCCATCGTGTTGGAACCGGCTAAGAAAAGCATGACATGGTTGCCTCTTTTGGTCAACATCTCTCTACATGCAAACGATGAAAATGGCTCTCGCACCCCAACACTTTGCTGCTTGCATAAAATGAGATGGCAGCTTCCCAATCATCGTGACGTTGCGAAGCAGAGAGATGATTTGCGGCTGCTTAGATAGCTAGCTCTCTGGCCAGACGCAGCAGCCTGGCTTCCCAAGAAGCTGCAGAAGATGCATGCGAACAAGTAGTGACATCCAAGTTCTTCAATTAAATGCCTCTAGAAGTATCAGTTGATTTTGGGTGAGCAAGCAGTTAAACCGAGAGACATAATGCGCTTAGCAGATGCACCATTACTTTCAAAGCAGTGACAGGAAGATGCCTAGACATATGGCATCCCAAGCAGAAGTCGATGGGTAGATGCAGTGCTTGCTGTACTGCAAGACGTGGGATTCTTACCCGGCCAGGCTCGTTCGTGATGTGCTCGTTTGGTCGTTTGGAACCGAAGTTCGACATGGTTGGTAACGAGCCCGCTTCGAGGCGGACGTGATGAGCACCTTTCTCTTTCGACAAGACACAATGTTTCCTCGCCGTCGACTACAGATCGAAAGCAATCACAGGCGGGATCGTCAGAATCTTCCCAGAGCGCGCAGACCCCAGTGCCTGGTTCCGATGCTGAACTTTTTCCGTGAAACTTCCGAGACTACCAGCATATGCAAGGCAGCGACTACAGCAGTTTTGTTTGCATTTTGCTGTTGGCCTGTGTATGGTCACATGCTCACCGTCCCCCACTCTTCCCCCCCCGGAGTGACAACTTTTAGTATGACCCCTCCCTACCACATCCTCGCTCTGGGGGGACCTTGCGCAGACAACTGGCTGACGTGCTACGGTCCTACGGAGGGGCAGGCCGTGCTGCCAACCGACCGGTAAGTCAAAATCTCCATCGCACAAACAAAATTTATCCTCTCATTCTCGGATCACCAGGCTCGTGGACTCCTCAGCTCTCAGTCAAGCGTGGTTGTCTCTACAGCAGCTAACACCTCCTCGCGGAGCACAGATTCCCTCCACTCTTCCATTCGTTGTCATCTCCAAATTTCTCATCATGTCGTGGCAAGGTTCGTTCGTATCCACCGACCGCTATCTCTCTTGTCCCGAGAAGAACTCCCCCTCCTATCGCTCAACGAATAGGAGCTTCTGCGAGACTAACTAGCTCTTTTCCCTAGCATACGTCGATACCAGGTAACTCTCGCTTCTGAAGAAATCTCGACCGCCGTCCGTCGATGTTTTTTGGGTTCTTTCCCACTTCCGATGTATGAATACGTGCTGATGGAGGTGTAACTAGCCTGGTGGCCTCTGGCCATGTTGACAAGGGCGCCCTCATCAGCGCAGCCGGCGACAGCTCTTGGGCTGCTTCCCCCGGATTCACGGTAAACGCTCTCCCCTCCCATCTCAGAACCAACGCCAAAAAGCGTCGGCACATCACCAACGAAAGCTGTGTCGCGTGTAATGAACGGATGGCTAACGACCTTTTTGTGGCCGGGGGGTGGACAACAGCTCAAGCCCGAGGAGATGAAGGCAATCTCATCTATCGTTAATGGCGACGATGCTGCCAAGGCAGAGGCCTTCGCGGATGGGCTTTTCATCGCCGGCGGGCGATATGTCATGGCCCGGGCTGAGGACCGAAGTATTTATGCCAGACAGGTAAGCGAACTAAGAACTAGGAGCTGGACTCTCTATCTGCAAATTCTTTTAAAGGGGGGAGGAATGGCTAACATTGTCGTTTTTTTTTTTTTTTTTTTCACCCGCTCATGACAAGGGTCGAGAGGGTGTCGTTATCGCCAAGACTAAGCAGGCTATTGTCATCGGCCACCATAGCGAATCCCAGGTTGCTGGCAACACCAGCTCGATTGTCGAGGGTTTGGCGGACTACCTTATTGGTCAGGGATACTAGATCTGGTGGAAGAGGGAAAGTCTGAACCGAGACGAAATCAAATACCACGAAGTCCAGCAAAGAAGCCAAGATATCACGAGCATATGAATATTAGGTGTCTATGAAACTCAATTAGCGCCTTTTCTTTTGAAGTACTAATAGCTGCTGAAATTTCCTTAGCTTGCGTGCCTGGGATACATCTTGTGTACTTAATATTGCAGTTGCTTCTTTTCACAAGCTGCTGGGGCTAGACATCTTTGCGTGTGACATCAAGTTTAGTATTATAATGGCTCAGTAGTAGCCTTGGTTTCACGCTGGTTCAGATTTCAGACTTATACTCCCGTCCCTTTCAGCACACAAGATTAGCTTGGTGAATGTGGTTGCGATGAAGTCTCGTACATAGACTCTTCCAGCTAAAGAGGCGGTGTATTTTTCCAATGGTAAAAACGCCCTCCATAAACTATGGTACAGTGATCTTCTCGCCTCTCCCAACTCCAAGAAGAAACGAGTTCGTTGTGCCGAATTTCGGCCCGTCCCACGCTCCATTGATACCCGTTCCTCTAGACCATCCATCGTCTTGCGTTCCTTTCCATTAGCAACAAGACCCAATGACGCAAAATACATGTTTTTCAACAGAAATTTTCATTCCCGGCCGCGGCCCGGCATTTGCTTTTACCCGGCGTATAATTTGTCATTCCCTTTTCTTCGTTGCGAAATACCGAAGAAAGAAAAAACCTGCCAAGTAATATCGTTCATCGTAGCATCCACACAGAGGGGGGGTCCATCGGCGCGCCTCTCAAACAGGCAGCTCGGCGTTTCGACGTCCCATGCCAATCTTGTCAACGACCATGCCAATGTACGGCCCTACAACGGGGATGCCCCTTGCGAAAGCAGCGATGGTGCCCAGGAAGTCTCCGAACAGCACAGCGATACCGTAAGCCTCAACTATGAACCCGACGAAGGTCCAGCGTATCAGTATGAGGGTGAGGCCAGCGAAGAAAGCAGCTGTGCCTTTGGCCTTTTGTTTCCGCGCGAAGAAGAGCAGGGTTTTTTGGGGGCCGATGATGATGGTGAGGCCGATGAGGAAGAGAATCTGGGATTCGGGGTTGTGTGTGTCAGCCTTTCTTTTTGTAGGGGGGAGTGGGGAGGAGCGAAATGGGTTTCGTGGTGGCAGGTCCGTACGTTTCCCATGGCAAGCCTGGCGAGAAGATAAGAGTGTCAATCGGGAGAGGTTTTTTTTTTTTTTTCTTCTTCTTCATCTTTTTGCGTATTATGCTTCTTGGGAGAGAAAAGTAGAAAACGTGGTGTGGACAAGAGCGGACTTACATGGCGCGGTCGAAGAAGAGCATCACTCCTGCTACGAGGAAGAGACCTCCTGGTGAAAAAAGATCGTCAGGTCCGCTCTGGTTATTTGCGCCTTGGTCTGGGTCGCCAGCGCGAGTTTACGTACCACCAGAGCAGAAAACTACTCCGATTTCTAAGTCGACATGTCAGCACAAATATCCCATCTGGTATCTGGAAGTGGCCAAGCAGCAATCCACGTCCAGCCAGAAAATGGGGTTCGCATACTCTGGGAATCGGACATCCACATCGACATGGTGGGCTAATGGTTTTGTTCTCGGTTCTTCTCGCGAATTGGTAAACTGGCAGGTTTTTTTTTTTTTATCTTGCGTCGATAAATACTGGTTGGTTGGTAGAAAGGGGGGGGGGAATCGTAAATCGTAGGTTGAGAATCAAATCAGGTGGCCGTGCGCGCCGAATGAGAATCGTCGGAATTGACAATACGAGGACAGCATGGCATTCAGGGTCTTTGCATTCCGCGTGGGCGCAGGTTGCAGCGGGAAGTGGGTGGTACAAGGCTTCACGTCACTGTGAAACTGAAACTGGCATGTGGACGAAATAGGCTAGTGCCTGTTTTTCCGCGTCCTCGGGCGGGAGACGGAAGATGAAATATTACTAAGAGGCCCACACTAGATTCTTTACGTTTTTTACCATAAATTTGCCTGCCAACTCTTTATCTCTTGACAACGTTCCAGCTTCCGAGCATCAAACATGGCCCCGTGCTCAACGCCGTCAATTCTTGGCGCTGCTCCCATTGTGCGAGTACCTAGGTGTACGACTACCTGCAGTGACACAAAATTCTGAGCTCCTCGTAGCCCGGTCAGTGATTACTGATTGCCGCGAGATTTACCCGTCTTTGCTTCAGCGACATTGGCAGCCATTGCATGCCGTGTCACTTTACGTTGGCAAGAATGCATCCATCCCGACCAGACAATACCCGCAATGCAAGTGCTTCATTTCGTTATTGTTCATTCATTATTATTACATGTCGCTCCGACGGCCCAGGCGGTCTAGCTTTGGCAACTGAGAATGTCTCCCATACAGTCTCGGTGCTCTGTCGGTGGCGAAGAACAAACCCTCCCACGATCACGATTAAGCCGGAGCGTCATTTGCCATCCTTGGCCGAAAGGCCAGGGCTGCATAGTTGAAGCTTGACTTTGTTGGTCGAACATTTGTCCTCGGCTCTTGTAGATTCCCTTCATAGACGTCATTTGACACTGTAACAGCTGCACGGTCTTCATATTATGCTTCTCCCTTTCGTTACTTTGCCACAGACTTCCGCAGATAATTCCCATCAATTTTGCCTACAACGCAGAAAATGTCGGCTGCTCTCACTTGAGAACAGTGTGTGCCCCCCGAGCTTCCAGGAAGAGCTCTGCGGAAGTCTGTGGTAGCGATCGTATCAAGGCAAACACCTCTCTGTTATGATATCTCATTCTCGTCTTGGGATCCAGATATGGTGCAGGCAGGCCAGTCACATCGCAATAGTGTTTCGAATGTGCCAATGAAGGTGCCGATTCTATGTTCGTATATGTTGCCATAGGAGCAGACGTCATGCCGCCGGGCTGTTTCAGGCTCTTTTCCAGAACGAGCTTTGAAAGACTTCGAGACGCCTGTGCAAGGTTGGGTGGCTGATCTTTTCCGTTGCTTGTCGCGGGAGTGGACGTTCCGCTTGTAGAAAGCCCATCGTCTCTGGACGGTGTTACTTGGCCGCTGCCGTCCTGTGGTGTTGCTAGGGCTGATGCTTCTCTCCTAGATGCATCACCAACGATAGCTTTCAAGTTCTTGTTGCGGCGCTGATTTGGCTTCCAGTGCTGGTTTCGAAAGTTCTTGTGGATGGCATGGATATCGAGCTGCTCGATAAGTTTCTGGTGTTGAATCTGAGCCTCGGTGGCCTCTTTCGGAGCTGCGGCAGCCATCGTAGAGGATCTGAAGATTTGTGGTCCTGCGCGGAGGTTAAATTCGCTGCACAAGCGGAGAGTGCATGACAAGTCAGCCTGCAGGCGCAAGGTGATGGTGTAGAAAAGAGGCGATGGAAGCTGGCCGGAGGATTGCCATGAACATTGGGGATGAGAATGCGACTAGTTCTGCCGCGTTTCACCGGCTCTCACTTGCCACTCCACAATGCATCCAATCACCGTGAAGCTTCATAATAATACATTGATGAGCCTCGCGCGTTGGCATCACCCAACTCTCAACAAAACAGGAAAACGATAAAAATGGTGAGTGCAATGACTTAACGGCGATGATGCCTCGATTTCGACACCGCGAAACCTGACGAGAACGAAAGGAGAGTCCGCATGAACATCAGCAGAACCTACTGCTGTCCCGTATAAACACGAACGTGGTACGCATTTGCTGGAGAGCTTGACATCTGGCTTGATGGAAGAGGCTGACTTTAAAGGAACAGGAGAAACTCAATGAGGCAGTTGTTGTCATGAACAAGAGTCTACAAGTAGGATTTGGGCCTTCCAGAAAAAGCATCATGTACTCGTAGAGCTAATTAGGATCTAGGACATCAACATCCAGAACATGAACGTTGAGTTGGTAGCACAAATGTTTAAGAATTATCAATCGAACGTTCTTTTTCATCTCGAGGGTGAGTCTAGATCATGAACATTTCACCCCAATCCCAAGAACTTTGGCTGACGGCGACTCGCAGCGACCGGTAACTTGAAGCCACCATCATGATGGAATGACTGAATGATGGCGGTTTAAGGTTGGGATGATGCTTGGCCAACTGTACATAGTGATTAATGATAAGATGATCTGATAATGCATATATTACCAAACTCTGAGCAATTTCGGAAGCCCATTGTAAATGATCCCATTAATGCCTCTCGCAGTGGCGACAAACACCCCAAAACAAAATTCACGAGGCGTGCTTGTTGCACTTACCTCGCAGATGCAGCAAAGGTGTTAGGCAAAGGGAGACAGCCAGTCTGCAGGGTCATGGCAGAAAGACCCACAGAGAGCGCCTGTCCTGCCACCAGAAACTGTAGCCTAAGTACGGGCTTGGAATTCCTTTCCAACCGCTCGACAGTAAGAACGACAAGAATCGACCTGCGTGGCCATCAGTCGCTACTACGTTGCCCTATTGCCTGGGCATCCTGCGGCCGTTTCCCGTCTTTCTCCAACTTACAACCCTCAACATGCTAGCCTAGAACACTTGCTGGTACCAGCCGAAGCTTTGCGACGACGATAACAACAGGAAGCCATGGCTCCCTCAGCCATTGACGGGCCCAAACAGACGGGCCCTTTGGAAAGAGAGTTTCCGCCTCCCAAGATCTTTCCTGCGAAGGAGACGCGATTTGAGGAGTACATCGAGCCGCAAAGCGATGGATACAAGAAGGCTCTGGAGCAGCCCGACAAAGCTGTCATTGTTATTGATAATGGTAAGTCGGCGGAAAAGATGGCTTCAAGCTGGCAGGATGGCATCCGCTCCGGGTTGGAGAACTAACATCATCCGCCATACAGGATCTTCTACCGTACGCGCCGGCTGGTCGTTTGAGTCAATGCCGCGATTCAGCATGCCGCCGATCATGTCGAAATATCGGGACCGCAAGCTTGGTCGAACATTCTCCTTCGCGGGCGCTGATTGCTATGCCGATACAACAGCTCGAGGACATATTCGACCGGCGTTCGAAGCGGGCACCGGCATCGTCAGCAATTGGGACGTCATGGAGCATGTTCTGGACTATATATTCCTGAAGCTAGGCTTGAACGAGTCCACCGACGGTGCCGTTGATGTACCGATTGTGATGACTGAGGCTGTAGCCAACTTGCCGTATTCAAGAAAATGTACGTCGTGAGCTTTGTCATCTCGGTAGCCAGTCTCGAAAACTAATACAATGCCATAGCTATGACTGAGATCATCTTTGAGTGTTATGGCGCACCCTCACTCGCCTACGGAATCGACTCGCTTTTTTCCTACAGACACAACAAGGGCAATACTGGTCTGGTATTGTCATCATCCTCGACATCGACACACATCATACCCGTCTTTAACGCAAAGGGCATGCTTGGACAAGCAATTCGGTTGAACTGGGGAGGCTACCACGGCGCTGAGTATCTTCTCAAGCTCATCCGTTTGAAATATCCATCCTTTTCCGGCAAACTGAACGTCTCTCAGGCTGAGCACATGATCAGAGATCACTGTTACGTATCTAAGGACTACGACAACGAACTTAGGAGCTATCTGGACTGGACTGGACTCGAAGATCGTGATGTGGTCATCCAATACCCCTTTACCGAGGAGGTGGTCGTGCAAAAGACGGAAGAGGAACTAGCACGAATAGCGGAGAGAAAGAAAGAAAGCGGACGTCGACTACAGGAGCAGGCGGCCAAAATGCGATTGGAGAAGCTTATGAAGAAGGAACAGGACCTCGAGTACTACAAGAACCTACAAGCCAAGCTTGTGGATGAAACAAAGAAGGAGATTCGCCGCCAGCTAGACAGCCACGACATCAAGGACGAAGCCCAGCTCGACAAAATCATCAAGGAGCTAGAGAAGTCGATCAAAAAGGCCCGCACAAAGGACGTGGGCGGTGACCCAGAAGAAGACCAAGAGCCTCCCAACTTCGATCTGCTGGACATAGCTGATGACAAGCTCGACGAAGCGCAGCTCAAGCAGAAGCGTCAGCAACGACTTATGAAATCCAACCATGAGGCTCGCGCGCGCGCCAAAGCAGAAAAAGAAGCCGAGAAGGCTCGCGTCGCCGAAGAAGAGCGCATGGACAAAGAACGCCGCGAGAATGATCTCGAGAACTGGCTCAAGGAGAAACGCCAAGCGCGTCTGGAAACTCTGCAGAAGATGAAGGAACGCGATCGTCTGAAGGCGGATCTCGGCAACCGCAAATCGCTGGCCTCGCAGATCCGCATGAAGAGCATTGCCAACCTTGCCTCGGACAACCCCACCAAGAAGCGCCGTCGGGGCGGCGACGACGACAACTTTGGTGCCAACGACGACGACTGGGGCGTGTACCGCCAGATTGCCGTTGGCGAGAACAGCGAGGACGAGCAGGAGGAAGAAGACCTGGCGACGAACCTGAAGAACCTCGAGCAGGAGCTGCTGCAGCACGACCCGGAGTTTGACTACGAGCAAACCCAGGAAGCGCAGTCCGACTGGTCGAAATCCCTCCTCCACGCCTTCGCCCGCGGTCCACGGCCGTTCGATCCCGCGTCCCAGGCAGAGCTCAACCAGATCCATCTGAACGTGGAGCGGATCCGCGTCCCGGAAGTGGTGTTCCGTCCCTCCATCGCGGGCATCGACCAGGCCGGCATTATCGAAATCGCGGGCGACATGGTCAACCAGCGCCTGGCAGAGATGCAAGACCGCGACGCCTTCCTCCGCGACGTCTTCCTCACGGGCGGGAACACGCTCTTCCGGAACTTCGACGAGCGCGTGCGCGACGGCCTGAAGGCCCTCCTGCCTGCTGGGTCGCCGCTACATGTGCGCCGCGCCGGGGACGCCCTGCTTGATGCTTGGAAGGGGGCTGCTGGCTGGGCTGGCTCGCCGGCGTGGAGGGCCGCCAGGGTTACTAGGGAGGAGTATCAAGAGAAGGGGCCAGATTATATCAAGGTGTGTGTGTTTGGTTTTTTTTTTTTTTTTTTTTTCCTTCTGCCGTGTCGTGATTTCCTGATTTGCAAATGTGCGTACTTATATTTCCTTTAGGAACATGACATGGGCAATTCATATGCCTGATACGGGGGGGAAGGGAAGGATTTGACGGGTCTGGTGTTTTTTTTTTTTTTTTTTTTTTTTTTTTTGAATCGGGCGAAATTTACCGGAGTCAAGATGTTGTTTTCATCAGGTTTTGTTACCAGATCAAGTGTACGGGCTGGTTGTCGTAGACGGAATGAGAAGCAGTGCTTCATCGTCCTGCAATTCTTCTGGAAGTGGTTCGCGAAAATTGGTGGCACATCTCCATTGATTTATTCCATTGGCAAAGCGCACAAAACTCCAGATACACTTTAACTGAGCAGTAATAAACCATTCACCATTAAAACCATTTCATAGCTGGACCTCGAACAACTGCGTCCTAGGCCTTGCCATAAAATTTGTACTGCCGCCCGACTTTGCACCATCGTCTTTATTCAACGACAACAAGCACCGGACATTCGGTTCCACAGAGCGCCGCATCAAAGGCCTCGGGGAAGCGCCCTGGGCTTTGTGGACGCACGCCTTTGCTCCAACTGGTGAAAATTTGTCCCATTGGACGCTAACTTTGTTATAGGAACATGGTGAAGTATAGCACCATGCCTGAACCTGCGAAAAGAGGGCGGAGCAGGGTGCGGCGCCAAGGGGAAGCGATGCATCGATTGCGTTTTTTCTCGCTGGATGATCTGTTCCCTGGGCGCCTAGTCAATCAGGGAAATCTAAGTCTTTGCTGTGTGATTGGCTCCATCTTCCTGTTGCTGCTGGTACTGTCGGTTGATTTCCTCGGCAGCGCGAGTCTCGGCCGGATGAAGCTCAACCTTGTACTCTGGGCTGGGGTACTGTTGCGGTTGTTCGCTTTCGGCTAGTTGCTCCTGGGCAGCGAGACCCGCTACAGCCTGTGCGACTGCTTCCAGAGGTGTCGCGACGCTTACTGCAGGTGATTGCTCTGGCGCACTTGCTGGAGGGGGAGGAGCAGTGACCTGGGACAGGTTGATGTTTGGCGGTGGTGGAGGGAATTCTCCTTGGGTGTCGAGTAGCCTCGACTGCAGGTGAATGACATAATCTCGGAGGGCATAGTTCTCAGACTGCATAGTCTTGAAGGTCTGCTCCATCTCTGCATACTCGCGAACTTGCTGCTCGAGCTTCTTGATGTACCCCTCTTTACGTTGCCGAAAAGCTCTCTGTGAAAAATGATATCAGTTGAGGAATGAGAAGAAGGAGGAGGAGGAGGGAAAAAAAAAACGTGGTATACAAGACTGTGGAATATGGCATATGGCCTTGATTGCTATCTATGCACGAGACTTCAGCGCCTCGGATTAACGTACCTGGGCTGCCCTGTTCTGCGCAGCACGTTTCGATTGCGACAGCTCACGCTTCGCCTTTCTGCCTTCGCCAATGGCTCCCATGTCTGAAGCGGATGATGAAGGAGCTGGTGCTATAGAGGTGTTGGAGGGGGGGGGAGGGCTTGCATTAGGGCTATGGCCAGCTGGGGGATCCAAAGACATCATATTAGAGGCGTGCTGGGCTGCACCTCGCAGGTCTGGGTGAATATGGGCGTCAACTCCGGTTTTGCTCAAGGCACGAGCAGCTTCATGTGAGGCAGCAGCCAGATCCTGGTATCCATTCGCCGTCCGCGACGGAGGCGGCGAATGCGACAAGGCGCCTCTGGAGTCGCGCGATGCCGAGGCTGCACTGGCGTCAGCGTCGTGGTTCTGCAAGAGCTCCAACTGTGCGCGCAAGTGCTGCTCTGTGACGACGAAGAATTGATTGTCAGTAAAGCTTCACTTCACAAAAAGACCTTCTGGCAGGGCGACAAGAAACAAACAACAAGAGGGCAGGTCACGAGGTGATGGAAATGCTGGCTTTGGGTGAGGGCAAGTTCAAGGGTATGGTGAAGGCACAGAGAGCCGCGGCGGTTAATAGCCGCCGCTGAATGAAGCAGGATTTTGCGGCGAGCTGCAGAGCAAATCGCTTTCAAGAAGCAGCATCAGCGGCGGCCGTCAGAGGAGGGCCCGGCTGTTTCGAAGATTGCTGCTGCCGGCTTTACTCGCCGGAGCGGGCTCGTCTAACACGCCGAGTGAGATAGGACGAGGTGGACGAGGTGGACGAGGTGGACGAGGTGGACGAGGTGGACGAGGTGGACGACATGTATGAATGAGACTGTGACGTTACTGAGAGAGAGAGAGAGCGACACTGATAGAGACACAGAGAGAAACTTGGCGACGGCGGCAATGTGAAACAAGGCAAGGGCAACTGCGAAACTTTTCGCTACGAGCGAAACCAAGTCATCGCATCGCGCATGGTTCAGCCAAGAGCGGGCTCGACAAAAGAGAGAGTGGTTCCTACGGAGTAGTTGACCTACCTTGATTCCCCGAGCTCGATGGTTGCTGCATTGCTGAGGATGGCCGTATTCGCCGTATTCTGACTCAGCATTCGAGATACGCGATGATTACTACGCCAGAATCGAAGCTGCTGACGTGAACGTGGGAATTAAAGAGGATCCGGGGGGGGGGGGGGAAATGGCACCGACCGACCGACCGCCCCAGCCGCCGTCCCTCCCTGCCTTGGAGAGGAAGG
>KQ061744.1:0-21829 GCA_001008035.1 Atkinsonella texensis | reverse complement strand
GGGGGGGGGGGGGGAAATGGCACCGACCGACCGACCGCCCCAGCCGCCGTCCCTCCCTGCCTTGGAGAGGAAGGCGCAACCAGCGGGCGGGGCGGGGCGGCTGAAACCAGCTTATGTAATTCTGCCCTAAACGAGGAAGGATGGTTATTTCCAACCAGCAATGCATCCGGCAACCTTGTGGCTAAAGGCTTAGAACGACTAGTCTGACTAGGTAGTTAAGCACATAAACCTTTAAAGAAAACAGCGGAACGATGTTCCGAGTGAATTAGCTTAGTTGTAGGCTATAGCTCCTGTGTACATATGTACCTCAATTGATTACCTTGATGATTTCAGCCCCTCGAGGACGTGTAGATTTGCGGAAGGTGCAGGCAAGACACGAACTACCTACCTGGGTACCTACCTACCCACCTACCCCACCTACCTACCTCCTGGTAGTCTGAAACTGAAATGTCGTTGGGCACATTCGCCCCCGGATAGCAATTTTCAGTCTCCCGAATAGCAAAAGATGGTCTTGGGAGGGAAGGGTCGACAGATGTCCCAGCACTTACTTCCATGCCCCTCTAACCACCCATCGCGAATATCGCACGCACCTACTCCGCAGTCCGACGGCCTTTTATACAATTTCCCTCCCTTCCACACCTGTGTGGGCACATAGATGGCATCTTTCTCTATCATGGTATCCGCTACCTCCTCGTCCAGGTAATTTCCGTGCTCAATGGTCTTGACGCCCGCTCGGAGACCAGCCAGGATGCCTGCTTTTCCGATTGCATGTGTAGCGACGGCCCGTCGACTGCGGCTAGCTTCTTCAACAATAGCCTTCAGCTCCTCATCTGAAAATTGGCCATCTTCCGGATCGTCGTTCAGACTGAGCACGCCTCCGCTGGAACAGACCTTGATGACGCGCGCACCACGGCGGACCATTTTTTCGTACCATCTTGACGCAGTCTTCGACACCGTCACAGACTGCCAGAGGCATGCTCCCACACGTCATGGTATTCGTGATGGTCGGCAACGGCTGGTTATGCTCATCGCCATGACCACCTGTGGTTGACATGATTCCAATAGCGGAGTAGATGTTTGGTCCAACAACGGCAGGCCACAGGTCTCCCGCGTATCCGCCAAGTTCTCTGACAGAGGTATATCCAGCATTGAGCGTGGCTCTGAGGCCATCCAAAGTGACAGCGCCGGCTAGGGCCGGAAACCCTGGGAGAAATCCAACAAGGGCGCCTACTTCACTCGCTACATCCACGGCAATGAAGTGAGTGTGACAATCTCATAGACCGGGCATAAGAACGTGTACATGTGTCGGGTCGATGTCGCGATATTTGTAGGGACGATGCGGGAATTCACCAACCCACGGAGACGCGCATGGCTTCGTGGCCGGCTTGTTGTTCATTCAATAAGACATATTGAGCATAATACCGGTGAAGAGTCGATGAGAATCGAATCGATGAAAGACGAGATCAGTCGTCTGAGGCCTGCAAGCTGAGGCGTTATATATATGGTTTGGTTGGCTCCATGGAACTTTGCTGAGACAATCGGATCTGCTTCTGCGTTATGACATTAAGATAATCGGCATGAGGTTGGGCTACCCCGGCCCTTGACCTGCCTACACGAAGCCGGTGAAAAGAACGGCGGGTACAGCTACCGCCGTGGCATCCCCTCAAGTGCCATGCAGTTCATTCTGATGCTGTTGAGCAACCGTGCGGGGGGAACTGGTGTCTCTAGCTCTGCAACTCCGTACAGGTACCTGGTAGGTACCGGTAAGTAGTACCGAATGTACAGAATGTACCCTGGTACCTGCACCCCTCGTAATAGAATAGCCTACTTCGTACCTCCAGACTAATAATATGCAAACCACCACACAACATTGTACATCATGTCACCCACCAGAATCCCCTTCCAGCGAAGCACCCAAACCTCCATACGCTCGCTCTTCACCAAACGGTGTACATCCACAATGCAGCCGAGATTCTCCCCCGGCACAGACGAAGCTTCCACGACCACAGCACTCACACCGCTCCTAGCCACATCCGGCGGCAAATGGACCCTGGCGTCCGAAGGCGAAGCTCTAGAGCGAAGCTTCAAGTTCAAAACCTTTGCCAAGACCTGGGTATGCGACTTGCGCCACGATGCCACAAAATTCCATACAAGGCATCGCTACTTCCAAGAGCGCCGCTGAGATGTCTCGCAGGACTTCATGACCGCCGTTTCACTGCACTGCAAGTTGAGGAACCACCATCCCGAATGGTCCAATGTAGGTGCTGCGTTGACCAAAGCCGAATGTGAAGTCATGGCCGACGACCCATCTCACTCAATTGCACGACATGCAGGTCTACCACACCACCTTTATCCGGTGGACGACCCATAATCCCAAGGGCCTGTCCGAGAAGGATGTCAGTCTGGCGACCTTGTGCGATTCCATTGCCAAAGATTTCGGAGAGTTGGATCCTGAGCCGACGAGTTGTGTGAGGTGAGGACTCTGGCTGATAAGGCTGTCTCGACGTCTGGCGGCTGCTGCACCCCGAAGAAGTAAGGTTTGGCTTGAGGAGTTGGAGACGGAAATCCGTTGGGGGATGGATGATATCTGCGTTTTGTATGAGTCGAGTGACCGCAGCATATAGTTAGGCATTGTGCAGTAAGTATGAAATATTATCATTAATGCTATTCTTTTATTTGTCATCTTGAAATATGTTTCAATGCGACGTGAGCACTTGGCTGCAGCCAGATTTTCATACAAGCGAGCAGCCAAGTAATATTATTACGTATTGATCTATGGCCTCTTGGCTTTCTCGCCACGCACATAGGTATATATACAAAAAAAAAAAAAAGTGTGTCTAATGTATACTCATTTCACAACTCCCCGCAAAAAAGTCACTGCCAGCACCAGTTCTAATCTCGAAACTCGTGTGACTCGTGATATGCATGACCATTCATCCATCGCTCTCGTTTAGTGGCCCTGTAGATATCGTGCTGCTGCAAATTCCTTCGTGCGAGATATAACAGTGTCAAACTGCTCTCATGAATACAGTCCTAGTAAAGGAGTCCGCATTTATTGCGCCTTCTTAGCGGCTTTGATGGCCTTGAGCTTCCTCTCACGACGCTTCCTGTGGGCCTCGGGTCCGGCCTCTGTATCCAGAAAATAGTCCCACCAACGGAAGCTGGAGGCATAGTTGCCAATGAACTTCTCGTGGTGCACGTCGTGGTGGTTAGCACCAGCCCAGATGGGGAGAATGTGGTGCAAGCTCCAAGGGAAATCATAACCGCTGTGAGCGTCAATGGCCTGGAAAAGGCGGAGAATGATCCAGGTGTACATGGTGACGAGATGGAGGTCTCCGGTGATGTGGAGCACCAGGAGAGGAAGACCGACGGTGCCTACTCCAAGGAGCATGGTCTCGATAGGCGAAGCATATTCAGCAGCCAAGCCAAAAGGGGCTGAATAGGTGTGGTGCATCTTGTGAATCGCCTTGTACAACGGGCCGTAGTGCAAGCATCGATGGAACCAGTAGTGCCAAGCATCCTCCAAGACAAAAAAGACGGCGATCTGGGCAGCCATCTTCCAGACGGAGGGGAACGGCACGCCGTAGTCCATGCCGAAGTAGAGGGCGATGGGGTGGAAGAACCAAATCTGAGGAAGTTCGACAGTAAAATGGCTGATGAGAACGATGGCGGCGCAATCCCACTGTTCTTTGAGGGTGGGGATCTTCTGGTTCTGCATCTTGTACTTGTGGAAGTAAGGGATCTTGTCCATGATCAAGAAGGGAATACAGCGGCCGAAGTAGACGACTTCGTGCATGACAAAGCTCATGATACCGGTCGCGATCGTATCATTCTGCATGAACAAATACCAAGTCTATCCGCCAGAGCCTATCAGTGAAATTGTCGCTTAGGGTATCGAGACAACTCGACGCAGTGTCACGGCTAGACGATTCGGACAGCAGAAGCATACGTACCGCCCAGAGACGTTCGGCGAGATTGAGATTGACATTATACTTGGAGACTTCCTCGAAGATAGAGAAGTAGTCCTGAGTCGAGTTGGCAGCCTTCATGGTTGCGTTGCTGCAAGATCAATCAGGTTAGAGTCGCCATTGCATTGTCGCGTTCGAGCGGCGAATCCTGGATTTGCCATCGAGGGGAAAATACTCACACCACATCCATGATGACTGCTTTGGAGACAGAGTCTGCCAAACGGTTCGAGTTGGTACCAAAAGATAAAGCGATGACCAAGTAATTCGTCGCAGCCGAAGGTTTGTGAATGGAAAGAAAAGGAATGCAGGTGCGAAGCCGTGCAGAGGCTACTAAGGAGAAAAGAAATTGGCAGATTAGTAGGGGACTTGTCTCACCGGAGAAGCACTAATAAGATTTTATCGGACTTCATCCACATTTTTCTTCGCCTCGTCCCTTGCTTGTAGGACTAGCGTGGCGTGCATGGTTGCGCGGGTTGTCAGGGGGTAGCTCCTGCCAGACCACCATAAGGGCGACTCTTATGCAAGGTGCCTGCAAGGCATTTTCAAGCGTTCCGATGCCTGTCCACAGGCAGCACGGCCGCAGGAAGTACATTCACAGTACGCGCTGCCCTGAGGTCTAACGCTCGTGGCTCAGGTCCGTACTTCACCCAACATGGCTAGCTTCGTCTTATCGGCCAATGCCAAAGTCGTGTTTGCTGCAACGGCCTGTGCCAAGCCGATTATGTCGAATACGAATACGCAGTCCGCCTCAGCCACCCAAGGCCCCGCCAGAATGACCTCTCCTCTCCTCCCATTAAGCCTGCAATGTTATTACCAACCGGTCTTACAGAGGTTGATGAGCACATTCTTTGTTCTTGTGAGCCCCTGACGACCCTATTTCTTAAGGCTTATTTTGCAGACAGTTGCATAACTCCTTCCCACTGTAGCACGAATTAAATCTACAATGGGTTGAGCCTTCCTTGCCACTGTTGCCCCCTTCTGGCACCATGCTTTTTTGTTCAGTCTGGTGTCTTACATCTAATATGCGACGCAATTCCTAGGCAGTCAAGTCCAGCTTCTCAGGACCCGAACACGAAGCGATCCTGCAACGGTCCCACGCCACAACCCATCTCATCTCGAATCTGTCTCGTGCTCGCCCGTTGGTGTCTAAACAAAGCGACTCTGTCGGTTCCTCATCCCGCCTAATACGCCTAATACGCAATTCATGCAGTGGTGATATTAATTTGCCATAACATACGGAGTACACCTCTTCCCTTCTGATTCGCTCCTCCCCACTATTTCGTCAGATTACCGTCTGGTGGGTTTGATTGAGGCTCTGTCAGTTTGACATCAACCCCAGCCTCATTGCAAACCCAGCTACCAGGACGTTCTCTTGCAGCCTGCTTCAAGGCCGGCCCGTCTCCTAACATCATGTCACTAGTATCCGAGTAAGTCGGGCCGCAATCAAGTTTTTTTCCCTTGGTTGGCTGCACATACACTGACACTCAAAGTATAGTCAGGTGCGGCGACTTGATGCTTATTTGGATCGCTTGCCAATCATCCCAGACGGTGCATCCGATGACGAGCCCTCAGAAGTGGAGGAGCGTACCTATGTGGCCGCCGACTCCTTCTCATCTCCCAGGTTAGATCAACTTTTGAAGGTGGTGCAGTCTCTCAGCGCAACTACGGCTTCAAACACTCTGCTTCCTCTCCATCGTGTCAAAGCCCTCCTCAAACAATCCGGGCTACCGTCAAGTAGAAAGCGCGATATCCAAGAATTTGCCGAAGAAGACGAAATCGAAACCAAGAGCGCTTATGAAGACGAAATCGAATGGTTGCTTGTCAGCAAGGCTACCGTCCACATCTACGGCGCCATATTAAAGTCTTTATTGGACCAGATACTGCCTCTCAATGATGACATTTGGTATTGGTCCGACGTGCTCAGTTCCTACACTTACAGCAGTTTGTACATGGTGCAAACTTCGCCGGTCCGATTTTGGACATGGGGCCAAGAAGTCTACTCGGCGAGCAAGCTGCGGCTTCGCTTGCATTCTGTTAGGGACTCGCCTGCCGAATTTGTCGACTCCACGGCTGCGGGCATGTCGCAACAATGGAGCCAGTTCTACGGCATAGTCCGGGACACCATCCGGGAGCGGTCGTTTGCGAACATACAGAGAAAGGTGTTGTCGCCCGTGGCATTCTGTCGCTCAGAGGCTCGCAAAAAGCAGGCCCAGCTTCGTAAACTGCGAGAGATCACAGCTAGCGGACTCGGAGTGCTAATGGACGAAGGTCTCCAATTCGGACACGATGATGACAAGGCGGAGTTGCAGGATGACCACGACCTTAAAGGTGTTGTTGAACGGAGCGTTGCCTTGATGGACATGGTGCTGAAAGAAGTGTGCTCCTTGGACATCAATATCCACGATTTCGAGGACAAGGTATTTGCAGGTGTTGAAGAGGACCCAGAGCTTTCGATACACCTCGAAGACAGTGTCAGTCCGGATCGTCCCGCCGTTCTGTCTCGTCGACTTTTGCGCATCATCGACAAGACCCTCCCTGAACATATCATCAGCGTCTCCAATCTTGTTAAAGAGAATGGACGGCCAAGTCGAATAATTCGTTACTGGCTTCCTACCGTCATTGGCGTGTTTTCCTCCACGACAATCCTTCGTATTCTTGTGAATCGACAAGACCAGATTATCAATTGGATCACCAATTTAGGAGGCACTGTTCGGGACTTCTGGTTTAATTGGATCGTGGAGCCAGTCGGGAAAGTCGTCAAGACGATCCGTCACGATGAGTCAAGTGAAATCGCCATCATGAGCCGCGACAGTCTCAGGGCTGATCGTGAAAGCCTTGAGCGTATGGTTGTCGATTTTGCCAAGGATAAACCTCATTTCGCCGTCGAAGGAAACACAAGTATTACCGATGCACAGCTTGCCGACATTCGCAGCAAGGTCGCTGAAGGAGATGTTACGCCTGTATTGAGGGCGTATGAACAAGAGCTCCGAAGCCCCTTTGCTGGCGCTATTCGGGGAGACCTGGTGCGATCATTGCTGATCCAGGTACAGAAGACAAAGGTGGATCTAGAAGTTGCCATGACTGGCATTGATTCCCTTTTGAAGAGCCAAGAGCTGGTGTTCGGCTTTGTCGGTTTAACACCAGGTGTGCTGGTCTCGACCGGCTTAGTTCAGTACCTGCGTGGCATACTGGGCGGCAGAAGTGGCCTTCGCCGAGACAAGAAATCCGGCCGGGCAGTGCGGATACTACGAAGTATTGACAGAATATTGTCGGAAGCCAGGCCGACGGAGAACAATGTACTGTCATACAAGGATCATGGGCTGCTTCTTTGTGAAGTTCATGTTCTTCGCAATTATGCCAGCAATCTGATGCCGCGTGAGATTGAGAAGGAGTTCTTGGAGGACCTTGATGACTTATCAAACATCAAGGGGGTGCAGGTGCAGACCAAGGCCCTGGAACGGATTCGTTGGGCTTATGCGAGATGGCTCAAGTAGCGAATGGGAGGTGTATGTAGACTAGCACCCAAAACATATTTAGTACATGCATGTTTAGCGTTTCTGCAGACTTACATTTGAGTCGTCCTTGATTGTTTATGACTGTCCTTGGCTGGACATCTCCAGTGCAGCCTTTTCACTGTTATTAGTAGCTGAGGCAGATTTTCACCTTCGCTGGACCATCAAGGTCTGCGGTATTATCCACTTCTGTTCTGGTACAAGTAAGGCCCTGTTTCCTCATAATTAGTTTGTAAGTTCCTATCTGCACTATGGCCAGCATCGTACCTCTTTATCTCAGGTCAATAACCAATCTTGGCATAACCATTTCTTACAAATACATTGCTATCCTGGAATCACTCAACTCGTCTCATGCAGACACATACAAGTACCCGTACATGCAACTGCTCAGCGAAGTTGTTCAAATGCCAAGGAAAGCCAGTCATCCAACGCGCCCCATCACAAAACCAGGACGCTGGGTCTCACGAAGATGTTTGAGACACGGAGCGAAAAACATGTCCCTTTTAATGGCCATGTGCAACCATTCTGTTGGCAACCACGGTCTACAATAAAGGACAGAGGGATTATATAGTGCCAACACGTGTCGGCATATACTGCGAAAACAGGCTGGTTCTTAGTTTCGAACGCTGGACTAGAATGCATGATTGACTTTGATTGCCAACTTAGGGGTTAATCACCAGAGGACTAGTATGTATAAGTAGCCCTAATACCAAGTAGGAAAGCGAATGCCCACCAGTCCATGTTGAGGGGGAAATCTTGAATAGTGCCGGACTGATGAGGGAGGAGCACACCCATGCGGGACGAACCCCCGCATGCTCATGCCAAGGAACACGCCGAGGACATTATGATTGTTAGTTGAGCCTGTCAAGCAGTTGCTCCCAGGCGATGAGCGCGATAAGCGCAGGACTCCCACTCAAGTTACACAGGGCCGGCATGCGGAGATTGATTTGCAGAGGAGTCAGATCGCGAACAAGGCGACTCCATCCCCGTTCGTCCTTATTCAAAACCTTCTCGCAAGGTCCGAGCCCGCGCCCGCATTGGCATTGCGGTCGCAGGAAATGCCATTGTTGATGGATCCAAGTTGCCACAAGTCGATGTTGCCATTCGTGCCGGAAGCAAGCACAAGTTGACGTCAGTGCCGCTGACATAGTGTCCAAGGCTGTCCCTGCAGATGCACTAGTCACCTGTGAAAAACAAGAATGGTTCTGGATGGCTCTCAGCAGGCAATCACAGGGTGGTCGACTTTACATGAATGAAGGTGGGCAAGAACCCTCCCTCAAGAGAGAATGTGCGAGAAGGCACAGCAAGTTCCATTCTGTCACCATCGTTCGATGATGACACTTCTTATCCCCTAGTCAAGGGAGAATGTCAAAATGGCCAAAGGTATGATGGGCTAGTACGCTCCAGAGCTTTACGCCACGCACAGAGTCAAAATCGTGAAATGGCATTTCTACCTGTGCTGCGGCCTGTAGGTGTGCATCCTTTCGGGTGTGGCAATATCAAGGCGCAGGGATGGGGGTGCCTAAGGCAGACCAATCATAGCAGCTAGTTTAGCGCTGCTTCGCTGATGCAACGAAGGATAAGGATCTAATCCAATCAGAAGCATCGATAAACAAAGGCCACATTCTCCGCAATACTAAGCTGTACTAGTAATACTCCGCATGGTAGAAAGAGGTATATCGCATAACTTATGACCCTATGAGAATTGCCTTTAGGGCATTATCAGAGAGGTCCTTAAGAGCCTTCCAAGGCCTTAGCTTGCGATGATTAAATTTAACGAGGTAGTTTTACGGGCAACACTTTCGAAGTTACTAAAGTCACTTGCGGTCTGCCCCATACACTAGGAGGAATTGTGGATCTTCTCGTATCTAGACCCTTATCATCTCTAAGAACGCAGTAATCAAGGTGCCTAGCTGGTTACCTGGTACATAAAGGTACGCATGCAATGCACTACAGCTCAATACTACAGCTAGTGCCGCTGTGTATGTCGTAAAAACGTGCCGCTCTTTAAGAGGGGTACGTATACCACATGAAACAATGCGCGAAAAAAAAACCAATAATTATTATGGAACTTGTCGGAATGCCGAAGCGGCACGGCTCTCGGTCGTCGACTTGTCCTGCTGCCGAAACCCCGCTCTGTTGCTCATCAGGAATCGTCGCTCGCCATGGGCAAAATCAAGATCAAATGGAAACAAGTGCCTCCCTTCCGTAGCGGATTTACATAAGGCCACTTCAACCACCCAGGTAGATAAGACGATTCGAAGTTTGCATACAAATATATTGTATCACTAGGTCATGCCTCAAAATTGCCTCACCCGACACTTGGTTATATCGAGAACAGATCGTCCTATGGATTCAGTTAACGTAATACAGACTGCCTTGATGCATTTTGTTTCATCCATGACCCCTACTCCCGGCCATTCCGCTCTGTGGCTCGTCTGTGAAGAATTACTCAACGCTTTGATGTTGAGGTGGGGGTCGCCCACTTTTCGAGTCTAGTGACCAACCATGTCGCACCATCTTGTCACGACCGCATCTTCCTCAAGTTTGGCCTGTTTCATTTGGAACCATCCCTCTGGCTAGTCGCTGCCGGTCTACGGAGTAATGAGAATGTTTTGGCGAAAAGCCCCACCATCGTACGCTGGCGATTACTGTCCACCGACGCAGCCCAATGCTCAGGTGACCCAAGCAGTCTCGCCTGCCTTCCCCCGATATCCACCGGTGAGGAGGCATCGTCATGGGCCTGTGTTGTCCTTTTCCTTGGTGACTGACAATTGCAAAGACATCGCTTTGATAACTATACCTTGAAGTCGTGTTACCTCGATACGCACAAATAGCATCCTTACAACAAGCCGATTCATATATCCGTCATGGCCATCGACATCACTTCGAGTGCTTTCCCCATCAGCACCAGCAAGACTGCTCTCGGGTTCCCACAGACCGATGAGTTTGAGGAGCTTGTGCAGGCGATAAAGAAGGCTCTCGGTCCATCATCAGGACTGACCTCGGAGGATGTAGACATTGATTCTCTAACCGACTTGATGAGGAATTATGATAGCAACCGCATGGAATGGGGAAAATACGCTTTTGGTGACGCCAGTCGTGGATATACCCGTAATCTCGTCGACGAAGGCAATGGCAAGGCCAACTTGGTAAGTCCTGTACCATCCAACCATTACTGTGTACCGTATCAACGCAACACATGTAAACTGATACACGTCTGGTTCGTGACAGTTGGTCCTTGTCTGGTCTCCTGGTAAAGGAAGCCCCATCCATGATCACGGCAATGCTCATTGTCTGATGAAGATTCTGCACGGTAACCTCACGGAGATCCGCTATGCCTTCCCTGAAGACGATGCAGAGCCAGGGCCAATGAAGGTCATCTCTGAGAAGACATACAAGAAAAATTGTGTCGCTTACATGGCCGATGAGTTGGGTCTGCACCGTGTTACCAACCAAGGCAGCGACTTCGCCGTCTCATTGCACTGTAGGCTTTGTTTCCAAACTTCGATTCCTTCCGCGTGACAGTAGAGCTGACCAGCAACTTTGCTAGTGTATACTCCCCCCAACGTAGCCAAGGAGGGATGCCACATCTTCGATGAGAGGACTGGAAAGAGCAGTCACGTGCCTGGTTGCAACTACTTCTCGGCGTACGGTCGTCTGTTGAAGCAGTAGGCGGGAGGAGTTGAAGCGGTCGGTGTGCAGTCATCCACTATCAGCGTTTCTTTATCTGTTCGAATTGCCTGAGAATCTGTAGCGGTTGCTTTTCTTTCCTCAGTACTGCTTCTGTCACTCACTTGAGGCTATGATGATTTGTCCTGCCTGTCGGCGCTCTTTAGCGGCTGCTTGGGGGGCCGGGTATGGTGTTTGGGTGTATATATCTGTTGACAATGTCTTCTCATAAAGATAGCGTAATATGAGCTCATTACTGGTATGAGCACATCCACGGCAACAAAATGCTTCTTGAACTGAGGTTGAAAAGATGAAAGGAAGTCCAAGAGCTGCCGTTGTTAATGTTCATCTCTCCCATTTGGGAGGGCTCAACGATTGCGTGATTGACGCTAGTCCTAGAAGGGATGGAATAAGAGGCTCTGGCGGCTGTCGGGATGGCGGACTGTAAATTTCGTGTACGATCACGTGAGGTTGCGTTCTAGTTGTGGGCCCCCTTTATGAGACTTTGCGAGCTTGGGAAACCGCGCTGGTCCCAACTGACGATATTGTGAACTGTATCTGAAGTCTGATCGGGCCGCAGCCACTTGGCAAAAAAAGGTTCGATTTCTGTGTTCTGTATGCTGATACATTAGTCTTGGGCCTTATGCTCTCAACTATTTTCTATTACAACCACCGATAAGTGTGGTTCTTTGGACAGACGTGGTAGTTGCAACAAATATCAAGTTTGGCTTTACACGCTTTAGTCTGTTCATGAACTAGACCATTATCATGCCTGGTCGTCAGAAGAGGAAACACCTCGGCGCGGTTGACCTGACTGGTGACGAACCCCACGGGTCACAACCGCAGGCAAAACGCCGTTCGCCTATCACGGCGATGTGCTCGACTGGATTAGGGGGTTCATCAGTCTATAAGTCCTCACCTAGAGGGGCACGAAACGGCCGGTCTTCACTATCTTCCAGTGAACCAATTGGCTCTTCACAAGGAGTAGATGAGCATGAGACCTTAGACTTGACGCAGGATGACGATAGTCCAGTGAGAGAACTCTATGGCACCTTTGGTGAGTGGTCCATTTCATGGTGAACCGATCATTCTTTGACCGATGTTTTTGGCTGTAGATACCAATATTGTTGGGGTGCGGTTCTACAGTGGTCAAGCTTCTCCCGGCGAAGTAGTTCTGTGCCAGCGAGAACCAGACAATACGGTAAGGAAGGGATCTAGCTATCAGCTGCCATGAGACACAACATTCTGATCCTCAGTTAAGTACGATAGTAACGCGATTCGCGTGGATAACGTTATGTATGAACAAATTGGACACTTGTCTCGAACGGTTGTTCAAAAAGTAGCACCGTATATGGTAAGTGGGTTCACAAACCACTGCTTAAATATGTGCTTATGATTGCCAAGGATATTGGAGACATTGTTGTTGAAGCACGTCTCACCGGGTATAAGACAATGTTTGATTGCCCGATAAAGCTCATGTTCTATGGACCAAGCAATGTTAGGGATCGAACGAGGATTGAGAACAACCTCAAAAAGGACAAGCTCATCAAGGCGACAGAATTAAAGCGCACTAGGAATGAGGCTGAGGCTCAGAGAACTGTGATAGGCTTAAAGGCCGGTGGTTCAACACATGGATTTGGAACAAATGCTTTGGTCGAACCCGAAGTGTCTCTTAATGATATACTGAAGCATAGCCAGGCTGTCGACTTTCGGAACGCAGGAGATCTGATAAAAACATTCGCCATGGATGAGAAGTATCTGTCCGAAATGCCAAATTGCGAGCAGCCAGCAGCCCTGAAAGCGATCCTTTTACCATATCAACTCCAGGTGAGTCTCTGTACTCCATATCTTGCTTGCGCCATTCATGCTAACAGGACCACTAGGGCTTAGCATGGATGACCTCGAAGGAGAATCCAGCATTGCCGACCAAGGAACTAGGAAACATTGTGCAATTATGGATACAGAACAATAAAGGTTTCTACCGGAACGCTGCAACAGATTTCGTTAGAGCATCCCCACCGGAACTGTTTTCAGGCGGCATCTTAGCGGACGATATGGGTCTTGGTAAGACTCTTCAGATCATCAGCCTGATTTTAACAGGTGGCCCGGGAACAACATTAATAGTTGCTCCTGTCAGTGTCATGAGCAACTGGAAGCAGCAGATCGAACGTCATGTTAAGGAAGAATGTGCTCCGAGTGTTTTCATCTACCATGGAGACAAGAGAACAACTGCCAAAAAATTGATGGAATATAATGTGGTAATTACTAGCTATGGCAAACTCGCTCGCGAAAAAGACGACGGGGTGTCTCAAATTCTTTTGGCTGGTGACGTTCAGTGGAAGCGCATTGTCCTTGATGAGGGTCACACTATCCGCAACGCGAAGACAAAAGTTGCTATTGCTGCCTGCTCCCTCAGAGCTAAGTCACGATGGGTCTTAACCGGCACCCCAATGTAGGTGGTTCGTAAACACGATGCAGCCTGGTTCAAGAGTGCTAATGCGCCGTCTGCAGAATCAACTCGGTAAAGGACCTCCAGTCTCTAATCAAATTCTTGCACATTACAGGCGGGATAGAACAGCCTGAGATCTTCAACGCGAAAGTGACCCGAAATTTGGCCGCGGGCCATGCCAGTGCAGAGGCTGTTTTGCAGGCGTTGATGCAGGATATATGCCTCCGGCGAAAGAAGAATATGAAATTCGTCGATCTTAAACTTCCGCCTAAGAAGGAGTACTTACATCGCATCACTTTTCATCCTGAAGAGAAGCGCAGATATGATGTGCTGCTGTACGTCAAAGCCAGTCTAGATGGGAGAGTTAGAAACTGACTTGAAATTAGTGACGAAGCTCGTGGTGCTCTAGCTGAGTTCCAAGCTAAGGCATCTGGTGAAAAGGGACAGTTTCAAGGTGTCCTAGAGCGCCTACTTCGACTGCGTCAGACGTGAGTATTTTGATACACGCGAGGTCGATCGAGTTTTGCAGCTAACAGTCTACCAGGTGCAATCATTGGACGCTATGCAAAGATCGGATTAATAAGCTGATGAAGCTCTTCGAAGGTCACAGTGTCGTACCTTTAAATGAAAAGAATATGGCATTGCTAAGAGAGGCTCTGCGACTGTACACTGAAAACCAAGAGGATTGCGCTATATGTTACCACATTCCGACTGGTCCAGTCATCACGAATTGTAGGCACGTGTTTTGCCGAGTCTGCATCACTAAAGCTATTCAGATCCAGCACAAATGTCCTATGTGCAGGGCTCAGCTTTCCGAGGATTGTCTTCTGGAGCCTGCATTAGAGACTGCATTCGATGAGAACTTCGACATAACGACTCAGAGTTCTAAGACTGAGGCCCTAATGCAGATTGTCCGAGCTACACTCAACAACGCTAAATCCAAGGTGGTGATATTCTCACAGTGGACATCGTTTCTGAACATTATACAGAATCAACTCGACAAAGCAGGCATCAAATATAGCCGCGTCGATGGCAGTATGAATACGGAAAAGCGCGACCGTGCTATTCGAGCACTGGATGATGACGCTGATGTACGGATAATGCTCGCAAGCTTAGCTGTGTGCAGTGTCGGCCTGAACCTCGTGTCTGCGGATACTGTCATTTTATTGGACAGCTGTATGTGGTCTTAATTACTTTTTTTTTTTTTTTTTGCTTTGTTCTGTTTTGGTTTTATCTTTTATATTCGTTCGATTGAGTCGTTCCCAAGCTGACTATGCCTAGGGTGGGCTCCGGCCATTGAGGACCAGGCCATTGACAGGGTCCATCGACTTGGACAGACAAGGCAAACAACTGTTTGGAGGCTAGTTGTGGAAGGCACTGTCGAAGAGAGAGTGTTGGATATTCAAAAGGAGAAAAGGCAGCTGGTCACAAAGGCGTTTCAGGAAAAGGAAAGGGAAGGGAAGGCAGCCAAGGAAACGAGAATGGCGGACATTTCCAAACTGCTTTCCTAAATGTTGTGGAATATTTCACGGCGACTTATATGGGTGAGGTACCCCAGGGCACGTGTGGAATAGGACTTGATAATGTTCTTGCATCTGGCTGCACAAGTGTGAGCTTCTTTTGCACGTGGACCACTGACATTGGTTCGTATTTATTCGCTCTTTATTGGCACTTGCAGGTGGCAGTTGCGTGTCTTACCCCAGATTTAGGCAATTGTTATTTAGCTGTGGCTAGGTCTGACAACGATGGTTCCTCCCATTCTGTCTCCAAATCATGACCTTACAACAGCATGGCTAATAAGGGAGGGTGGAAACAAAGGATAAGTAGTGTGGTGATATGTCATTTGAGCTCCAAAAGACTTAAAAGATGTTTTTCGAGCAATCAAGCTGGCATTCTGTTATTTGGCTGTTAACTCGCTCGCATCAAGATAATACGTCACAAACAATTAAACACGCCTGGATTGGTTCACGCCAGTGTCGTACATACCGTACCCACGCCACTTTGCAATTGGGGTGCTTCGTATCGATAAGCAACCTGCACAACAAGGTTACAACGTCTCCCCCGCCAAATTCTTGCCTGTGACGGGCACTAAAGGTGGTCAATCAGTCAGCGACATGGTCGAAACTTGCGAGAAACCGGACATCCTCCAGAGCCTGCTCAGTCGCAGCTCAGGAGTCAAGTTTGATGGTGGGTGGCAACAACTGGTGCCAGAACGCAAACAAGCTAACTTGCGACAACAGATGTCGTGGAACTTTGGCACGAGCATCGAACAACCGCCATCCTGTGTGCACTCATGGTTCTTGCAGCGATTAGAATATGCCTTCACAATAACAACGAGCCCGAACCGCTAAGGGCGCTGCCGAAGAAGCTGCACAAACAGGTTTTCCTGCAAAATAGAAACAAACAACCTAATGCTCCCGCGACGGAAAAGTCCGTAACCAAACCAGATGGACCGCGCAGAATTAATGGTGGAGTGGTCAAAAAACCAGCTGCGGACGACAAGGAGGCTCATGACAAGACTCGACCAGTGAAGATGCTGGTGTTTTTCTCCTCGGTCACTACGAAAACGGAGAAGATTGCGCGCCAGTACCTGGCTACGCTCGAGAAATCTGTTAGCCAACTTTCGCAAGACACCGGTCGCCAAATCCTTAAGCCCGAACTTTACGATTTAGCGGATATCGATTTCGAAGACTTCTTTGTCAATCCTGCAAAGTCAGTCGAAAACGCCTACCTCATTTATTTATTCCTGTTACCAAGCTACAACATTGACACGATAAACGACACACTTCTCCAGCACCTCGAAGAGACGCACCACGATTTCAGAATTGACACGGCTCCCCTTGCACCGCTGCTTGGATATTCAGTCTTTGGATTTGGAGACAAGGAGGGCTGGCCCGATGAAGCAGAAGGTTATTGCTTCCAGGCGAAGGAGCTTGACAAATGGATGTCTAAGCTGACTGCTCGTAAGCGTGCCTACCCTGTTGGCATGGGTGACATGAAGGGTGATCACGCTGAGAGATTTGACGAGTGGGCAACTGGCGTTCATGAAATCGTCGCTCACATCGCCCGTAATGGGAGTTTAGGTGAAGGCGTACCTGGGAGTGGAGATGCGATCGAGAGCGACGCAGAGGACATTGCTGAAGAAGACGATGAGGAGACTTTATTCCTGGACGAAAATTGGGGAGAGGGAAAGGACTCGTCTCGGCCACTAGACGACGTGGAAGATTTGGGGCATATGCTTCGACCATCAAAGAACAAGCCCGCGCCGAGCAACAAGAAAACCCCCCTCGCCATCGACTTCACGTCTTACAGATCAACCGCGAAAAAGCGTACGCAAGCACCCGCCGTAGTCAAAGAAATGGTCGCCAAGAACTCTCCCACTTATGCGGCCCTCACAAAACAAGGGTATTCCATCGTAGGATCTCACTCCGGAGTCAAGATTTGCCGCTGGACCAAGTCTGCTCTTCGTGGCCGCGGAAGTTGCTACAAATATTCCTTGTACGGCATCAATTCACACCAATGCATGGAGACAACTCCTTCCCTCTCCTGCTCCAACAAATGCGTCTTCTGCTGGAGACACGGAACTAATCCTGTTGGAACAACCTGGCGCTGGGTCGTTGACCCTCCCGAGATGATCTTCGAGGGTGTGAAGGAAGGCCACTACAAAAAGATCAAAATGATGCGCGGCGTTCCCGGTGTGCGAGCAGATCGATACGCTGAAGCCCTCAAGATTCGCCATTGTGCACTATCCCTCGTTGGCGAGCCGATCTTCTATCCCCATATCAACGAATTTCTCGCCATGCTCCACGCAGAGCGCATCTCATCATTCCTTGTCTGCAACGCACAACACCCCGACCAATTAGCTGCACTCAAAGCAGTCACTCAACTGTACGTCTCCATCGATGCATCTAACAAGGATTCCCTCCGCAAAATTGACAGGCCTCTCCACCGCGACTTCTGGGAACGCTTCCAAAAATGCCTCCACATACTGCGAGAGAAGCGGTTCCGTCACCGTACCGTCTTCCGACTTACTCTCGTGAAAGGGTTCAACGTTGAAGACGAAGCAGAAGGGTACGCGCAGCTCGTCGAACAAGGTCTCCCTTGCTTCGTGGAAGTAAAAGGCGTGACATACTGCGGCACATCAACCTCCACGAATGCCGGGCTTAGCATGTCCAATGTCCCGTTTTACTGGGAAGTGTGTGACTTCGTCAGAGCCCTGGAGCAGCGGCTCAAGGCCAAGGGCTTGAAGTATGGCATCGCTGCGGAACACGCGCACAGCTGTTGCATTCTGCTTGCCAGCGAGCGTTTCTTAGTGAACGGCAAGTGGCATACACATATTGACTATACCAAGTTCTTCCAGCTTCTTGAGGAGCGAGGACCGGATGGTGATTGGACGCCGGAGGATTACATGGGCGAGCCGACTCCAGAGTGGGCTTTATGGGGAAATGGTGGGTTCGATCCCAGAGATGATCGTGTTGACAGGAAGGGGAGGAAAATCGAGAATGTCGTGGTTCGCGAGGCACCGCCGCCCGAGAGCTGGTAGATCACGAGTGACTCCGCTGTAAACTCAATAAATGCAAACTTCCCATTCAGTGAGGTCGTTGCCAGGGACTGTGGACCACTAAATCAATCTTGAAAGTATTCACATCGTTCCACGTCACATCCCGCCTTGGAAAACATAATCAGACGCAAATCGTCCCGTCATGGAAACAACATTGCCTTGGGCTAAACCGGACGCCGCTCACCTTCCGAGGCGGTATTATACTGCCGTTAAGGACTGTTTACACAAGGCTCTATGTGCAAAGAAAGCGCGAAATATATATATCGTACACAAGGACTTTTTTCAAAATTCGTCCCTCCATCCATGATTTTCTTTTCCAGTTATCTGACAATGAATGAACCTGTCCCAACCAAGCGCGCCAATGATGAAGAGCAGCAGCCCGAGAATGCAATTGGCAGTGTAAGCGACATAGCAGGTTTTCTAAGTAGGGGCGAGAGATGTTTCCTAATGGGCTCCAGATCTGGCGCCGATCGAACTTGGTCCGAGGGGTGGTCTTTTACTTTAATCGAGACCGACGGTGGGAATATCACCGAGGTTAATGCTACCGGGGCCGGCATGACGGGAGCGGATGTCGAGGGAGGAATCGTATGCTATCATCTCGGCGAGGATGTCTAATATGGGCTGTGTGAAGAGCGTTAGAGTTGGGCAGCCCCAAGCACGGGTCTATGGCTTTACAACGAACCTTGGGAACAGTGCTGTCATAGATCTTAATCAGATCACCTGGTGCAGGGTACACCTTGAGACCCTTATAGAAAGCAAGAGCAGACTCTACGGCTTTGGAAGCTATTCCTGCTTGTTAACCGCGACCTGACAAACGAGCTGGAGGAGGTGAAAAGTACTCACGATCCGAGCTGAGCATTTCTCCAGACATGACTTGTTCATTAAAGTAGGCCTCACGCTCCTCGACACCGGCAGGGAAACCCTCTTCCTTGGCCTCATCGACCCTGGCCTTAATCGCATCCCGTTGGGCCCGTGTTGACGCCTCGGCCTCTTCCTTCTCCGCGCGGACTTGTCTGCGTTCGTTTCGTCTCAAGTCGCGGCGGAACTCGGCATGGCTCCGTCGCTTGTAGTCGAAGTAGACGACGTAAGCTGTTAAGCAGGGAGGGAAATCCATCGTCAGCAAGCAGTTCGCCAAGCCATCTGGAGTGGCTTGAACGGGAAGAAAGAATCACGCCAACGGCCGTTCAAGAGAGAGTGACATGCGCATTCAATTTTCCGACATACCGACGAGGGCTGTTGCGGCTGTTGCGACGGTGGCCGTCACTACAGTTGACGTTTGGGCCATTTTTTTTTTTTTTTTTGGGCAAGGGGGGAAATGTGCAGCCGTTGGGATGGATAACACGGACGAGAAGCTGTAGAACTTCTTTGTATCTCCAAACTCGAGTGGAGCCTAAATGATACGTGGTGAGATAGGTTGATGAAGGAGGAGCGGCGGTGCCGGGTTTCCAGCTGTTGACGGGAGTCGGAAGTCCAAGTCTATCTGCAGCTTTGTTTGCGCCCGCCCATTGGAAGCCGAACTCTTTTTTTTTTTTTTTTTAACACGACATTAGGCATGGGCCACGGGTGCCCACTGCCTGCCACCACTGCTAGCTGCGCTGACCAGCCCAGCGTCATGTCATGTCAGACCATCGATGTCGCAAATGGTAGCAGGCGGGAGAACCTCGGCCCTGATGACGCTCCTGACGGTGGTTGGTGCCTGTTTCATGAGCGCCTTGTCTGGTCTCTGGCTGCGGCTGCGCACCACCTCTCTCAGGACACCATCTTCGTCCGAGTGACTGGCCTGGCCACCAGACACCTTTTGTCGACAAAGCAGCCCGCGAGCAGTTGGCTGGGAGAGCCGGACACTAGTCCGTTGACCCGAACCAGCGATTAACGGCTCTTGATCTTCGTCCATACTCCCATCATGTCTGAAGAACGAAGCAAAATCTCGCTTCGAAGCGGGAAGAAGCGTGGACCATCTCGCCCAACCATCAGCGCCCCGAAACAGATATCTGGTCCTATGCCCACCGATGTCTCCCTCGCCGGTGCACCTCCGCTGGTACCAGAGTCAGTTCCACGGCCAAGGCTTCGGCCGCCGCCTATGGCTGGCGGCAAGGTACGAAAGTCCTCTGCAGAGGCACTGATGCTCACTGATGTGCCAAGCAATATCCAGCTGACGTTTACCAGACATCCGACCTTGTTAAACAGCGATATTCGACGCGGTTCAATCACCTTCCTACCGAGTTTGATCCGACCGCCCCCGCCGTGCCATCGCTTCCGTCAACGTCCCAGTACGACATGAGGGATCAGCAGCGGCCGCCCCCATCTCGAGCAGGAGCTGCGCCGGTCATCGATATCAAGGCATTACGCGATCCCAATCTAATCCCGGACCAATACGTCTCAGCAGTGCTGGGCGATGCGACAGATGACCAGATTCGAGAGTTTGAAAATTCCTTGCGGAAGCTGAAGAGCCGTGCCGCCACAGACTTGCAGCAGAATATTCTGCAAAACCGAACCCAGTTCATCAAGATCAGCAAAGAAGCCGAGAAGCTCAAGGGTGAAATGCGGGCACTGCGGAATCTTATGGCTGAGCTCAAGACAAATACGACTGCCCTTCGAGCAGCATCCATGAAGAATGACGAGCCAGCTACCATACCAGGTGGTGCCCCGCCCGGCTTGAGCAAGCAAGATAAGCGAAGCTCTGTCGCAGATAGGAGCGCGTTGTGGAATTCGCAAATGCAGGCCTTGTACAAGAACGTGGAGGGTTCTCAAAAGTTTCTGCCAAATGCTGCGGGTCGCCATGTTGTTCAGAATGCTGGTCCATGGGTGGAGTTGGACAATGCCACTTATAAGTCCCGGCGAGCCATGCAGATTTTCTTATTGAATGATCATCTCCTCATTGCTTCCAGAAAGAAGCGGAAGGTTGACGCGCCAGCTGACGCTCGTGGACCTATGGTCAAACTCGTCGCTGACCGCTGCTGGTCACTGCTTGATATCGAAGTTGTTGACATGCCTGGTACGACCGAGTCTTCAGGAGGCAGGAACAAGCTTGCTGACGCGATCATGATCCGAGGCGGCGGGCAAGAATCTTTCATCTATCGAACGGAAAAGCAGGATGCCGATGAAAAGAAGACTTTGCTGCTCAACGTGCGAAAAGCGGTTGAGGAGCTGCGTAAAGGCTTGCAATCAGAGATGGAGGCCCATCATAAGGCTAGAGAAACAATTAATTACTTTGCATCTCGTGACCCTGGTCTCTTGCAAAAGACAGAGCTTCTGGAAACTCTATCAGACATCAAGGACATGCTCATTGATGTTGATGGCAAGCAGCAAAACCTGCGCTGGGTGGAGAGCCAGATGGATGAGCTCGACATTGACATTGCTCTCCAAAAATTCGAACCCGCTGTCGCTCGAGTGGAAGAGTTGAAGGGCCTCGCCCGAGGTTTAAGAAGCAATGCAGTTGCGCAAGACTTCATTAACTTTAAAGTGGAAGAGAGAGCTGCTAGGTTGGCCGGTGTCATTATTCGCGAGCTGGAGTCTACGCACAGTGCCCAATCTAAGTGCAAGGAGAGAGTCAGTTGGCTTACGAGACTTGGCTTTGATGACAGGGCACGAGAGGCGTATCTCGCTGCGCGGACGGAAATCATTCACAAGAGAGCCAGGTAAGCATCCGAGAAGAATGCAACAAATC
>KQ061743.1:86425-158221 GCA_001008035.1 Atkinsonella texensis | reverse complement strand
AGCCACATCCGTCAATTGAAGGCGTTGTGCCCGCCCTGCCTAGAATGAACGTCCATTTGACGTCATTTTCAGCACCTCTGCCCTTTCATGGATCGCACAAGGAAAGCATCAACATGGCCGGATTCAAGTTCAATCGCACTGCCAACCTACCCAACCTGCCCGAAGCTCGATTTTGCAAATAAGAAACGTTGAAACTCCCCCCCAATTCGCTCAGCCCAACACCTCGGCGTCGAAACAAATGTCTGCCGAGTCCAACGCCCAAGACGATGCTTCTCGTCAAAACACCTTCAAGGAGCAGCTTGACCAGGCGGCTATATGGCAGCGAGAGCGGGAACAGTCGCCGAAGCCGAAGCCCATTGTGGAAAAAAGTAAGCTCCGTTGGCCTAGATAGTTGCTGGCGGTTTCTCGACGCTGACATTTGTTGGTAGTCACCGAGTTTGTTCCCGCTGCGGCCAAGGTGCTTGGTCCGAGGGAGCTGCCCAAGGACAAGGCCGAGCCGCGCGTGCTTGGTCCGCCGGAGCGGCCAGATCATGACGCTAGCATTGAGACGTTTGTGCGGGATCAGCATAGGAGCATCACGCCTCAAGGGGATCCGGATGCCGTGACTCAGAAGTCATGTTCCTTAGTCGTTGTATGGACAAAGGGCGATGGAGATACAACTATGTTATCGCTTTTCCCCCCCAAAGGCCTTACAGAGTGCAGGACATGTCGATCATGCTTGATGTTGTTTTTGTACGGGTTTAGACGAAAACTTGATACTACAAGGGTTGGAAAACTGCAAAATACGACTGCGAGCTTCTATGGTTCAATCGTGTCCACGGCGTATCGGCGTCGGTCATGCATCGATGACGCTTTGTGTTTCCACCAACAGCGTCAACAATCATATAAATGTGAAAGCTCATGCAGGTGATCACTGGAAGACCAAGCGAGAAGCTATGACCTCAGACATGACCTGCAAACGCAATGTCTCGTCTCCAGGCCGTCAGATGTGTTCCGTCCCAGTTCAGTCATCCATCATTCACTTCTACTGCTTTGAACGAAAATGTCCCCCCTTCTTGGCATTGTTCCGCCTACAGCTACTGTCCGTAGGACAATCGAGCGGAAAATTTCCTATATCCAAGGGTTTTACTCTTCTGAGCGGTTCCCCGTGTGGGAAAGGCAACGCGACACCGTAGGAAGGTCTTGGTGAAGGTCGTGGCAGCTCAGTTGGCTTTTTGATGAAGAAGAAAAGAAGAGAAAAAAAACCAAAAGCTTTGCGCGGGCGCAGTGCGTTGAAAAAGGGCTGGCACGTGTGGGTGCTGCGCTAGTCCTGTTTGGGATTAGATGCATGAGTAAGCATTTGCTTTGCTTTCTGGCGGGCGGGTGGCTTTATCACGCTGCAGTGGAACTACGAGATACGAAAGGAGCTTGCTTGGAATCTTATTCTATTGCAATTTTTCGATCATGGCTTTCGTAAACCTTTGTCTAGTAGCTCGTTTGCCACCTCTACTATTAGTTTTTCGTTTGGAAACTGCTTCTTCTTGCTGGCAATGGTGCCTTGTGCATCCAGGGCTCGTAGCAGATCTGCTAGCCCGCCGTCTAGACTCGTCCCGTACACAAGATGACCCAGAGCAGACAACATACCTTGGAGGGCCTCTGTCAACTTGTCTTCTTGGCTGATGGCCTCGACAAGGGCGGCTGCTAGCTCTACTTCGTCTTCTTCCGACAGACTCGCCAATTCCTTGGCCCTCGCTCGCCGGTTTGCCACGGCAAGGTTGAACAGCAACGATGAAGATGCCACTCGGACGTTATTATGCGCATCATCCAGCAAGTTCGTTGATGCCAGCTGGACCAGTGCTGTCCGTAATGTCGTGCCGGAGAGGACCTCGTGCTCGAACAGCGGTGACGAAAACATGTTGCATGCCATTTGCACTGTCACCAGACGCATTGCATAGGGGCACGCGTCTTGGGCATTGACAAAGTCTAGAACGGTACTAATGGTTTTGTGCTGCGGCTCCTCGGCGTAGTAGGCACTTACACGGGGGTCGGCCAGCGCACATCTGAACAGGTCCAGGACGGCGAATAGGATTTCAGGGGCCAACGTCGCAACTGATTGCTGTACGTAGCTAGCGAGTTCTCCGAGATGAGGGAGGACGGAATCCTGAGGAGCAGCATTGGCCCTTGCTTCAAGAAAAGCCTTCAGCGTCTTCACTTGAGCGCTGCTGGCGACTTCGCTGCCCATCTTGACGTCCAGCTTCGCCAGGGGCGGCAGCTTGTGATAGATGACGGGTCTGACATTGGTGTTATTGAAACTAGGCAATCGTAAGTTGTCGTGTGGGTGACGTGGATGGCCCATCTGCGCCAGAAGTTGCACGTTTCCTCGCAGAGCAGCGGCATCGGCGCCGCTCCACCTGTTTTCCTCCTTCCCTTTGAGCAAGGCCACAAAGGTTGGCGTCGCTCGGATGGAGAAGCTCTGTGAAATGTCTCTCGTGGACGGTTGTGCAATGTCTACCTTGATGAATGTGACCTTGGGGCTGTGCTCTGCCGCGAGCTCATCATAGATTGGGTACATGACTTTGCAGGGCGGACATGTTGCCGATGTGAAGAAGATCACGGCACACGAATCACTAGCAGCCTCTAGAAGCTGTGAGAGCTCGGCTGACGTCGAAGCCGACACAGCTCCCTGCGCCTTGGATCCCGAGGCCGGCGTTTGAGCGCTCTGTTCCAGGCCGAGAATAGATCCGTTTGAGGGGCCTGCGTTGACTCCCTGTGTAGGCTGGGGGAGCAGCATGCGTCCCATGGGCGAATCCAAGACGGCTTGAGGCATGTTGACTATGTGGCTTGGTATTCCCCTGCCAACAAGGAAATTTATGAAAGAATCGCTAAAATTGTTGCAATTATGGCGGAAAAGATCGTAGGCCTGGTCGTAGATCAGCGGCTGTGACCAGATTACGGCAGATAGAAGGGGTGATGTCCGATATCCTACCTCGAGCGTGAATATGGGCCGAATGGAATCGAGGTACTCCTCAATGATGTCAATGGGCAAGTTGGTTCTTCCGAGATGCAACTTCTCCATGGGTTGGTCAAGATGCGAGGATCCGGGAGCAATGGCGATGATGCCTCCGTCGTAGACATATTCCCGCCCGTTGAGCTCGACCGAGGTGTGGTATATGGCGTCAAGGTGGAATCCAAGCAGGCCCGCGGACATTTGTCGAGCAAGCCCACGGGAGAGGTCATAGACCAGCAAGTGGACGTCCATGATGACGTCTGTGTTGGAGACGCCTCGTCTCACACTGTGCACTATGATGAGAGATTCCGAGCAAATATTGTCGAGATTGGACCAGCATTTGTGCTGCTACGCGTTAGTTTATTCTCTGATGGAATCTTTGGCGCAGGAAGGTTCTCGCGATGAGGGCGTGCTCGTGAATTCGATTAGTAACTGCCTTTGACGACTAGTAGGCAGCCAGGGAGGGTGCGTGGGTGGCGAACGAAGCTTTCCGGGCTTAACGCTGCTGCTACGGGCTGCCGGTGCTGAAACTCCAAGGGTTAGGGTTGCAGATACGCACGCGGACCCCAGCTCGGCAGCCTAGACATACTATACTGTACGGTTACAATTTCAAGTCATCAACAAGACTACCTACAGCGCCAAAAGGAACGCCTGGCCCGGGGACAAGCTGTGCCAGGGCGATGATCTTGTAGATTCTTGTAGATGGAACATCTATCCCAGTGCCATTAGTCAATCGTAATACGGAGTACATAAATATGGCCACTCCGAATGCTTCCGCACAGCCACAGCTTGCGGACAGCCAGCCCTGTGGCCGAGTCACTTGCCACGCTGTCTGTGCTGACGAGGTACGAGATACGAGGTTAACCTGGCTGGCTGCTGTTGGCCAGCAGAAGGCACAAAGTGGGCCGAGATCTGTTATCTGTCACCCACTCGCCTCAACCCCGTCCCCACCACCATCTCCATCAACCAACAAAGCATCCCGCATCCCGCATCCGTAATCGTTCTGTCCATCCCCTATTTGCGACGCACTGACACTGCGCGGCTTCAAACTTGTTCTCTTCTGCTCCGTACAATCTCTCTAACCTCTCTTTTCTCTTTTTCCTTCTCTCTCTTTTTCGTGCTCACTCCCCCTTTATTGACTTCATCACGCTCTCTCCAGGAAGCAAGGTGCAGCGGCTTCCATAGGCGTTGCTCGTTGCACATTTTATTTTTTATTTTTTTTTTATTTTTTTATTTTTTATTTTTTCACATCTTCCACACGGGCGGCACTGACTGAAGACGCTACTGTTACTGCTCTTTTGCTGTGTCATCTAGTATGCGAAAACAGTCGGTCTCGTTGCCGACCAAACAAGTAGTCTGCGATCCGCACGAAAAGCCTGATCGCTACGGAGCCAACCCTTCTCAGCGTCTACTTTCAAGAATGAAGGAACAGTGGATGTCGCAGTCGCAAAGGACGCGATGGGCCAAGGCGGCCGCCATCATCTTCACCGTCTGCCTCTTGTTTTACTGGCTGTCACCGCGTGGCCTTGATGTACGCAATGAGCCTTTCCACAAGACACCCGGCACGACTGGCGGCAACACCGTCGCCATACCGAAGACCGGAAATGAACAACTTGCCGTCGACTCGCTCGCCGGAACAGCGAAATGTACCAAGCCGTACTCCAAGAGCAAGCCTCTCGTCCAATACGTCCTCATGATCGACGCGGGTAGCACTGGATCCCGCATCCACGTCTACAAGTTCAACAACTGCGGTCCCGTCCCCGAGCTGGAGAAGGAGGAGTTCAAGATGACCAAAAAGGAGGTTGGCGGGCTGAGCAAGTACGCTGATGACCCCGTCGCCGCGGCCAAGACGCTCGATCCCCTCTTGGCTGTCGCCATGGAGCATGTCCCTGAGAAGCTCAAAGGATGCAGCCCCGTTGCCGTGAAGGCTACCGCCGGCTTGCGAAAGATTGGCCCCGAGAAGTCTGAAGCAATCCTCAAGCAGGTCCGCGAGCATCTGGAAAAGGATTATCCATTCCCAGTCGTCTCTGATGAGAAGGGAGGCGTGGCCGTCATGGATGGCGCTGATGAGGGTGTCTACGCTTGGATCACGACCAACTATCTGCTGGGCAAGATTGGTGGCCCTGACAAGAGCGAGACCGCCGCCGTATTTGACCTCGGTGGAGGCTCGACTCAGATTGTCTTCCAGCCTACCTTTAAGGCGGCCAAGGATGGTGGCATGCCTGAGAAGCTCGCCGAGGGTGACCACAAGTTTGCGCTTGATTTTGGTGGCCAGAAATTCGAACTGTACCAGCACTCTCACCTGGGCTACGGATTGATGGAAGCCCGCAACGCCATCCATCGCCTCCTGATCAACGACATGACCAAGTCTAAGAGCACCGACAAGTCCTGGGAGACCAAGCCGATCGTCCACCCCTGCATCACTCCTGGCCGCACTCGGGAGATCGAAGTCGAATTCAGCAAGGACTTGAAGAAGATGTACAACTTTACGGGCCCAGCCGAGCCCTCCGCTTCTCACGCCTCACAGTGCCGCAGTCTGGCCGAGAGAATTCTCAAAAAGGACGAGGAATGTAAGCTTGCCCCTTGCTCGTTTAACGGTGTTCATCAACCGTCGCTCGCCAAGACATTCGCCAAGGAGGACGTGTACATTTTCTCCTACTTTTATGACCGCACCCACCCGCTGGGCATGCCCGACTCCTTCACCATTCGTGAGCTTCATGATCTCGCTCAGACCGTCTGCAAGGGCCAGCCTGGCTGGGGCACTTTCGACAGCATTCCCGGTGCTCTAGATGAACTCAAGGGTCGCGAGCAGTACTGCCTGGATCTCAACTTTATGACTGTGCTTCTCCACCACGGATACGACATGCCGATTGACCGAGAGGTCAAGATTGCCAAGAAGATCAAGGGCAACGAGCTGGGCTGGTGCCTGGGTGCTAGGTATGTTGACCTCGAGTCGTTTTTTTCGCAAAATGAATACAAACTAACTGGATTTGTAGTCTGCCTCTCTTGGAAGCTGGCTCTGGCTGGTCATGCAAGGTGAGGCAAATTGCTTAGAAACGAGCCACGGCTCACACGGAATTGATACGCGTTTGCCCCTTTTATCACTACGTAACTGTAATTAAGGAATAGCGGTGGTGGACTGTATGACGCTCATGTACATCAAGATCAAAATGAGGATAATGGGGTTTATTCAAAGGTAGAGCGCAAATGAAGGCTCTGTAGACTCCGACTTGAAAGCTGGTCCCGCCAGCGGGTTACCAGAAGCAACCATTACATAATTTTTACACATTTGAAAATACTGTGCGTCGGCAAGGGCAAGACGACTAGACTAGACTGGCGCCGTTACCATGCTTAATACATCATCAATCACGTCCTCCGGCCCAACGCCGCTTAACAGAGCTGCCACGGCCTCCAGGTCGCTGCCCCATTGCATGCTGCGCTCATTCTCGGGCGTCGTGATGCGAATGCGGTGGAGATATACTTTTCTGGCAGCCACTCTGACCAGCGCTGGCGTGACATAATCCAGAGCGTGGATGGCGGCAAGACAGCGCACCAGCTTTTCGAAATGCTTCGTCGCAGAAGGCGTCACGCCGTCCTGGACAGCGCGATGCATGCGCAGAAACGACACGATGTCCATCTGATACCGAATCACATCAATGTCGATCTGCACCCGTCTGCCCAGGTGCGCAAGATGGGCGATATCCTACCCTCGGTCAGCAACCGTACGCACGTGCAGGCCCGGCTCCGACTCTCACATCTTCCGTAATGAAAGCCGTCCGCGCCTTGCCGCCGCTTTCCTCCCCGACGTATCCATCGTGCCAGTGCGAGAGGGCGAACGAGTCGTGGAGGTGGCGCGTCAGCCGCGGCGCCCTGCCCGGCGCATCTGCCTCGAGGACGGGCACGAAGAGGAAGCGCCTGGGGGCCGCGTGGACGGCTGTGCGGGTGAAGATGCGCCTGGTGCGCAGGAGCTCGAGGGCCTGGATCTGGACCGGGTGCGGCGCGCGGTGGAGGTTCGTGGCCAGGACCACGTTCGCGATGGTCGGCGAGGGCTGCGCGACGAGGAGCGCGGCGGCGAAGTCGTCGAGGGTGGTGGACGGCGTGCAGGCTATGGTCGTGCGGGTCAGGTTGAAGGTTTGCCGGGCCATCTGGCTGAGGGCGTGGGCGAGGGCGGGGATGGAGGCTCGCGGCGTGGTGAGGATCGGGTGGTCGTTTGTGAGGAGGCTGAGGAGCAGGGCGAGCTCGGTGTCGGCGAGGTCGTGGACTTTGGCGAGGATGGCGGACGACATCTGGGGCTTATGGCTTTGTTGGCGCCTTGGTGAAGGTGGTGGGATGGGAGAGTTGAGTACGTGTGCTGCCAGAACATGTCGCTGGGGCCCCGCTGCTTGGCGGTGACGAGGCTGGAGGAGGAGAAAGAGGCTCCCGTGATAATCAAGAGGGCAGCGGGGAGGCCTCATTAACGCTGCATGTAGTGATAAAGCTTCCATTGGACTCTGCTGAAGGCGCTAATAAGCTCGTGTAAAGACGATCCCTAGTGAAGATCCTGAGAGGGATTCCCTGGAACTTCCTGCTATAAACCCAGCATTAATGTAGTCGCGAGCGGGCTTTGGATGTTCAGGCGAGTCGTTAAAATGCCCTCCTTGGTGGGCGGACATCTCGCGTTGAGACAACGGCAGAAGATGGCTAGCATTGTCCTGTCAGCTGGCAGTCTTTGTAATAGATGCTCTACGAGTACGTTCCATCGTGGTGTTCAATTTCATTGCTGTATGTTTCCTTGTCGGTACCTCGTTGGAGCCAGCTCAGCCCAAGCAGAGAGATGCTGCTGACACGAATCTAAAAAGGATCACGATACAAGAAAACATAAAAAAGAAGAAAAAAAAAAATGTTTAGCTTCTCTTTGATTGAGCGTGTCATCCTTAGTGCAGGGGCCATGCTAATCTTCTCTGTGCAGGAGTTAGACGGGATTCGAACCAGCGTGGCTTGGCGAGGGTGGGGACCAACCTGTATCGTTTCAAATAAACCAAATGCCCGAAGGCGAGGGTGCTGGTCTTATTTAGAGCCATATACTTATGTGGCCATGTAGACTGCTCAGTGCCCCGCATTGCAACACGCTTAGACCCGACTTGTTGTTGGCGCACCAGGCCGCAAAAGGCAACCGCTTGCTAATCGGCAGCAACCCGACGCCAGTCAGCGACCAAAAGGGATATTTCTTGTACGACATTGTGCTAACGGTATCTAAGAAGCCGCTGCTATGTATTGTCAACAATGCAAGACGTACAGTATCTTCTTGCTGCAATGCCTGCGATGTTGCTGCTCGCCATGTTGATGCCCGATGGAACATTGACCATGCATGTTGACCATGTTGCGCCTAGGCGGCGACTGTTGCATTGAGTGCACGTTGTCGTATGGGCCTGTGGTCTGGCTGAAGATATTGGGAAACAGGCGCTTTGGAGCACCTACCGCAACGGCCTCATACGAAGCTGTCTGTGTGGGATATGGCCGTCCGGACATCACATCACCTGCCTCTCTGCCACAACACCACAGCATCCCGTTCGGCTCCATTAACTGAACTGAGCTGAGCGGCATCCATCCGGCGTCGAACATGGACAGACACCAGGCGAGGCTTAGAATGTGGGGAACATCGTATCAATACGCTGGCCGATTATAGAGTTTTTATTGATACACGGGGCAAGGCAAGCCATGCCGTGCTGAGAATGTTGATTGCATCACCGGGGGTTTTTTTTTTTTTCATCCATGGTTTACGACGAAACAGAGCAAGATTGGTTTCCAAAGTATTGTGAGATGTGTATATATTCTGTATGACTCGAAGAAAAAGTATATGTATATATGTGTCCAAAAGTATATTTTTCAGAGTCATGGCAGTCGTTTCAGGGGAGTGACATCTACGCGCACAGCGTAAGAGTGATGTTGACGGGAGACGCGCAGGAAAGAACCATCTTGGCCCGGTTGCTGTAGCATCTATCATCGTTGGCCGCGCAGTCAAACTTTCCGCAGTCTGGGGCGGCTGCGAGGATGTTATGGTTTCCATGGAAGGGGTTGCCAAATTCGTTGCTGAGCTCGTCTGGCAAGAAATAGTCAGAGCTTCTGTGGTGGTCAAGAAAGGGGAAGTTTTAAGACAGGAACTTACAGTAGACCCATCTGTCCTTGGGGTTATACCCAAAGAACAATGGGCTGTTGAGATCTTTGTCCTTGCCGATTTTGATGGTCTAGATATGTCAGTCAGGAGCTCAACGATTTTCCGAGACATTTTGCTCTAGACATACCGCACCGCTTGGCTGGAGTTCCTCTGTGAAATTCTCGCCCTTGCCGATTGTCTTCAAAGGACCAGATCGGGACGGAGACTCGTAGGTCCAGGATTGCACGTAGGCAGTGTCGGGGCAGTTGTTGACGACAATTGCTTGGTTGCCGTAGCTGTCAGCGGAGACGAGGCCGGCGGCGGCAACGAGGGCAAGGATGGAAGACTTCATTGTGCTGTGAAGTTGTTATGAAGCGGGTATTGCTTGTGGATGAGTGATGATGATGACGGCGGTGGTGGTGGTGGTAGTTGTTGGATGGTTGGATTGCCAGAGTTGAGCAGAATCCGTCCTTTTTATATGCTCGACATCTCTGGCTTGGAGCCTTGCCCAATTCGCAGCCGATGGCCCGTCACGGTCTTGTCATCTCGTGACGAGGGGATGATACACAACTTGGATAGTCGCATCTCGTATCACGGCTTCTGTCGTTCTGCACGCGAACCCCGGACTGAACCGTACCTGCCTCCCTAAGTACCTACCTGGTAGGGCGATGACGTACGAAAATGGTAATAAGTGGCGTACAGCCCCACCTGCCCACTTCCTGTGCCCGCTAATCAAAAGCTTCGTGATTCGGCATATTTGACTGCCTAGGTAGCTACGAGCCGGCCCTCATGCTAGCTAACATTAAATTCTGTCCTATCCGCCGGGCACCCTCATGGGCAGGCTTGGACATCGCGCCCGAGTACTCCGTAAAGGACCTTTGTCCCGGACGGACAGACACAGAAGGACCAATCAGAAAAGAGCAGCATGTGCGGCAGGAACCTTTTTTACACCGTGACTCGACTCGAGTTTCCCGCGCAGGACATCGGCTTTCAAAAGTAACAAAACGCAGCTGCTCGGACTCCACCCGAGTTGCCGCGGCTAGTGCCGCTAAAAGAGACGCTAAAGGCAGCCACGCGCTCTCCCAAAAGTTTCTTGAACAGTCCAGCTCCGAACATGTGCCCAGCCAACCGGGTTGGCGAGGTAGCTACTGTCCCTAGCTAGCGTGCTCGGGATTATTTTGAAATGTCACTACGGAGATCGATCGTTTCTGAATTTAAGGTGAGGAATAGGCTGCTGCCCGGAATTCTGTTTGGCCCCTTCGACTTATGCCGAAACCGAGTGCGTAAATGCGCAGTAGGAGCTAGACCCAAAGCGGAAGATATGCTCTTCCCTGCTACCTTCTATGTAAAGGTGCCCTTCTTTGATTTCACGCCGTGCTACCTTGCAATTTTTACACCACAATCTTTTTTTTTCTCGCTTTATAACGCTGCAAGTCAAAGTATTACACACAGGATTACAGCTCAACTCTAACAGATATCAAGGGATTTATCTGTGTTATTGACAGCAAGCAGAGTGGGGAAGAGTACATACATCTTCCGATTGAAGGTTAGCTCCTGCTTCGCATTCAATTCTCTACTACGGAGTACTGCGCGTTTACGTACTCGCTGAGAAGCCATCAGTACAACATTGGGCTGCATATTTCCGCTGTCTCGGACGCATGCTGGCCTGAATTCCGTAGTCTTGGAGCAAACAAAACATCCATGCCCCTTTTTGGCTGTGTTGAGGCAAACGCCGACCTAGGAACCAGGTAGGTGGTAGGGACCCTCCTGGTCTTCGTTACTCTGCATGTACCTCGGCATGGCAATGCGATGTATAGATGTACTGGTACTTCTGTTACAGCGGCGTTCGTAATTGAGTTGAAGTCCCCTGTCATCATCAATTCTACCAGCTTGGCGGCCTGCAGGTCTAACCGCACAACGCTACGGAGATGAATACACGCGGTGCCTTGGGAGTAGATCTTGCGAAGATGCCGGGTCTAGCGAGGTACTGTGCTCTAGTTGAATCGAGCTGAGTTGATTTTTCGAGACTCTTTGCGATAACACACCTACTGAAGAAGGATTATTAAGGGGTGCCCCTTCCTGGTGATTGGGGATGCATTTTGGGAAGTAGCGATGGAGGACCCACATAACTGCAGAATCTGCACTTTTTGCTACAGAGTTCTTTTCTTTTCCTTCATGCTAGTTTTCGTAGAGTAGAGAGACAATCATCAGATCTTTTATTCCAAGTTTTCCTGTGTTCTTTGATTGAAGAGTTCTGGTATCAGGCTCCTCGTGCTATCCATCGTTTTCTCCTACCACGCGGGTAAACGGGTTATTAATCGCACTGACAGTGAGGGCGAGTGTAGATCACCCGACCTTTTGGACCCGACCTGACCCTAACCAAACTGTGGGTCCTAGTGGCGTTGAAAGGCTCTTTTAATTGGTCCCTTTAATCCTAGATTAACTATAAAACAGAAAACAATAAAGATAATATTATCTAAAAAAAAACATAAAAAAAATTAACTAAATAATAATAAAGCTATGAAGTACTTTATACGTTTTTCTCAACTTTTTAAAGGGTCAGGTCAGGTCAGGTCGGTTCGGGTCCAAAAGATCGGGTGATCTACAGACTCAGTGAGGGCTGGAATGAATTAATCTCTCGACATCTTGCCTAACTACCCAGGTAGGCGCGCCAACCTGGTTCTTAAGCTTTCGCAAGACAGACCAAGAACTGTAGCAGTACTTTGCTAAGGCCCACGGTAATAAGTTTTGGACTGTCTCGTGATTGATCCGGGCTGAACAATTATTCTCGTGGGTCTGGGTTGGCGCAATGGTACTAGATACGAGGTACCTACCATCGCGCCAAGGCCGATTCTAGTGACGGTCATATACTGATACGTCTTTAAGCTCCTGTATGACATCACAACATAGTAATAGAAATCTGCGAATTGTCATCCGATCGATGACAGGCTGGTGTCCCCAGGGATCGTCTTGGCACGCGATGGAGTTGAGTACCTACCAACCGACTCTCATGTATTCCGTAGTTGCCTGACACACTAGTAAGTAGCCACTCTAGAGCGTGGTTGACTGAAGCAGAACCCTGGCCCATGAAGCAGCGCGATGCATCATCTGACACTCCGCAGATAGCCAAGGTTCTAGCAAACTGCCTCGTACACCATACTGTACGGTGTAAATGGTAACACGCGTCACAAAAATGGCGCATCGTACGGCGTACCGCCATATCGGCTAAAATCAAAAGGTCTCTCGAGGTCTCATGGCAGACCCAGGCCACGTGGGGCATCGGTTGTCGGAGTCGGGGCCATTTTATTACTCCCGTCATCCCGCACTCCGTATTTATTTATTTATTATTTATTATCAGTCCTCAACAAGATTGGGTGACTGACGCGCGGCTGGCCTGACCGCGCGGCTCAGGCGCTTCTTATATCAGACCGAAACTGGCTCTTGCGCGCAGCCCGAAAAATGGACGGCGGCTGTTTGTTCGTGTCCGAAACTCTTGGAGAATGGCTATGTCTGTGCCAGTGTTGAGGCAGCAGGTTGCAAGCATCAGATAGTCGGTAATTAGTGGGACCAGGCCCTGTCTGCTGCCTTGACACTGGCAAAAATTGTAGGTCGGTTGGGTCGGTGTGCAATCTGTGGTTGACATGCAGTACGCTCGTTGCCAAGCTGCAATGCGCTCATTGCCAAACCTGCGATGTGGCACGCGCATATACTCGACGATACGGAAGTACGGAGGCAGACTTTGGTTTTATACCCACCATGGGAAGCGTCTTGCAGAAATTTGAGCCACGGTCCTTCGTTCTTCCTCTGCATCCAGTCGTGCGATGGTATGACTCTCGTACCTATAACATCGATATCCTGGTCTGCTCCTGCAGTGGCGAACGACAAGGAAGAAGCAAACAGCCTTCATTCAACATGCTGCCGTCAGTTGTTATGGCCATGACAACTCATCTGGACTCTTTGGCTGCCAGACACCCCGCAACCACAGGAAACTCTCAGCGGATGGCTGCACATGAGTGCCGCCAGATTGTCTTGTAAACCTGAGGCGAGCTAACCGTGTTCCGGCGAGTACGCCGGCTGTTGCAAGCTTCCTGTCTGCGAGTGTAATAACGATAAGGTTCTCTCTATGGTGACTATTTGGCTGATTCTTCAATAATCCATCTAGGCCGTTTCTACTTGCCGAGCAAGGGGAATATGGAACTGGGATGTAATGCTTGCGATCCACCGGAAGCTTTCCCTGCTCGGGCCGGGCTGAGTTCTTGACGTACTGTCGGGAAGCACCCAATTGTTGAAGCAGTCTATTGTTGGTGTTCTGGAAAGGTGCAACACTGCGGCGCTCGTGCGCTGTGGTCTTTTGCATGGGGCAGATGTTTGATCAGTGCACTAGCTTTAGTAAGACGACTGAGTGAAAGGATAAGAGCGATATAAAACACAGCGCGTGAGTGACGTAGTCGTTGGCTTCATTGATGACTTGGTGAAAGAGTTGGAAATCCTGCATGTGGCCAGCTGCCCGTTCAACAAGTTCGAAGCTCCATAGCGCTCTCGCCCATGGCCAGCTGACTTGCCAGCTGGCTGACTGGGCTGACTGGGCAGCGGACTGGGCAGCGGACTGGGCAGCGGACTGCCTCCCTGGATCCACAAGTCCAACATCGTTTCCGTCCAACGGCCCCCAAGGCCGCCTCCTCTCCCACACCGGCCGGCCGTCGCCCACTCCATCTACACCTGCCGCCTACCGCCTACCGCACAGCACCGACTGCAGGGACTTATCTCGTCCGACCCGGTCGAAATCCCACTGTGCCTGCCCCAACAGACTCCAGGACGAATCGAGCGGCTGATCATCATCCTGCTGCAGTCGCGTCTCGTCTCGTCTCGAAGTATCCCCTAGCCGCTCGAGTGGGCTGCGCTGAAACCCATCTCGTCCATCACGTCATAGTCACGAGTGACTCGTCCACCTCATCGATTTGCACTTCCTCTCCCTACGAAGCAAACAAACCTAGACATACGGAAAAAAAAAATACAAACTCAAAATGTCCTCGCGGAAGAAGGTCCTTCTCAAGGTACGAGCCAGCGGGATGACCGTCACCCTCTGCTCAACCCTCTGGTACTGACATGACACACGGCAGGTTATCATCCTTGGAGATAGCGGTGTCGGCAAGACGAGTTTGATGAACCAATATGTACGAGCGACGCCCGCGCCTACGTATACACGTCGCGATCCGTCGAAGAAATGATACTGATGGTTAGAGTGCAGGTCAAGAAGAAGTTTAGTGCGAGCTACAAAGCCACCATTGGCGCCGATTTCTTAACGCGAGAGGTCATGGTCGATGACCGGCAGGTCACGATGCAGGTGGGTGGAACCCCGCCGACTATGCGTAACGCGTATGATTTTGCTGACAGGTCTACATGGTTCTAGCTCTGGGATACGGCCGGGCAGGAACGATTTCAATCGCTGGGCGTTGCTTTTTACCGCGGCGCCGACTGTTGCGTGCTGGTCTACGACGTCAACAATGCCAAGAGCTTCGAGGCCCTGGATAGCTGGAGAGATGAGTTTCTGATCCAGGCTTCACCTCGGGATCCTCCCAACTTCCCTTTTGTACGTTGCTGCTGGACTCGGGATGGTTATGCGCATGTGTGTGATTCTAATGGCATTTAGGTTGTTCTTGGCAACAAGATTGATGTTGAGGAGAGCAAGCGAGTGGTACGTTGCGATCTGTGCTTTTTGTTTATTTTTCTATGTGTGTGTGTGTGTCCCCGATGGGCAATTGTATTGACTGTCAATAGATCTCGAACAAGCGTGCCATGACATTCTGCCAGTCCAAGGGTGATATTCCCTACTTTGAGACAAGTGCAAAAGAAGCCATCAATATTGATCAAGCTTTCGAGGGTATGTCTCGCCGGCCGATCATGATGTGTTTTTGTCCAACTAACGCCTACAGTCATTGCTCGAAACGCCCTGGCACAAGAAGAGTCGGAAGAGTTCAGCGGCGATTTTGACGACCCCATCAACATTTCCATCGATAATGACCGAGACGGCTGCGCCTGCTAATCTACCGGGAACTGACTGGCGTGAAAAGTGTACAATGGGCATTTTGGTCGACTGTTGAGAGTAGCATACGCGTTGATAAGGGGAAGCCTGACGCGTCGACTCGTCGAGGTGTATAATACAGACAGTCAAGGACCTGTTATCTGCCTCAGGTGTTTACGTGGCCGCATTTGTTGTTTCGCCTCTTGGGCTCATTGCGTGACTGTGTGCCGAGTTTTCTTGGTTTTGACGAATTTTGTTCTCCTAGATATGTCGGTAATGTTTATGCAACGCTACAGATTGTTTCTTTGCTCGAGAAGATTTCATGGCATGGTATGAGGTTGTAGGACATGATTTGAGATTGTAGGCTGATGGTGGAGCTGCGTGATGCTGTTGTTCAACGTTTACCATTTCTAACCAGTTAAATCGTAGGCAAGGCATGCGAACTTGATCGACAGAAAAGCTTATGTGTGATCTGCAAGGCCTTTGAAACATTTGGCTGGCTTGATAATGAACCCCAAGCACAGCACCCGCAGCTGACAACAGCAGGTGGTTCAATCCATCTTGATCGGATGTTAAACCATTATAGGGTAGCCGAATCCGTTGATACATGGCCCCACTTCTGACCGAGCCATTCAGGGCTATAGGCCCACTCGCCATCGCTGTAATAAGTGGACCCTTATCGCTCAATTAATAAATTGTCGATAACCGTGCCGAGGTTTGCGTCAACGCCCCCCCAGTCTCCCCAGATCCGCGCCGGCAAACCAGCCCGACATGTCCCCAATGCAGTTGGTGCCAGTGCCAGTGCCAGTGCCAGTGCCAGTGCCAGTCTGGTCTGCCTGATCCATTTGAATAAGGTCAACGAGTGTTAGCGTTTATTGGAAGCGCTATTTGAGAACCTCGGCTCCTCAATCCGTACTTAAGCAACCCTGCCAACCCTGCCTTTCGGACGAGGGTAATCGCTTTTTTTTTTTTTTTTTTTTTTGGACAACTTCCTCTGGTGCTTTCTTCCCTTTCCTCCTCGAATTGATCTTGCCCTGTGCTCACAGAACCCGACATCTTTCGAGTTTATAGTCGTCTGCTTGATTGATGCACTTCAGTCGTTGTCTTGCCTCCTGAGCTTGCCCATCACATCGCAACTAGCCCATCATGTCGGCCAAGATCCCCGCCGTTGTACGTCTTATACTGGACTTTGGATCGGAACGACAGGGAATGAACAGTGCTGACTGAAGCCTTTTGCCAGGTCTCACATCTGGTGAGCGATGAGGCCAAGCGGATGATTGACGTGGTGGCCAAATTTGTGGAGGAGGATTGCATACCGTGAGCTTGCGGCATCTCGCCTTTTTCTTTCTTTCCTTGTTTCGTTTTTATGACCAAAAAAATAAAAATAAAATAAAGGAAGTTAACTCTCCCCGACAATTTGCGCTAATTGCTTCATCAGAACTGATCCTGTTTTGGAAGCACAGGTCGGCGAGGGCGATGCCCGCTGGGAAAACCACCCTTCCATCATGGAGGAACTCAAGGACAGGGCCAAGAAACTGGGCCTGTGGAACATGTTCCTGCCCAAGGGCCACTACAAGGAGTCCCCTGGCTGGACGAATCTCGAGTATGGCATCATGGCCGAATGGCTGGGTCGCTCGCGCAGCGCCTCCGAGGCGTGCAATTGCGCGGCCCCCGATACGGGCAACATGGAAGTTCTGGCCAAGTATGGCAACGATGCCCAGAAGCAACAGTGGCTGAGGCCCCTCATGGAGGGCAAGATCCGATCTGCCTTCCTCATGACGGAGCCGCAGGTCGCTTCCTCGGATGCGACCAATATCGAGCTGGACATCAGGCGCGAGGGCAACGAGTACGTGCTCAACGGGCAGAAGTGGTGGTCGAGCGGAGCGGGCGATCCCCGGTGCAAGATCTACATCGTCATGGGGAAGACGGACAAGGACAACAAGGACCCCTACAGGCAGCAGTCGGTGGTGCTGGTGCCTGCTGATACCCCGGGCATCAAGATTGAGCGCATGCTGAAGGTGTACGGGTACGATGACGCGCCCCACGGCCACGGACACTTGACTTTCACCAATGTGCGAGTTCCTGTCAGCAGCATTGTTCTCGGCGAGGGACGGGGATTTGAGATTATTCAGGGCCGTCTGGGTCCTGGTCGTGTTCACCATGCTATGCGTACCATTGGCGCTGTAAGCCTTTTACTTTTTAATGATTTTTATTTTGGGAAATCCTCTTGCCCTCCTCCAAGCATTGCCCAACGCTACGATGATGTCTAACAATGTCACATAGGCCGAGGTCGCCCTCGACTGGATGCTCCTGCGCGTCAACGACGAGCGCAAAAAGCCCTTCGGCAAGCTCCTCCGCGAGCACGGCGTCATCCTGGAATGGATCGCCAAGTCCCGCCTCGAGATCGACGCCGCTCGTCTCGTTGTCCTCAACGCCGCTCACAAGATGGACCTGCTCGGCCCCAAGAGGGCCCTCAAGGAGATTGCCCAGGCCAAGGTGCTGGTCCCCCAGACCACGCTGACCGTCATCGACCGCGCGATCCAGTCGTTCGGCGGCGCTGGTGTCTGCCAGGACACACCGCTGGCCAGCATGTGGGCTGGCATTCGGACGCTGCGCCTGGCCGACGGCCCGGACGAGGTACATCTGCAGCAGATGGGCCGCAACGAGAACAGGCGAGGCAGGGAGGCCGCGGAGAAGATCCACTGGCAGCGGGCCAGGACGGACAAGCTGATGAAGAAGCATGGTGCGAGGACGGCACAGCCTGGCGCTAGGATTCGTCACGGGGCCAAGATTTGAGATGGGCCAAGGTTGAGCTGTCTCGGCGAGTGGGCGTCAGATATGCGAACACGGTGCCTCTGCTGTAGTTGGAGAAAACAGCGCAATGTTTTTGTGTGTCATGTCATGTTGGACACTGGTGACGAGGCAACGTGACTCACCGGACCACCATGCGCGTTTCATGCTGTACTAGGCAGAGCCATCTCCAGTCGTCATTACGTATACCGAGCTATCATCCCCCGTATAGTGACTGTAGATCGATTGGACGACGCCGTCTGCGATGCCAAACACGCCGCCATCAACGAATGGATGTCTGGCGATCTTCCCATCCTTCTCCCACTGCAACGCAGATACCGACTGTCGTCAGGATTGCCAATGACAAAAGCAGCCATTTGCGGTGCCTCGACTCCACCGGACCACATTCCCGGACCACGGCGGGCTCCAACACAACAGCCCGTTGCCCCGCCAACGCCACCACGCCAGCGAAGGCTTCCCCGTCCTGCTGTTGCCCAGACCAACCATGCCATGTGCCATGTGCCATGCTATTCTTTATCAGGGAAGCGTGCACCACTCGTCAACCACCATCTTTCCCGCTTCACCTCGCGAGTTCGCATGAAGTCGAGTAAATATCCGAAGCCGCGGCCCCTCCCCAAACACCTTGTATTTTCTGACCTCCCCCCCCCTGCGTCTCGCCAACACATCAACACGACGCCAAGGGTTACTTTTTCACGCAGATCAAATTCGGTACGTTTGCAAAGCATAAACATCCCCCCCCCCCCACCCTTCCCCAAGATATTTAGTCTCGCGCTCATGCCTGATACCAGTTCGTCCGCTCACCTCTTTCTCGACAACGCAGAAAGCATAACGCTGGTCTGTCCGGAACGAATAGCATCAGAACTGCCTCGCTTCTTGCTCACGACGACATGTCTGGCATCCTCGGCGACAAGGACATCAACGCTCCTGTGGAGCAGCACCAGCCCGTCAAGGACGTTAAGAGCATGGAGTACCATCGCCAGGTGCTCCAGTCCAAGATGGCTGCTGAGCCGTACGTTGTCCTTGCGTTGCCGCCGTCGGATCGACCTGGGGCAAGTTCTGGCGGACGTGGCACCAGCAGGTTGGCTGATGGTGTGTTTAGGACCAAGCATTATGTTTCTCCGTCGGATAATATCATGAGCCCGTGTACGGCCAAGATTAATGCTTTGCGAAATAAGCATGCCAGCAAGTATGTTTTTTTTCTTCTCTTCTCTTTCCTGGTTTCCCCCGTCTTTCTTTCTCCACGTTTCTGGATTTCTTTTTATCAAGTGCTAACGTTGACTTTTCCTCAGAGCCAAGCCCAAGTCGCTGTTTGCCCAGGCGAGTGCTAAGAAACTCACTGGCGAGAACGCTCTTGGTGCGCGATCAATTCAGCAGTAGCAGGGACGCCGTATTATTCACCACTGCTTGCTTGCACGCCCTGCTTTACGTGGCATGTTTTTTTCGGCATCATGATACTACTCTTTCCCCTCTCGGGCTGGCTGAAGGCCAGTCAGTGCCTGGTTTGGTTTTGGACACGACTTTGAAGGGTCGGGACCGGCGTTATGGAAACAACATTGGCAATTGGCTGTCGCAAGGAACATTATTCAGGTCGCGATATTCGCGCATACTGTTTGCTTATTATGAATTGGCTTTGTGTTGAGGTTTGGTTGGTGCCTTCAGGATGGAATCGACACCTGGTTTATGGAGGTGTACATGTCAAGATTTCTTATGTTTTCCCTTTCGACAATGAATAGAATCATTCATTTCTTCAACGGTTTTGGTGTCGAAAAAAGACGGTGACATTTTTAAACTCTGTCATTGCCCTATGCTTTCCAGGCGCTGACAATGTAGACCACGTCTTCATCAGCAACAGTGTGGCCCAGCCCGACCCGCTGCGGAATATGTCTTGCACTTGCTCCCCATACCAGCGCGTACTTGAAGGTATCCTTGAGGGTGCGGTGAATTCGGTCACACACATCCTCGATGCTGCTGTTGCTGCGCACAATCAGGGCCTCGTTAAAGTTGGGCTCCACGCCCTTGCGCTTCGTGTATATCCTAATCAACTTGAGCTCCTTCCAGCACCGATCAACCACATCTTGAATGCCCAGATCCAGCTCGCAGCTCATAACAACAGTCTGCGGCTCCCGTGCCAGGCTATCCAGGAAATCCAACGAAACACTGTCAATCTTGTTGTACACGTACAAGCACTTGATGTACTTGCGATGGTCCTTCATAATGACGTCGATGAAGTCGTCCACTGTGGCGTTCTCATCGCGCACCAGGACCTCGCAGTTGAGGATTTTGTAGTCGCGCAGAATGTTGTAGAGCATCTTCTCGTCGAGGTTCTTGGGTGGTGTCTGGAACGTGATCTTCATGCCGCCGGCTTTCTTGGGCTTGAGGTAGATGTTGCTGTGGGGGGTTTCGTCAACGTATGATCAGCGCGCCATGAAAAACGGGGGGGAGGGGGGGAGTATTATTGCATACGGCGGCTCGCGATTCAGACGAATGCCAACGGCTTCCAGTTCGGCCTCCAAGAGGGCTCGCTGCTCTTTCCGCTTGGTGGCGTCAAGCACCATTAGAATCAGATCGCTCGTCTTGGCGGCCGAGATGACTTGACGACCTCGCCCCTTGCCCTCCGAGGCCCCTTCGATGATACCCGGCAGGTCGAGGAGCTGGATCTCGGCGCCGCCGTATTCGAGGACGCCGGGAATGGCCGTCAGGGTCGTGAAGGCATATGAGGCGACTTCTGACCGCGTCTTGGTGACCTTGGACAAGAAGGTTGATTTGCCGACTGACGGGAATCCGACGAGGGATATTCGTGCATCGCCGCTTTTGCTGACGTCGAAGCCGGAGCCGCCGCTGCCGCCGGATCCTGGGCCGGGTTCGAGTAATTGTGCTCGCAGGCGGGCCAGTTTCCTGTCAAGTGGTTGAGTGCCGGGGAAGGCAGAGAGAGGTTGCGTACGAGGCTCACCCTTTTAATAGCCCCAGGTGATATTCTTTGTCGTGTTAAAATATTATGGAGATTTCCGGGCAATGTCGGGGGAAATGCCTACCTGTAGCCTTGTTTTCTGTATCATGTTAGTATGTATGCTCCCGTGGAAGCTGTCTGCGTTCCCGTGTGAATGCCAAGATGGTCTGTGGTTCATCCAGGAAAAAAGATAACAAGAAAAAGCAAAGAATAAAGAAAACGCCCCTTCCAGAAACATGAATTGGACATGAATTGACAGGGCCCATGGTGGTTGCGCGGTACATACTTTGAGTCCTCCTCATCTCATCCTCGATCCTGCCCATGGCTTAGCTGCTGCCTTGTCGGATAGGTGACCTGGGGAAAACCCACTCCTTGATCTTCTCCGTAATGTTGACCATTGTACTCTAGCTTTTATTTATAGACGGCTTACCGTCTTATTCTGAGTACAACAAAGAAAAATAAAACGTGCCGCGGGTGAGGACGGTCTTCTTGCGTTGCGACGAGGTTCGAATCGACTAGCAAATGAGTGAGTGGGGTGCGAAGTCGACAAACGGGGCAGAATCAATCATGGCGGGGCCAACATTCGCTGTAAGTGCAGCTCACCGCTTGCCTTACTTGACTTTTTTCTGCTCCAGCCTCGTCGCGCGCCGCGCCACACCAGCTGCCAGACGCCGGGGAACGTAACCCCAGATTTCATCTCCGGCAACATCAATGCCATCCTTTCCCGGTTGACCAGAAAGAGACATGGCTGGCCAGGAAGAGCAGGGCCTCGCCGTCGCAGCGCCAGCTGGCGCCCAAGACGATTCCATGACGGTCGCCCCGACCCCGACGGGGGAGAAGAAAGTCGTCAAGAAGATTATCCGCAAGAAGAAGCGACCTGCGCGAGTGCAGATGGACCCCAGCGAATTCGGCTCGGAACCACCGCCGCAGACGGGCACGACGTACAATATCTGGTTCAACAAGTGGGCTGGGGGAGACAGAGAAGCCTACCAACAGACGAAAGCCAAGGGGCGGTGCAACATTGCGAGAGACAGCGGATATACATTGGCAGATACGGCGCCGGGCAGTTACTTCTGCTTGCGCTTCGCCCGAGGGATCTGCCCGCGCGGCCAGGACTGCACGAACTTGCATCGACTGCCGGGGACCTTTGATCTCTTCAACCCCAATGTGGACTGCTTTGGACGAGAAAAGTTCAGCGACTACAGAGACGACATGGGCGGCGTGGGTAGCTTCATGCGACAAAACAGAACCATCTACGTAGGGCGCATCCACGTCACCGATGACATCGAGGAGGTCGTCGCGCGCCACTTTGCAGAATGGGGGCAGATCGAAAGAGGTCAGCCTTCTCCCCCGCTCTCCCGTCACTATACTTTGCTTCTAGGGATCCCCGTGCTAACATGGCGCGACAGTCCGAGTGTTGAACGCCCGAGGAGTCGGCTTCATCACGTACACCAACGAGGCCAACGCCCAGTTTGCCAGGGAAGCCATGGCCCACCAATCGCTTGACAACGACGAGATCCTCAACGTTCGATGGGCAACGGCCGACCCGAATCCCATGGCCCAAGCACGGGAAGCTCGCCGCGTGGAGGAGCAGGCTGCGGAGGCGATCCGCAGAGCGCTGCCCGCAGAGTTCGTGGCAGAAATCGAGGGCAAGGACCCCGAGGCTAGGAAGCGAAGGCGCATCGAAGGCGGGTATGGGCTAGAAGGCTATGAGGCCCCAGACGAGGTGCATTTCGCAAGAGGCCAGAACGCAGTGAACCCCCTCGGACGGGAGGGGTTCGACGTGGGGTATCAGGAGCCTTTGATGCTTGAGAACGGCCAGGAATCTGCAGATGCGCCGCAAAGTACTGCATCAACCGCAGCGCCCGAAAGGAGCGGCATACTTTCGGGGAGCACGTTGGCCGCTCTCAGTAAGGCCAGAGTGGGCGTTGCATCGAAACCCAGGGCGGCAGCAGCTTTGGGTCCTCTTGTATCTTATGACAGCGACAGTGACGAATAAGGCGTTTCGGTTTCGTGCGGACATTGTACTCAAATACGTATCTCTCCTGCATTCTACAATAAATGATACCATCATGAATCCATGACAGATACAGCCAACCGCCCCCTTGTGACTCCCGTAGTAAGCTTGAGCACGTAGGAACCACGTACTATATTCCGAATACTCGCTAGCTGTTGAATATCCTCGAATAGAGCACTTCGTGCCTCCCAATCCACAAATCCATCACCGGCACACTCTGCCCAGCTTGCTCGACCCTCGTGTTCCACTCCCGATGAATAACCTTCGTAATCATGGTCTGAACCTCCTCCCCAGCCAACACCTTCTGCGCCTGATACGGCCCGAACATGCTCGCCCTCACCGCCGCCGACACCAATGCCTTGACATGGCTCACCATGTACATGTACGCCGTCTGCTGCAGCGTGAGCCCGACGACGGCGCAAATCACGCCAAACAGCGGAGCGAGATGCGCCGAGACAGGCGGCACCTCATCCGCGGACCCGTCTCTGAGGAGCGCGCTGAACTCTCGAAGCACCGGTAGGTTTGCCGCTTCCGGGGGCAGCGTCTTGCGAAAGGATCGCTCCCAGATGGACAGTAACGCCCTGCCCTGTGCCACGCTGGCCCGCCTGCCAACGGTGCAAACGACAGCTGCGTCAAGCTGGTCGTCCAGGGAAACAAGAGATGAGGGGTTTCGGTGGCCGGCCAGGACAAAGGGCAGCGTGGTGGCTGCGAAGGAGGAAAGCGATAGCGGGAGGAAGGACGAGAATGTCGTCCGGCGAGGCGAGTGCGCCAAGTAGGATTCCAGCCCGCTGCTGAATGCGAACGAGCCGATGGGTAGCTGTGAGTCGGACAAGAGTAGAAGGTAGTGAGCCGGCGAGTCGAGCGTCGCTTTCTGAACGGATCAGGCTTCTTGACGAGTCTGGTTGGCAAGGGCAGACAACACTTACATTGCAGTGATGGAGGAGGAGGTGACTGCGCCGTGTCAGTCCGTGCCGTGCCGGCAGTGCTAAGCCGGGCCTTGGCGGCTGCAAGACGTTGCTCTAGCTCTGCAATCTCATTTTCAATATCTTGTTTTGACTCTTTGCTCTTCGTGCTTGAGTCCATGGGCCTAGATGTGACGTTGAAAGAGGTAGCTTGTCACCTAGTCGGAGGGTGGGTCGACGGTATCAATAAATATTGGAGACTGGCGGTGCGTGCGAATCCCCCTATATGAGTATTGACTACAGAACCAGACTAGACAGACTTGCTAACGAGATGTTATAAACTGGATAAACCCCAAGCCCCAACTCCATGCTTGAATCAATTTCCAAAAGACACAACAACAGTACCAAAGTATAAACGCGCCTTGGCCAAATAAAGTTTACGGTCGTACATTCTCCTTGCCTGAAACACCGCTTCGGTTGCGTAGCTTCTTCTTCTCAGCCATTCTCTTTTCAATTCTTGCGAGAGCTGCCGCGCGTCTCTCTGGCGGCAAAGTCCCCTTCGATGTGTTGCCAACCATGGAGCTGTTGATGTGGCTCTTCGGCCCCGGACCACCCAGTCGAGCAAATTGATCTGACAGAAGGTCGATTGGGCTGTTCTCGGAAAGGGGAACCGAATTATCTTCGTGCTTTGTCGATTTGGCGAGGGCAGGAAGTTCTGGAGCCACAATATCCTTGGCCTGATGTCTGTGAATGAGACTTGCTACATCGTCTGAGAGGTAGCCGCGGTTTCTCGGCGATCGCGGGACGAATGGCTGCCACTTAGGCTTATCCAGTATTGCTCGCTCAGCTTTCGTGGCCATGTCAGATTTCGATGGCGCCAGAGCGGCATCCTCCATGAACTTCTCCCGCAAAGAACGCGATTGTGCGCGTTTTCGGGGCACTACCACACTTTCGTCCAAGCTTCGCCGCTCAGCAGCAGCCGGCGGGCCATCTCTGATAAGCTCGTCTGATTTCGCCTCCCTAATTTCTACCTCTTTCCGCGTGTCGGGCTGCCAGCTTTGCGGTCTTGCTTGGTTTGAGCCAGCTGCCTTGAGCGACTTGACTTCTTTTTTAAGTTCAGAAATCTTGGTATGCGCACGTTCCAGAACTGCTTTCGTGTCCACGTCGCGGGCATCGCTTTCGGTGCGATATGTCTCAAACTCCGCTTTGAGCTGCCGAAGTTCCTCATCTTTGCGTTTGGACTCTTCCTTGGCGGCCTTGAGCAGAGTGCGCAGCTCCTGTGCCCTCGGTCCACCGCTTGCTCGCGCCTCGTCTTTCTCGTTGACAACCAGACGCAATTCGGCCTTTTTAAGCTGCATTTTTAGCCTAAACACCTCGTCACGGAGGGAGTCCAACTCCTTTAGTTGTGATTTGGCTCGACGCAGTTCTCGGCGAGTCTCCGTCAAAGTCTTCTGTGTGGTTGTTGCAGAGGGAGTCGATACGTGCCGTCGACGCGGTGTCTCATTTCCAGAGGATGCGCTTTCCCGTTGCGCCCGCAACTCGTCCATCTGTGCCTCCAATTCCTGCACCCGGTGACGGTATTCGGCTGCAAGGGCTGTCTGTGTGGTCAGTTTAGTCAAGAGCTCAGTAGGGTCTTCCCCGGATGATTCTCGTCGTTGTGTGACAATCTGGGACGCGTTATCTGCAATCTTCTTTTCCATTTTGATGACGCGCTGCTGCTCGTCCCGAAGCCGCTCCGCAAGCTGTATGGCTTCGGCATCCTTTTGCTGAGCATACGACTTTGCCAGTTGCTTATACTTGAGCAATTTCTCCATCTCAGCTTTCGCTTCTTTGTGGTACTTTAGGAATTCCTCTTTCCAGTACCTGCCAGACTGTGAATGTGGTTCATTTAGATCTACCGTGACATCATGGGAGCTGCAGCCGTCCTCATCCTCTTCTTCCCATTCGTCGTCGGAGACGGGTGCGTCTTCGGCTGTCGGATTAGTTCCTGCTTTATGGTTGTTGCTGTTCTTGGCGTCGCCTGTCATTGGCTTTGACTCCGTCTCTGTAGGTTCGTCAAGCTCAGTGATCCGGTCTAGGTTGGTGGTGGAGCCTCCCGGAACATCATGGCCGAAGGATACACGCTTCCTCTTCGATGTTCCAGTCCCAGGCGTGAGAAGAATGCCTTGTGGTTTCAAAGGTGTCTCCAAAGTCCGTTGTTTCGTGGAAGATTTGTTGTGGCGGCGGTCTTGGGTTCGTTTTGATGGTGTGCCGAAGAAGGCGCTTTTGAGTGCTCTCGCAGCAAACACGGGAGCGGGAGTATCTGGTTGATCAATTTGAGTGGTGTCTGCATCAGTGGAATTGTCAGCACTGCTGTCTTGTTGCATTGTTGATGCTGGACCTCCCACCTCCATCACCCGACTCGGGCGCGTTCTCGCCGCGTTTCAACATCCACCCCAGCATGATACTTCGATTGCGAACTGCCAAAGGCTAAAGGAAATCAAAATGCGGAGGGGAGATATTCCAGCTATCTCTGAGATATGGGCACGTCCATGAGCGTGCAATTGATGCATACACAGCAATCACGTTGCTGAGAACCCTGGCTGATAATGTAATGTTATGGTTCGTCTGGATGATGGCTTGTTTATTCCAGTCTTTGCACGGCCCAAGTAGGGAAAACGGTGTGGGGCTGCTCTGGATTGGCCGGAGGGTGACATTCATCAGACTGGCCTGGTCCATCAGCCCACGGCGCCCTGGCATCCCAGGCCTAGCGGGCAGTCCTCTGACAAGCCCCTCTGACAAGCCCCTGTCCCTGCACTTGCACCTGCCTCAGCCCTGTGCGCGATGCTTGCCCCCCGGGCCACACAGCGAACGTGGGCGTCAACTGTGCCAACCCCCCCTTTCAGGTCAGCTACCTGCTAGGTTAGGTATGTACCTAGGTAGTATGGATCTGCAGCGAGCTCCCCGCCATTCATTGTCACGAGAGAAAGAGAGCATTGTTAGGTGGGCGGGCCAGCGGTGTGACGTCGGCTTGCTGTTTTAACTTTCAGCAACCCAAATCAAAACCACATAACATATACTTCGATTCCACGCACAGAAGAGAGAATATGGCTTCTTCCGTCTAAAGCGTCACAGCCTTGGCTGTGACACTTACTTGGACATCACGCGATCATGGCGTGGCAAGCATCCGGGGCATGGAAGAAGGCCGTGACCAAAGATTCGACCAGGGATGACTCGAGCTTCCCGGGCCTCAAGCCCACGACGCCAGACGTCACTACAAAGATTGAGTATGAGGAACTGCAGCAGAACGAGTTGTTGGCTCTCGAGGCCATTTACGGGGAAGATTTCGTAATGCACACCGGCACACATAGTGCATGGAAGGTAAGATCAGCAATCAAAAATGATCATCATACCACAGGTTCTCACAACCCGACTAGAAGACCGAACCAGCATTTGACATCCGAATCAAGGCATCCTCAGATAGCGACTTTGCTGTAACTGTTAGCTTCGTCATGACGGCCACCTATCCCAAGACTCCGCCGCTGTTGACTGTCAAAGACCTCAGTGGCTTGCGCGAGGCGACCCAGTTCAAAATTCAAAAATTTGTCGATAATGAGCCCAGGGAGCTTGCCAAAGAAGCGCAGGAAATGGTTGACAGGATAGTGGAAGGCATCCGTGATATCTTGGAAGACGCGGCACAGGTTGAGGCATCCGGCAGGCAGCTGCCGTCGCTTGAAGAGGAACGGGAGCAGCACGAGGCGAAGCTTGCGCAGTTGGCACAGAAGCAAAAGGAAGCAGAGCAGAGCAGGAAGCTGGAAGAGAGGAAAGAAGAAGAGCGGGTCATGTCGGAAATGCTTCAATTGCAAATCGACCGTCAACGACAAAAGGCAAAGGAGTCGCGGGTCAGTCGACGGCCCAATGGCATCCATGAACAGCTCAGCGACAACTCGGCTGCGGACAACGAGCAAATTTTCTTCGACCAACTCTGCAACATGACCGATAAGGATGGTAACGCTCTCTCATTCAGGTCGGTTGCGGGTAAATGCGACCCGCAGGAAGGCAAGGCCACCGTCGTATACACCGTGAGACCTGTTCTTGGCAACGGGCAAGGCAACCAAACACTGGCATTGAAAGAAGCCTCTTTGCGAAGTGGAACAAAAGATCCCAAGGAATTCAAGAAACAACTCCAGTCGCTCGAGTCGAGACTCCAGGATTTGAAGGCGGGAAAGCGCATTCATCACCGTCATCTCGTGGACATTTTGGACTTCAAAGTCGAGAGCGGGACGCCAGCAGATGCCGCCGTAGCCAATGTGTGGACTGTGCGGATATTGATGCCTATGGCAGAAAAAGGATCTCTTGAGGAACTGTTGGAGCTAGCAGGCCACATTGAGATCGGCAAGGTGCGATCATGGACGAGGGATCTGTTGGATGCTCTTAATTTTCTGCACAATCACAATATTGCTCACCAAGATATCCATCCTCGAAATGTTGTCCTGTTTCGTGAATCCACCGGCGAAATTGTGCCCAAGTTATCAGATGCCTGGTTTCAGCGAGAAATCCACAATATCACAACCTTGAAGCCAGGTTTGCCCAGTCTCAGTTCCGCGAAATCGGCCTATTGGTTGCCGCCCGAGATTGCAGGGCAATCTAAGCCGCAGTACACGTACAAGACTGATATATGGGAGTTTGGTATCGTTTTTGTCCAAATGATCTTCGGGCTGGACGTGCTCCAGAAGTATTCGTCACCGAAAAATCTGATGGAATCGTTGACTTTATCACAGTCGTTGCAGGAGCTGGTCAGTCGATTTTTCAAAGACGATAAACAAAAGCGCCCTCGGCCATTCGAACTTGGATCAAGCGAGTTTCTGGCAACTGATGCTCCTGTTTTCCATGACGACTCATCCACCATCTTGTCTACCACTCCGTCACTGACATCCCTGCACGCACTTCCGGCAAAGCTAAGGAGAGACTCCATGACACGAGGGGCCGTAGTGTCTCGGTATACCGAGGACTTTGTGGAGGAAGGACGTCTGGGTAAGGGCGGCTTTGGCGAAGTTGTCAAGGCGCGAAAGAAGCTCGACGGGCAAATCTACGCCATTAAGAAGATTACACAGCGCTCACATACCAGCTTGACTGAGATTCTCAAAGAAGTTCGCCTGCTATCCCAGCTCAGTCATCCAGCTGTGGTGCGATACTACAACACGTGGGTTGAAGAAGTGGCAGATCTGACTGACCCCGAAGGCGAAACATCTACCGACGCCTTTACCGAGGAAACCCGGGAGACTGGGTCTGCCGGCATTGATGTACAGTTTGCCACCAGCACTGGTGGTCTTGACTTCATATCATCTAATGCAGCAGTTGAGTTTGGTTACGACGACGATAGCGAGGACGGAGAATCCTATGAGGATTCGAATGATGACAGTTCCAGCATTGATGAAGCCGTGGGGAATCGTGGCCCCCTCTCACCTGATAGAGAACGCCAAGCATTCAATCTGAAGCGCGCCAGGTTTCAACGGCCCTACCGAACCATTTTATACATTTCCATGGAGTACTGTGAGAAGCGAGTAAGACACACATTTCTTGCCACCTTTTTTGTGTCGTGCCTTAGTGCTGATGAGTAGACATTACGTGATTTGATTACTCGTGGTCTATATAAGAACACATCCGAGGTCTGGAGACTATTTGGACAAATTCTCGAGGGACTGTCTCATATCCACGGACTGAGTATTGTGCATCGAGACTTGAAGCCGGAAAATATTTTCATCAGCAGCAGCATCGATGGCGTCGACAACGTTAAGATTGGCGATTTCGGCCTAGCAACCAGCGGACAGTTTTCTGTGGACAAGGCTGCCGGCAACAGCTTGGAGACGGACGATATGACAAGAAGTATCGGGACTGCCTACTACGCGGCGCCAGAGGTCCGGTCAGCAGCCAACGGCATGTACAGTACCAAAGTTGATGCAAGTCTTTAACTAAGCTCTCTGTGTCTTGTGAAGTTCCCTGCCCTGAACTAACCCATTCTTGATAGATGTACTCACTCGGCATTATATTCTTCGAAATGTGCTACCAGCCCATGCTGGGTATGCAAAAAGCAGACGTCATCGGCCAACTTCGACGGCCGAAGCCTGTTTTGCCGTTGGACTTTAAACCTTCTGATAAGGCACAGACGGACATTGTCTTCTCGCTGGTCAATCACAACCCTAGAGAGCGCCCGTCAAGTGTCGATTTGTTGAAGAGCGGGAAGCTCCCCGTGCAGATGGAGAGCGAAACAATTCGTCGCACGCTTGCAGGCCTGGCCGACCCTAGCTCTCCGTACTATGGCAAGATGCTCTCCACCCTCTTCGCCCGTCCCGTCGATGCCGCCAAAGACTATGCCTGGGATATGTTCGCGTCAAGCCCAAACTCTGCAGAGCTGCTTAACCAAGGCCTCGTCAAAAGCATCCTCATATCCATCTTTCGTCACCACGGGGCGTTGGAAATGCCTCGCAGCTCCATATACCCCCGGTCGTCTCACTACGGAGATAATGTGGTCCAGCTATTGGACTCCAACGGTACCGTGCTGCAACTACCATATGACCTGACCATGGGCAACGCCAGAGTGATCGCGAAGCAGTCCACCGACCCAATGTTGCAACGCACATTTTCGTTCGGCAGTGTCTTTCGAGATAAGCAGGACACTGGCCAGCCCAACATGTTTGGAGAGGTCGACTTTGACATTGTCACGACTGACACCCTGGACTTTGCGCTTAAGGAAGCTGAAGTATTGAAAGTCATTGACGAGATCATCAATACTTTCCCATCATTATGGCAGTCGCAAATGTGTTTTCAGGTCGGCCATTCCGACCTCCTTCAGCTTATCTTCGAGCACTGTGGCGTGGAGAAGGCAAGCCGACGGCTCGCTGCCGATGCGCTCAGTAAACTCAACATCCACAATCATACGTGGCAGAAAGTTAGGACGGAACTGCGATCGCCGGCTGTGGGGGTATCTGCTACCAGCGTGGATGAGCTGCAAAAGTTTGACTTTCGGGGTAAATGGCGATAAACATTCCTACGTCTTCTCTTGACGTGGCTGACCATATCTAGATACGCCAAACAAAGCATTTTCACGGCTTAAAACACTTTTCGAAGGCGGAGACATGTACCAAAGAGCCTCGTCGACAATGGCACATCTGAAAGAAGTTGCAGAATACGCGAAGCGCTTCGGTGTCACCACCAAGATCTACATCAACCCACTTAACAGCATAAAGGAAAGTTTCTATGCGGGTGGCATCTTGTTCTCGTGTCTTTATGACAAGAAGGTCAAAGACGTCTTTGCAGCAGGTGGTCGATATGATCACCTCATCAAGGAGCAGCGCCTTAAGACCGGAGGGAGCTACGAGGAGAGACATGCCGTTGGGTTTAGTCTTGCATGGGAGCGATTGGCTCGCATCCCCAAGACGGGAGCTAGGTCATTCCTCAAGAAGCAGGAAATGGATCCTAGTTCCATATTTACAGAGCGAAGGGTGAGTCTTTTCTTTCTTCTTCTTCGTCTTCTTTTGAAACCCCCCCCAAATTGCAGCTTTAGCAAATTGAGCGTTTCTGACAATGCCTTAGTGCGATATACTGGTTGCATCATTTGATATGACTCTTCTTCGATCAACGGGTATTGAGATCCTCCAGCTATTGTGGGATCACGACATCAGCGCGGAGATGGCCAAAGATGCAAGGTCACCAGAAGACTTGCTATCCAAATATCGGGATGAAAACTACTCATGGATCATCGTGGTCAAGCCCGAATCAATGGTCAAGATCAAAACGATGAGCCGCAAGGATGTCCCAGACGTTGACCTGCCCCTGTCCAAGCTAATGGCCTGGCTGCGGGCCGAACTAAAAGAACGGGATGCCCGAGCTTTTTCGAAACTCAGAGTCAGCTCAACACAGGCAAACGAGCTCACAGGACCTAACCACCACAGCGACATACGACACGAACAGGATGTCAAGGTGCTCGTGGCAGGCACCAAGAGCAAGAAGTTCAACCGTGGACAAGTGGTGGACCAGGCCCAGCTCAGCGCAGGCAACCTGGTGCGATCGTTTCTGGATGGCCCCATTTTGGCTATTGAGACCACAGATCAGGTCATTAACATACTCCGGGAGACGAGCCTGTCGGATCATGAGAGCTGGAGGAAAGCAGAGCACTCGGTGACGATGAATGAGAGAAAGTACATACGTGAGATCCAGACCCATCTCGATACGTGGCGGTCATCCTATGAACGCATGGGAAAGTCCAAGCATGCGTTCATATACAACTTTCGAACGGGAACATGCGTCTATTACGACCTGAGCGCCTAATGCTAAGTTATTTATGCCGCCCGCAGTCATTGTGCATATATAGTCGGGGCTTTAGCATGGGGCGGTGTTTGGTAGATGGTGCATTTTCGCATGGTCAAGGGTTTTTTTTTTTTTTTTTTTAATTTTTTTTAATTGTTTTTATAAACATGAATTGAAATTGAGTGACAAGATACGTAGAAACACATGCCATGACAACCGTGGTCAGTTTCTCACGGTCGGCAATCGTGAATTGGTAGAGTTTGCGTTCGGGAGGGCGGCACTAAACAGGGGTCTGGCCCACGACAACTTTACACACTAAACTTGCCAATCGCAATCCTCCAATTTTATGCTGAGCACGTGCAGACCATTTTCACCGCCTACTAGATGTAGGTCAGAAAAGTGGAGAGGTTCTGGATTCTGAGATTCTGGGTCGAGCCCCTGCGCAGTGGAGCCCGAGGCCAGCTGATGCCGTCACTCCCTTCGCTCATCCTCATTCATACATGTATCTCTGGTTCGGTGTTTGATCTTGGCCCCTTCGCACATGGTTCTTTCCGGATGCGAAACCGCTTGCCAGCGAGGGTTGACATCTCGATTTTCTGGGTGCCTAGGCAGTCATTTTACTCCTTGATGCATATGTGACCTCGTGCAATTCTTAGAGTCACGCTTCGTGTATGGACAACGGACGAGCCCGACAGAGCCCAGCCCAGCCCACGCCATCTTGTTGATTAAACCTCACCTTCCTTCACCCGCCCCCTCTTCGTTGGCCGGATCTGTCCACACAACCACTAGACGTCGTTTCAACCACGTGAAGCGAAGCGAATTTCCTGCACAACGAGCTGCGTCCGATTTTTTTTTTCGCCCATTTCTTGCCTCACCCGCGCCGTGCGTTAGCGTTGTAGCCCAACACAGAACCATGGCCCAGAAGCGACTGATGCAAGAGCTGCAGGCTCTTCAGAAGGAGAAATGGGTTCATATTGAAGTACGATGGCACACCGCACACGTGATTTGTGGCATAATGACTCGACTGACAATAGCCTGCAGACGGATGATTTGAACATCATGCGATGGAAGGTTGGGTTGTGGGTGGTGAACCCGGATAGCATTTGGCATGGCGCATATCTTCAGGTATGAATATTCCTTCACAACGAGACTGACAAGCGCTTGGCAACTGTTTCCCCTCTGATGCTGATGTGCAGGCCGAGATGCGTTTCCCAGGCGACTATCCCTACCAGCCGCCGACCTTCAAATTTCTGTCCAAGAGAATCCATCACCCCAATATCTACACCGACGGGAACTTATGCATCTCCATTCTGCATAAGCCTGGCGAGGACGAACAGTCCGGCGAATCCGCCAGCGAGCGATGGAATGTGCTGCACGGGGTTGAATCGGTACTGCGATCGGTCCTGCTGCTCATGGACGATCCCGAGATCAACTCCCCCGCCAACGTCGACGCCAGCGTGCTCTACCGCGACAATCGACCGTTCTACGACGCACTGGCAAAGGAGGTCGTAAGTCAGACACAGAAAGAAATCCCAGACGGCGTCAAGATGCCCACTCCGGCCGAAATGGCCCCTGCTCCCATCAAGGTCATTGAAGACGACGCCGACTTCTGGAACATGAGTGATGAAGAGGAGGATTTCGGCGGCAGCGATAGTGACGAGGACATGGGTGATTTTGAAGAGGATGAGGACGACGAGGATGAGGACGAAGACGAAGAGAAATAGCGCTACTCACCATCAATGTTCCAAGGTGGTTCATGGGAGGGAAACGGCGCATATTGCGGCATAGCGAGATTCAACTTGAATTAGCGGACGGCGTTTTGTATGCATCTGGGGCGGCATCGATGATGACTACAGCTCAATTCGCAGAGCGACATTGGACACGGAATTAGTCGTAATTGTTGTTAGAAGGGTTGGAATCTCTGGGAATGTCCCGGGACATCTTGGGTGGGCATAATAGAGTTCAAGCAATGATATATTCTGTTTCTTACAATGCCATTGCACTTGGGATGGCTGGCTTGTTAGTAGTCTGCATAGACCACAAACACATGCTACCACTCTTCTTATACAGAACGGAGGCCATGTGCAAGAGGGAGGCCGCCTGTGTTGGAGTCGCATTAATTTGATCACGGCTGGCCGTCACGTGGAGGGGGAGCTACCCCTACAAGTACAGAGTACTGTACCCTAAGGTAGAGGTACCTCAGGTCAGGTACGCGTAGGTACCATCAGACGCTACTATCCACGATTACCCTTGATGTCAAGCCTACCCAGGTAGGTACCTAAAGCATGGGATAGTCAAATTACATGATGGGTCTTGAGGAGAAATATGGGTTGCGGGGCGCGTCATGAAATCTGTCCTCCTCGTGCCAAGCAAGGCTAGCTTACTGCAATCGCCATCTGAACTTGTCGACGTCAGGCAAGCTCTCTTGCTTGATTTCTACCACCTACACCTGAGTACCATTTTGCATCCAAACACCTGGCGCTGTCTTCTCCGCGCCAAAACCGACAGCGCCCTTAGCAGGTGTCGCCAAAATGGCCTCCAGGCCGCCGCCGTCGGAGAGCGAGATCTCGCAAGTCATTGACTTCGCGGGCCTCAACCCCCAAGATGACCGACCCATGGTCATCCAGGCGCTCAAGGTTTGTCTCTGCCCGGCGCTGCACTTGGACGAACAGCGCTGTAGTGAACAGGCTATTTTCCTAACACGCCCCCGAATGACCAGGACCATGACGGCAATGTTGAAGCGGTTGTAATGCAGTATTTTGATAACCCCGACTTAGTAAGCTCTACGATGGCGATGTACATCGTGCGCGTGCAAGGGCCGAGCTTACGAGGGGTCTAGTTTCGACAGAAGTTTACTCAGCTTTGGAACGAAAGCATGTTCTCGGCAGATCGAGACGGGACTATCAACAACACTGGCATTTGTAAGGGGTTCCAGCACCATTGTATACTACAAGCCAAGCTTCCTTTCTGACACTGCAGCAGCATTTCATATCGAGTCAATCAATAATGACGATGCGACCCGAGGATTCACACCACCGCCCGAAGCCTACAGGCCGACTGCGCCGTCCAGACCCCCGTCCAGATCAAATACTAAGTCGCCTTTGGGTAGGATGTTGGATTGGGCTGGCAATGACGTGCCTGGTGTGTATCCTACTTAGGATTTGATTTTGCATCAAAACGTTTTGCATAGCTGACTAACTTGGATTTCCCTTTCGTTTTTGCACCGCTGCAGCAGCTGGATCATCGCGAGAAGACGAAGATATGCAGCGAGCGCTCCGGGAATCCGCCCAAGAGGCAGGCATTGGGCTGATCGATCAGCAGTCGGGCGTAGTGGATTCGTCGACGTCTGCACCGGCTTTTGGACCGGCTACCAGGGATGACTATGAGACTGGAAACTGGGCCATGGTCCCGATCGGTTCATCAGAGACCAAGGTAGCCAAGGCTCCCGCCCCGTCATTACGAAAACGAACGCCAGGAACGCCAGCCTTTCTCGTGCAAGGCATCAGCACTGTGGGATCCCATGGTCTTGGAGGCATGCTTACTGTCATGCATGAGATCCCCATGGCACGAAATGCGTTGCTGGAGACGGGAACTACTGCAGCTTCTTACGGCTTTGACAGTGAATGGTGGAAAGGCCAGGAGATTTTGCCACCGCACGTGTTAGCGCAACTGCAAGCTGGAGATCTTCAATGGGGCCAACAACACGAATGCAAGCCCGAGGCGGAAGAAGAGATTCACCGACTCATGGCTTTCCTGGACACCACAGAACGAAGTTATGGTACTGTAAGCGTGCTGACTGACCTAATTCCATGTCCGAGCCTAGGGCCTGAAAAACAGCTATACGAGTATCTGGGCTCGAGGAATGAGAAATCTTTGAAACCTCTAATCCATTCGGCCGTGCTTGCCCTGGTGCTGGGCAACGATGTTGGAGAGGAGGAGGCCAGGTTTGGACTTTTGGAAATGGAACATCTTCGGGAGGATTACGCCTCCATCACCACGCTGTACGAATCACTGGACCACACCATGTGGAGCGACGCGTTCTCTCACAGCGAGATACATGAAGGATCGAAAATGGCCATGTTCAAGGTTATGGGCGACGTGCTGACCATCAGGCTCAACGGGGATGGACCGACAAGCTCCATTGATATCCCGGAGAAACTGTACTTAGAAAAGTATCAGCCATCGCGCAAGGACGAGGCCCGACGCATACAAACTGCATGGTGCAAGACCAAGAACGCCATTGCACGAATAGCAAAGGAGGAAATGAAACTTTATGAGTGGCGCAACGATTGGAATGACCTGGTTTTTGATCGAAAACAAATGATACAGCGTGCCATGGACCAGTGGCAGGCATATCACGAATACATCCAGTCCCTAGGCCATTATCGGGGGATGGAAGCATCAGGTTTCGACACGGACAAGTATCCAGACTACCGCATGGCGCCGTGCGAAATTGGGGCCGACATTGACACCAAGCACAAGACTGTAGAGGATGTGCTGCTGCTGACGGAACGGATGTTATCTGACATCAATACGAGGATGAAGAGTATGTGCACTTTCCCCATGCTAAAAATGAAAGTAACCGTAGCTGACGTGTAGACCAAGGCCTGAACGCGCAGTTGGAGCAAATCAAGAACAAGCAACGATTCCTTGGCCAGTTGCTTACACAGCCGAACAAACCGGGAAGGCCACGGCCTATGGCATGCAAGGAGTTTTTGCTGCGCGGAGTCGTCACACAGTCGGACGTTGTCTTCGTCTGCCAACGAATCGAGCCGGACTTGATCCAGCTGGATGATGATGTCAAACCTTTGGATCAGTGGTGGAAGCTGGCATATAACGCCAACGATGAACAGCCAATCAAGACGGAGGTGCGTAAGCAGGATTCTCACCTTTGGATGCGGCGTCGTAACTAATAAAATGTAACAGAAAATACAAATACAACAGGTGTTGCGAGATGTTTGGCAGGAGACAAAGGTGCCCCTCATGGTTTATGCCACAGAGGCAGCATTAAGTGTGGCACGGACACCTTTGCCCTTGCCACTACAGCTGTTCGCTCGGGCAGAGAACAAGGCGTTTCAGCAAGAATTGAGCCAAGAAACAACAGACGCTGTCAACGGTGGCAAGAAGACAGCGGCGCCTGTTGAACCTATCTCGCCATCGAAAAGAAAGCATCGGGCGGACAGCATAGATTCAATGGACAGCAACCGGGCGTCATTAGGGAGCGATGACGGGCAAAGCGGATTTGACGATCCTTTCGAGGACGAACAGGTTACGACAGCCACCGTGACCGCCTCGGCATTGCCTCCAGCGACAGGCGCCGCCGAGACAATTACTGACAAGGCAGGGGAAGTACCAGAAGTGGTCATGACATGGCGAGACGATGGGCCTTCATAGTCTTCGAAAATTCTAGAAGCTTCTATGACCGGGCACAGTTGAGGGGAAGACACGACACAATACATGATAGCCACAGCGTTGATTCGTTGATTCGAGTAGCATGATATGTTCTGCATATGCTGTTGTTATTAAGGGGCATAATATACTACAGCGAACTCATTGCGACTCTACGCGCGCACTGTAAGTTGTTGGTCGTGTGGTGTTTTGGATTTTACGCTTGGATCGTGAAGCCCCACAATTGGCGGTGAGGCTAGAGAGACCCCGCCATTGCGAGTGCCGCCATTGTGTGTATCATCGCAGCCAAGTCAGCGGATGTATCCAAGGCGGTGTTCTCGTGTGTATGTACCTTATTATCTCTGTGTGCGCGTGTACGTGTACGAGTGTGTACGAGTGTGTGTTTGTGTGCACGACGGCCATATACTCTTTGTGGTCAGGAGTGTCTCCCCGCAGTGTTGCGTCATACATAGTCTTTTGGCACGTCGAAGCTTCCAGCCTGTTCAGACCCTGTTCGGTTTGCAGGTCCCACTTTCCGCTGGACAGCATGCCCAACCAGCCGGCCAACTGACCTCCTCTCCCAATCCTTCTCTCATTTTCATCTCTATCCATCACTTCAGCCATCGTTCAACTCTGTACGCACAACGAAACCTCAACTGACTTACTAAGTGCATTGCCGAGAGAAGCAAAAACCCGAGACCTCGCTGACTGGCACACAACATGGTCAAGGAAACCAAGCTGTACGACACCTTGGGTATCAAACCCGAGGCTTCCCAGGACGAAATAAAAAAAGGCTACAGGTAAGGCTTGGCATCCATCTATTTCACGGCAATTGTGCTGGACTTGAATGCTATGCTTTGTACTTTTACCGCGGCTAACATGACGATAGAAAAGCAGCTTTGAAATGGCACCCGGACAAGAACAAGGACAATCCCAGCGCTATTGAAAAGTTCAAAGAGTGCTCGCAAGCGTATGAAATCCTGTCAGACCCCGAGAAGCGTAAGGTTTACGATCAATATGGTCTCGAGTTCATGATGGGAGGAGGCGGTGCTCCACCCCCAGAGGGTGGTGCTGGTGGCTTCCCTGGCGGTATGCCTGGAGGTGGATTTGCCGGATTCGGTGGCATGCCTGGAGGTGGTGGTACCAGAACGTTCCACTTCAGCACTGGCGGAGGCCCGGGTGGTGGTTTCAGCTTCAACAACCCGGATGACATCTTTGCCGAGTTTATGCGTCAGCAAGGCGGTGGTATGCATGGCGGCGATGACGACTTGGGCAATATTTTCTCGTCATTTGGCGGAGGTGGTTCAGGAGGCGGTGGTCGGCCAGGCCGCACGAGGATGAGGTCGTCTGGGTACGGAGAGCCAAGACCCCGGGAGCACACACCAGAGATTACAACGGTAGAACGTCCGCTGCCGCTTACACTGGAGGAGCTATTCAGCGGAGTCACGAAGAAGATGAAGATCAAGCGCAAGACGTTTGACGAAACAGGCAAGAGAGTGCAGACGGATCAGATTCTTGAGGTCCCCATTAAGCCGGGACTGAAGAAGGGGTCCAAGATCAAGTTTAACGGAGTTGGGGACCAAGTCGAAGGTGGCCGACAAGACCTTCACTTTATTGTGGAAGAGGTAGGCATATGCTCCCACGCAGAAAATCAAAAACTCATATTTCGGGATCCGTGCTAACAGCTTTGCAGAAAGAACACCCTCTTTTCAGGCGAGAAGACAACGACCTCGTCCACACCGTTACTCTCGATCTCAAAGAAGCCCTGACGGGGTGGAAGCGGACGGTGACCACCATTGAGGGCAAGCAAATCAACTTGGAGAAAGGCGGGCCTACGCAGCCTGGAAGCGAGGATCGATATCCAGGGCTCGGAATGCCTGTGTCGAAGAAGCCTGGCCAACGAGGTGATTTCATCATCAGGTACAAGGTTAACTTTCCGTCAAGCTTGACCGCAGCTCAAAAGCAACAGTTAAGACAAATTCTGTAAGGAGGCGGCGGACGATACAAACATGGACGAAATGCCAGGAACCATGCAAGTATAGATTACACTTGCTGAGCTGTCTTGATGGCAATTACGACACATTGAAAACAGTCTTTGGGATTATAACGGCGTTGGCGTGTTTTGATTTGTTAGTTGAATTCATTGTATCTCAGTTGCACAATGGCACAATGGCAGGCGGCGGCAGTTAGCGTTGCAGAGGATGCGTGCATTTAGGACAGTAGCCTGTACGGAGTTGTAATGAACATTGCTTGGATTGGATTGCGTCATTGATGTTGCTCAGGTTTGGTGTAATGAATGAACTGTGGTAATATCTCACATCCTATGCGCAGGAGGACCGAGTAGGACAAAGGGGATCATTGTGTTCATGAATCGTCCCGTTGGCGCATCATGGCGGACTAACTTGCAGGACGAAGATGTCGCCTAGGAGAAACCGCAGCACTGGGCGGGCTCATAGTGTGTATCCCTTCTGCCCCTGAAAAGTATACACATTTCGTCGAGTTTCACGTTGACGTGTGATGTGGATTTCAAAACTGCACTTGGGTAGCGGGACCACCCGGCCCGGGCGCCAACGGCCACTTGAGCCAGGATCATTTGTCAATGACGGCAGGACGGGGGGTCACGGACGGATAGAGGGGAGGGGGAGGGCGGGGTTCTGCATGTCGTATCTGGTTGCATCGCGGATGGCGCTGTTGGGGTTGAGGTATTTTGCCTTTCCCCGGTTGGGCGCATTGATTGGATCCAGGATTTGGAATTGTCAAGCAAGGAGCAGAGACCTGGCTTCGCGTTGGGCAGAAGTGCACCTCGTCCGTCAGTCGTCAGTCGTCAGTCGTGCGTGGTGGCACATTCTGTGTGTCAGCATCGGGAAAGAGCCACCACCAATGAAGAGGGCAGGTTTGCGTTCTTGACTAATTAGAGCTTGCAGAGCTTGGTTTGTTTTCTCTCTTCATCTCCCTCCCCCTTTCGCAGCAGCAAGCAACTCCACCTCTGTCCATTCCATCGTCGATCTGCGTCTTTGCACTTGGACTTGAAAACATCCCTCATCTAAACCAATCCTCCGTTGCGTGCACGATAATTCTTTGATATTCTACATAAGCCCAGCGTCTACAGACCGGGAACTTGTCAAAATGCCCCAGGTAGCAGCGCTATGCTCCTCTCCCCCCTGGCAACCCCAACCCACTTTCACTAGCTGATCCCCAATATAAATAAATAGATTACCACTCTTCTGTTTGACTGCGACAATACCCTCGTGCTGTCCGAGGAGCTGGCGTTTGAAGCGTGTGCGGATCTCATTAACAAGATCTGCTCTGAGCGAGGCATCACCAAGACTTTTACTGGCGAATCCCTGATTGTGGAGTTTGTTGGCCAGAACTTCCGTGGCATGTTGACCACGTTGCAAAAACAGAATGGGATTGAGATCTCCCCGGACGACATGGAGAAGTATGTCCTCATGGAGGAGGACGCCGTGATTGCGAAGCTCGAGCAGCAGCTGCGGCCTTGCCCCGGCGTGGACCAGCAGCTAGAGAAGCTGGCTGCCTCCAAAAAGTATACCCTTGCTGTGGTGTCTTCCTCTGCTTTCCGTCGCGTCAAGGCTTCGGTCGAGAAGGTGGACCAGAATAAGTACTTCAAGGGACCTGGAGGGAAGGATCTCATCTACTCGGCGGCCACAAGCTTGGAGAAGCCCACCAGCAAGCCTGACCCGGCCATCTACCTTCACGCTCTCAAGGACTTGGGCAAACAGGCGGGCGAGAGCGTGGCCATTGAGGACAGCAAGAGTGGCACGCTGAGTGCTACAAGGGCCGGGATCAAGACGATTGGCTATGTTGGCCCCTATGCACCCAACAAGCGCGCCGAGATGGAGAAGGTCTTGACGGATGCTGGCGCCGTGGTGATAATGCGTGACTGGGACGAGTTTCCTGAGGCATTGGCCAAGATTGAGTCTGGCAAAGCGTAGCATGTTGTGGTGCAGTCGTTGCTACTGAATGATGCTGCCCGGGTGGTTCTTTTGACGGACTAGCTTAGACATAGATGCGACAACTGCGGATATGAAATACACACACATACACACACATACACACACATACACTCACTAAAACATACCCGCACGGCAGACAAACATGCGCGCGCATGCACACGTAGCCCGTTGATTTCGTGGAACGATGTTTTTCATTTTGTCCAGTCCATCAAGAAGCTGTTGACGCTCTGTAAAGTCTGCCGACTCGGGTTGGCTGCTGGATACGCCGTCATGATGCTGCCCAGCTTGACTTTGACCTGAGATTTTGTGAATGTAAAACTCTCATCTGGCGGACGGAAATGCTCTTGCTTGTCGAATAGGTAGCACGAAAGAGCCAGAGCCGTGCCCACAGAGACGTCTCGTCCCGACTCGCACGCCACAATGACTTGACGCTCCTGCTTCAAATCGCGCCCCTTTGCCAAGAATCTACTCACGAACGCGCATATCTCGGGCAGCGCAAGCCGCAGGCTCCTACTGGCAGTCTTGTGTTTTCCCAGTCCAACCGTAATGTAGTTGTCCGCCTGAAGCCACGTCTCCTTGGGCGTGGTGGCGTCCATCAGCAACACATGGCACAATGTCTCCGCGGTCGGCGCACGCAGGGGCAATGCGCAAACGCTAATCCGAGGACCCAGTCTCGTCCTCGCCGAGTCGTCCCCCTTCCCGGTCCCGCGAGACTCTGCCAGCAACGAAGCAATCAGGCCCGGGAGCTCCGCGTCGACGGCGGAGAGCAGCAGATGTGCATTTCCCCAGAACACATCTGGCGTGAGGCCGCAGGCCCAGTTTTCGGTATCGTCTGCCGCGCCCTGGACGTACCCCTGGGAATCCACCTCGCTGCCCTGCACGCGCCGAGAAGCCGTCAGGCAGACGACGGGCCGGTAGTCTGCGAAGATGGCGCCCTGAGCGGACGCCGGCAGAGTCGACTCCTGGGTGATCCAGTAGGGGCGGAGCGGCTTCGTGAGCACGGGGAGGGCGGGCAGGTGCAGATCGCGCAGGGCCCTGACGAACGAAGGGATGAGGGCCGAGATTTGCGCGTGAGTCGTGGGGAGGAGGAGGGGCGGCAGGAAGAGGTGCTCTGAGAGCGGGTGAGAAGGCAGGAGGACGCGGTTGAGGACGGCGCACCAGATGGGCACGGTGGTCGAGAGGGCGTCGGGCATGCCTGGTGATTTTCGTCAGCGAGGGATCTAGTGCGACAAGCAAAGAAGAAACGTGCGTTTCCCACGACGCGTGGAATCGACAATGATGATTCTGGACAGAAAGTTCTTAGCGAGGACGCGGCCGGGGGTGGGAGAAAGAAGGGCCTTACCCGTCGTGCTCCTCGATCAGGTCCACGAGATGGACGTTGAGCCTCCTGGTGCTGAACTTCCACGCTCGCTCGTGCCCGTCCGTGCTCTTGAAGTAGGCGGACGCGCGCTTCGCCTCGGGCGGCACGTACCAGCTTCCGCAGCGCTCGTTGGCGACGAGCGGCCGGCCCGCGAGCGAGGAGGCTGCGCGGCGGACGAACTGCGCATCTGCGTGGATGGACTGGAGGCGGTTGTGGATGCTGAGCGCTGCGCGGCGGAGGGAGCCTAGGATGCTTGGGGACGGCTGGCAGGGGAAGACGATTTCGTCGATGTCGATCGTCATGGCTTGCGGTTTTGAAGGTTGTGGTGAGTTTTGGCGGGGCCCACTTTTCTGGGGGGGGTTTTCGGCAGAATTTCAACTCCAACATGCGTCATGTGCTATGGGGTTTTTATTGGCCCATAATCATTTTCCATGTTTCACTCGGGGCGCATCAAATAGGCCACGCCTGGAGGCAACTGCTTTCTCTCTCTCTCTCTCTACTTTAAAGAACGAGCACGTCAAGTTACATTAGCCTCCATACCCCCCCGTCCACCGCGATACCAACTTCCCTCCCCTCGTCGATGCTCCTCCTGCCGGCCTCGAGAATGGCCGTCGTGGCAATGGTATTGCTCAGCGTGGGCAAGCCTTTCTTGTCCAGCTCCTCGGGCTCGGTGCCCGCATTGACGGCCCTGCAGCCGTCGACAAACTTCTCGAGCGAGACGTAGCCGTACCCCGTCTGGCCGTTGAAGTTGCCGTCCTCGTCGGGCGCATACCGCATGTAGAAAGGGTTGAACCACTGGATCTGGCCTGCTCCGTCGTCCGCCACGTCATAGCCCCTGCGAGCCTGGTCGACGCGGATCTCGCCGCCCGAGGCCAGGTAGTGAAAGCACTGGTTCGTGTGGACGCCCGCGCGCTCCGGCGCTGTCCAGGAGGATGTGTAGACGCCGACGGCCCGCTTGGAGGGGTCGTCCGTCTTGGCCCAGGTAACGAGCAGGGAGATTGTGTCCTCCGTCTCGGGCGCGCACCCCCGGTCGGTGGCCACGCCCTTGGACGACGAGGCGGAGACCTTGACGGGCAGGTAGCCGAGCTGCTGGACCATGGAGTCGCAGATGTCGACGTGGTGGCTGTTGAGGTAGTAGGAGATGTCGGACTCCTTGCCTGCCCAGTTCTTGAAGGTGTCGAGCTGGTACTTGGGCTGCGACATGTAGCTGTAGAAGTAGTTGAAGTCGCCCAGGCTCCTGGCCTTGAAGCGCGCGTCCGAGTAGGCCGGGTCGAAGCGCTTGTGGTGCTCGACGAAGACGTACACGCCTTTTTCGCGGGCGCGGCGCACGAGGTCCTGGTGGTGATCGAGTTGTTTGACGGCGGGCTTGGTCAGGAGGACGTGGATGCCCCTTTCGATGGCATACAGAGCAATGGGGTAGTGGGTCGGGTCGGGCGTGAAGACGGTGATGGCATCGCCGGGCTTGAGGGCGTCAATGGCCCTCTTGTAGGCGTCTGGGTCCTTTTGGTCGTTGGCCGGGAAGGAGTCGAAGGACGTGTCGAGGCCGTTGTATACCTGGGTGATGTTTTTGTGTAGGTGCTCGCCTGTATTTGAGTGTGAGCGTGAGCGTGAGCGTGAGCGTGAGCGTGAGTTGTACATGCATGCATGCAGAGTTTACGGTCTTAAGTGATGGGTGGTGATGGTGATGGTGATGGTGATGGCGATGACAGTGCCGCTGAGGCGTGTGGAGGGCATCATACGAATGGCGGGAAACTTGGTGCCGTTGACGCCAACCATGCCCAGCTTGTCGACCTTGCCACGTCGCCGCAAGTCAAACATGGTGAGGCCCACGACTCCTACTTTCTTGTCGGACCCTGAAGCACCGCTGTCGACGAAGCCGGTGGTGTACTCGCCGGTTCCGACCTGGCAGTTCTTAGTTTCGTGCTGACGTTGGGTTCCGACCCGACGACGGAGGGGTCCAACACCTACCATGAGCACATTGAGGCCAGCCATCTTGATTTCGAAGTGGATGAACGACTGGTGTGAGAATGAGATAGATGCAAAGACGCAGAAGTACCCCGTACAATGATGGCTATGGGTGGTTTTGCCAAGCATCACGCCACATCATGCCACCATGTGAAGTGAGGGGCAGGACAACGGCACAAGCTCGTCTCTGGTCCAAGTGGGGCCTTTTCGCGACCCAACTCAGCAAGCGGTGATACCTTCTTGAGACATCACCTGTTCTATCGCTGCCAAGTGTGATGATCCTGTCCATCTAGAAATTCTAAAACTTAATTGTGGTGAGATGCCCAGACAAAAATGTAGCATCTCTCATGCCTCACAGCCCTGATTGGGCCAACCAGCTAGTTCGTGACGGAGGTCGGCGCCTTACCGCACTCAGCGTATCACTGCGAATTATAATCAGTCAGCGGCTTTAGCTTCAACAGAACTTGGTCAACAGCTTAGGCATCACTACTTCACACCGTCCTGCTGCACATATAATTTGCATATGCCAAGGATGCTCCAGTTGGGCCTCAATCGGTCGATAACCCTTACTGACCAATCAAAATGCATCAGAAGTGGAACAATCCTCTCAGGCCAACCTTTCACTTCATGTTGGCATTCCCCTCAGCTCACAACAAGGTGCCTTGATCTCCTCCACATGGATGACACTAATTCACGTCATCGAATGAACAGCTTGGAAGAACTGATCTCCCCCCTCGGTGATCGTCAACCTCGACCCCGGATTTGCGCCTCCCCACGATGCCGCTGCATCCGCCGACTCCTAGACCCCCGCTCGTGCTCAATCAAAGTGGCCACTTGAATAATTATCGTTTGCGTCGCTGTATGACACTGGTTGTGATGGACATCAGGCTGAATACAAATCAACCGCTCGGCTGCTCCTTTACAAAGCCACAGAATTTCTCTCACTGCTGCATCCGTATATCTGACACAATCCGTTCGACTCGACGTACGCAGGAGTCTCTTCCTTTCTGCTCATCACAAAGTCCCAAACATCATGACCATAACCATGACCACAACCACCCACACTCACACCAATGGCTTGACTAGACGAGCTCTTCCATGCGGCATTTACGCCCCCACACTGACCTTCTTCGACCCTGAGACCGAAGAACTCGACATGCCAACCATCAAGATGCACGCTCAGCGCCTTATTCGCGATGGATTGGTCGGCCTCGTCACCATGGGCTCCAATGGAGAAGCCGTCCACTGCACAAGAGACGAGAAACTCGCCGTGACAAGGGCTACTCGCGAAGCTCTCGACGAAGCTGGCTTCACCTCCACGCCCATCATCCTGGGAGCCACCGAGGGCAGTGTCCGCGGCACAGTCGAGCTGAGCAAGCTGGCCGCCAACGCCGGCGCAGACTACACGCTCCTGCTCCCACCCTCTTACTATCGCGCGCAGACCGATGAAGAGTCCATCATCGACTACTTCACAGCCGTCGCAGATGCCAGCCCCCTCCCCGTCATCGTCTACAACTACCCCGGCGCCGTGTCAGGCATCGATCTGGATAGTGATGTCCTCATCAAGCTGGGCCAGCACCCCAACATTGTTGGCACGAAATTCACCTGCGGGAACACGGGCAAGCTGATGCGCGTTGCGCTGGGGACCAACGCCAAGACCCCATTCCAGGAGGGCTCGGGATACATGGCCTTTGGAGGCATGTGTGACTTTACGCTGCAGACGCTTGCCAGCGGCGGAAGCGGCATCATTGCCGGTGGCGCAAATGTCATGCCCAAGGTGTGCGCGCGCGTCTGGAACCTGTATGTCGAGGGCAAGAAGGACGAGGCGCAGGCTTTGCAGAAGATTCTCAGTCGCAGCGACTGGTACTTGACCAAGGCCGCTATTGCGGGCACCAAGCAGGCTGTTCAGATGCATTACGGCTACGGCGGATATCCTCGTCGGCCGCTGAAGCGCTTGGAAAAAGCGAGGCTGGACGCCATTGAGGAGGGTATCCGGGAGGCCATGGAGGTGGAGAGGAGTCTGTAGATTGACGGAGCTGCTGATAGAATGTTAGGCGGTAACGCTTGTCATTGTGCCAGAAGGGCAAGAGAGAGGAACAGGGGGGGGAGAGAGAATCGGTCCGGCTGCAAGTGCCATTGTGGTCAAGACACAATCTGTTGCGCGGTATATTGGGCTATGCTATCCCTAGAAGGAGAAGGGGGAATTGGATGAAGCTCCTGCGGAGCTTATTATCCTCGTACCGTAAGCGAGATCACAATCGAAGGCGTTCCGAATCCGCGATGCCTAACGAGTTATGGATGTCTGACCGGGCACAATAAAAGCATCACTCCACAACTGGCGAATGAAATGAGATGAGCATGGGTCGTCCGTCAATCTAGGCCGACTGATCGCCGAAGAACTCACCAGGGTGCACAAGGGAATTGCCGTTCTACACAGGACGGACCAGGGTTTGATTCCCCATTCCGGGCACGCAACTTTCCCACTAGAGTTTTCAAATGTGCCACTGGACCTAGCTAAATCAGGAAAGGCCCCTGCCTGCCTACTTTTAGGGCAGAAGTACCTCTAATGTTTCTCTTTAAGCTAGTTAGTTATTTGCATCACTAGATATATATGTAGATGTGAGCCAAAGGTGCGTTTTTCAAGGATCTGCTTTAATTGAAGCTATTAATGATGTCTACGGGGGTCTTGTGGCAGCTGTTAACGGTGTTGAGGCCCTCGAAGCGGCTGCTGATGGTGTTGATGCCCTAGAAAGAACGAAGGTTGTCAGCGGCATTAGACGCAGAGGGGGATAAGACTTATAAGCTAGGCCAACTTAGCCTACCGGAAAATAACTAACCTAGGTAGCTTGAAGAGAAACATTAGAGGCACTTCTGCACTAAAAAGTGAGGCAATTAAACGCGCAGCAACGAATTTTTGAACGCACAGCAGCAACTAAACCTAAAACGGAAGAGGTTCCGCTGCATACATTTTTCGCTCTAGAGATACCTCCCGCGATTTCTCCTCCCTGCATAGAATCATTAAGTGGCCCACAGCCCTAATTAAAGCTTTTAGTTATAACAAGTAATTAAATTGTAAGAGGTACTTCTACAGCAAAAAAACTATATAAAGATACCTTCTCTGCTTTAGTAGTGCGCTCTTAAAAGTGTTGTGTTAGAATCGCGTCTAACTGCACACACGTTAGGGCCTAGGGAGGAGAAATTGCAGGAGGTATCTCTAGGGCGAAAAATATGTGCGGCAGTACCTCTTCCGTTTTAGGTTTAGTTGCTGCTGTGCGTTCAAAAATCCGTTGCTGCGCGTTTATGCACTCTAAAAAGTGGGCAGGTAGGAACCTTTCCTGATTTAGCTAGGTCCAGTGGCACATTTGAAAACTCCAATGGGAAATTTGCTTCCCCCCATTCCCCATCCAGGCGCGTCATTTCTAATCTCGCCAACGTCGACACGTCCTTCGCGTACGGCAAACCCTTGCACGTGCAGATCCCAATTGCCGTCTCCGAAACAGAACCCATCAAGAAAAATACTCCGTACGCTTTCCCGCATTCGTCAATAGAGGGGCTTTGCGGCTCTAACTGCGCCTCCCCCTCTCGTAAAGTTGTCCGACGTGTAAAGGGCCAGTCCCATGCATCATCGTCGCCTGACCCTGTGCTCCGCATCGTCATCAGGTGCGCGACACTTTGCACTTTGATCCGGGAAATTGCTATCGTGGTCTTATCTCCGAAACTCGCTGGTTGATCGTGAATCATATTGGCTCTTGGGACTTAGCGAAATGAGCGTGGGAGCTGTTCTGGAAGTGAGGATTCGTGCGCCTCGCTGTCGGTTATCGTACTTCTGTGAAGCGAGTTTACTTTCAAAAGTAGATTGCCCATCTTGTATATATATTGTCCGGCGCACTCACCTGATATGCTGCCTTCGTTACAGGCCGATTGTTTTTGAGAATCACACCGTAGTTACCATGAAAATCGCCGCCTTACTCTCCAGTCTGCTCCTCGGGGCGAGTCTTGCCCACCCACGACATGCCTGCAAGAACAAGCTTCTGTGGCAAGGACCGCCTCCTGAACAGGTTCGTTCGCTTCGCTTCGCTCCCCTCCTGGTTCCTCGCCATGTTGTGTGATCGGGGCTCATCCGGATGCAGGGGACCAGTGAATACGCCATTTACATGCGCAGCTGCAGCGGCGTCAAGGATATCGAAGCGCCGAAGCCAAATGCACCTGTCAAGGCAAACAACTGCACAGCGCCACTCGAGCCAAGAGGCATCTTCTGTAGGGGCTTGGGCCGCAACTTGTGCAGGCTCAATCGTTTGCGGACTGTAAGTGCTGTCTTGGTAGCGTTGTCGCTAGCAATGAGTTGATGGATTCTGACTGTTCCCAGGTCACCAAGAAGGTAGAGTGAGATACCGGTCGAGAGAGAGAGAGAGCGACTGCAACTAAACATCTTGCTAGCTTCCATTTTTTTCCGGAAAAAAGGACTCTTCCCGGGACAGCAAAAAAAAGGTAGGTTGAGAGAGACTGGTCGAGTAGAAAGTGACTGCGACTAAACGCCTTGCTAGTTTTCACTTTTTTCGGGGAAAAAGGACAGCAAAAAAAAGGTAGGTTGAGAGAGACTGGTCGAGTAGAAAGTGACTGCGACTAAACGCCTTGCTAGTTTTCACTTTTTTCGGGGAAAAAGGACAGCAAAAAAAAGGTGGGTTGAGAGTTACAGGTTGAGAAAGTGACTGCGACTGAACACCTTGCTAGTTTTCATTTTTTCCGAAGAAAAAGCACTCTTTCTGGGGCAGCAAAAAAAAGGTAGGTTGAGAGAGACCGGCCGAGAAGAAAGCGACTGCGACTAAACACCTTGCTAGTTTCCATTATTTTCGGGGAAAAAGGACAAGAGCCGTATGGGACACAGCATGAGCTCAAGCACGCCGTACAGCGAAAGTGAAGAATGGCCATATAGCGAAAGTGAGAGGAGGCCGCATAGCGAAAGTGAAAGGAGGCCGTACGGCGACAGTAAAAGCATGCGGAAAAGCGCCAGCGACGACGAACTCGAGAGCGACACTGAAGGCGAACTGGATGGCTATAGTGAAGGCGAACTGGACAGCGACACTGAAGGCGAACTGGACAGCGACACTGAAGGCGAACTGGACAGCGACATTGAAGGCGAACTGGACAGCCACAGTGAGAATTGCGAGTGACAGGTTGATTGTTCGACTGCGGCGACATGAACAACCTAAGCACATGTTGCCGCAATGGGTCGAGGGAAGATGCTGTAAGTTTTATTCCCTGTCGAGTCGAGTCGCTTTTGCCCGAGGGCAATGCTAATGTTTTGACCAGGGGCTGCCAACAACGTGTACGTATACGTCTGGGCCGGCCAAATGAGGCAACGTTGCTCACCATCTTCAACGTGGCTCTGCGGAAACGATGGTGACGACTGGGCCAAGTGCTGTGCCAACTGGGGACGGGAAGCCAGTGGTGGCTACAAACCCAAGGCTCTCAAGAGCTTCCAAAGCTCTCGCAGGGCTTGCTTCTTCATGACGGTTTGCCAGGAAGTCTTCGATCGGGGGCGCCTGGCAAAGTGTCAATCATGTACGAATCCAGAGCATAGTTGCCAATTTGAAACAGATTGATTTTGTTCCATCGCAGTCCCGTCCCCGTGTCGTTGCTGAGAGACGATTCATGCTCAATGGGAATGCGGATCAACAAGATCCAACAAAGAATCTACCTATAGCGGGACATGTATCCCGTTGTCAACTCAGGTGCTGCGGTGGAAGTGTGTCGCCGAGATGGCGGGCTAGCGCCGTTGCCCTCATTATGTATCATATTTGTGTGTATATTTGCATATTATACTGTAAAGAAATACGGCTCAAGTGATATCAGGTTGGGCAAGCACTTTGGCGAATACAATGCATGTCAGCATAGTGCCCGACACCTGGTCCCCTCGTGGTCTCCTACTTCCTGACGCCCCGTCCAGATCAACACGCTTCAATCTAGCGAGTTCGAGCTCAGCGGTAGTTGACGCCGAAGATCTTAAATCGCCCTGGCTTGCTGTCCCACACGATCTTGCCAGAGTCACGGCCCTCGACATCGCGCTTGTGCAGCTTTCTGAAGTAAACGTACTTGCCAGCACCAGTACGCAAGGTATAAGTTGATCCCTTGGCCTTATACCGGAAAACAAACGGCTGTGCTGATCCGATGTTGGCAGTGAGACTGCCATTGGTAGAGATGTACGCCTCGTCGAGGGCGGATTGGAGATAGAAGGTGTTTCCGAAACGGTCGGCGTCTGCCGTATGAAGAACCCATCGTTGGTCCACGCTTTCATGGGCCTTTGTAGCCCCAGTGGCAATAACATGTCCCGTCTTGGACCTTGTGAGTGCCAGTCCGTTGCTTTCGAGGGTCACGTAGCGGCCTTCGCTGATGAAGCCACGGACCTGCTTGTAGCCGTCCTCGACGAGAGCGGTCATGTTTTGCTCGGCGTTTTGCTTACCGTACGGGATATTGGGATAGTTGCCATGCGCATAGCCATCTTTGCACTTGGCGGAGCCGACCCATGGACCGCTCAGGGAGCCTAGGGAGAGATCGCCGCTCCAGTTTGTGTCGTTTCGACGCTCTGGGGTGCGGACCGGAGTCAGCTTCGGCAGAGAGAAGTCGGGGTTGTCAAAGTCAAAGGCATTGACCATGTTTGTCATGTGTTGTCGGCGCCAGGGGGTGATGCCCGCATTGGCCACGTTGTAGCCATTTGCTGCGGCCCATGCCTCGATGAACAATAGATCGGACGTGTGGTCTCCCGTCTCGGCAAAGACGTGGCCGCCGCGTGTCCAGGGCGAGATGATGTAGCGAGGGATACGGGGACCTGGCCCAATTGGCACCCGTCCATACGTTGCGTTGAAGGGGTCGACGATCCATTCGCCAGCGGTATCTTCAGGAGCGACGGGCGGAATAACGTGGTCAGCCCAGCCGCCCTGTTCGTCGTAGCTGATGATGAGGGCCGTTTCCTTGTACAGGGGGCTGTTCATGACGGCATCGACGACATTCTTTTGCAGCCATGCGCCATCAATTGGCATGTTGGGAGGATGCTCGCTCTGCTCCTGAGGACCAATAATCCAACTCACTTGGGGCAGAGTGCCGTTGGCACAGGCATCGTAGAAGGCTTGGAGGCCCGGGAAGGAGATGCCATTGTCTCGCAAAACGTCGCTTTCGGGCGCATCCTGGTATTGCTTAAAGTAAGCAAGCATGTTGTCCTCAAAGTTGTCAAAGTCTTGCCAGACGCGCCACGTAATGCCAGCGTCCTGGAGATATTCAGGCATGGTCTTCCACACAAAGGGGAAGCAATTGTTGCCAGGAGAGTCACAACCAGGGCTCGCACGATTTGACAAAATGTTTCCTCCCTTGCCGTCGAGGTTTGTAGGAGAGCCCGCACTGTTGACGCTTCCGCTCATCCACATGATACGATTGGGATCGGTTACGCCAAGCACGCTTTGATAGGAGTTGTCCATTAAAGTCCAGCTCTCCGCGATGTCCCAATGCGTCGGCAAGTCTTCTCGCTTGTAATATCCCATGCTGTAGTCCGTATCATACAATACCCAGCCGTCTCCGCGGCTGTTGTTCCAGGCACCATGCATTGCTTCCCAGCCGTTGGAACCACCTCCCATGCACTGAGTCGCAGCCTTCCAGTCGCCGCCGAGGTAATTGATGTGCCACGGTGAAAGGGCGTTGACGCCCTTTTTTCTTTTGCCGATGCGTCTACACGCAAGATTAGAGCCTGCTTCTGATTGTGGACGAGATATCCTTACTGTCGCCAAACCGGAACACCGTCATTGACCTTGACATTTGGATCCGCAAAGTTGCGGACACCCGCCATGGTGCCAAAGTACTAGACGAAGATTAAGCAGTCATTCACCAAGTCTCGAAGTGTAAAACTTACGTGGTCAAAGGATCGATTCTCTTGCATGAAGAGAATAATGTGCTTGATATCCTTGAGAGACCCAGCCGACACCGTCGCGGCCGACGCCAACAACATGAACCCAAATGCCGAATGCCACATCTTGCACCTTGATCGTCGCGCAAAAGTGGTGTCTGCGTAAAGTTGAAGGCCATCATGGAAACGGACAACACTTGTCACTTAATAGTCGGCTCAAGTGATCTCGCAGACCGGCAGACCTACCCAATGTGTGGAAATGACCACAAGGCCAAGAGGTGGGATAGAGGTGGGATGCGCAGCCCTTGTTGTCGCTTCTTCTTCTACTCCCTATGTGCTCCATACGGAGGATGCAATGTAACTCAGGTTGCTAAGCTTTTACGGGTCCCGCATGGCCATGGCCCTAATTAGCCATCAAGGATCTTGTACGACATTGCTTGTCTGCTGATAATCCACGGTTGCAAAGCAGAGTTGACCCCTCCTAATGATCACATAGTGTTCGAACGATCGGCAAGCATCGGCCCAAGTCGGCATCCGGATCGGCCGACCGTTGAATGTGGACGACAGTTGGTCGCACGTGGGCCGTTGATGCGTTAGTCGGGGGCGATGTGAGGGTGAGGGTGACCTCTAAACCACAATGAAAGGTTGACTCTGCACTCATGATGGTGCGGGGATCATCTCTTTGCTGACCCCCTCACCCGACCCCCCACCAGACCTTCAGGGCCAATCAAAAGCATGGCTATAAGGGTAACTTCAATTTTGCACTAACTTATGCTGTGATACGAAGTACTGACAACAGTCTGAGTTATTCAGAGCCACATCGGCATGTTAAAGGGAATAATCGCATGTTAAAAGGCTCATGGACAGGCTAGTAGTTGTTGCTAGCTGGCTACCCGCAGCTGCAGCAGCTGGGATTAACCATAAATTTGTGGCCAAAGACCTTAGATTCCAATATTGCTACTTATAAGGCTTCTATAGCTGCGGCGGCATATGCAGCACAATACTTGCATTAAAGGTGCGATTAGAGGGCTAGCCCGAATGCGGTTTGAAGTTTCAGCATGTGAAATTTTTTCAAGGCCACAAGTAGAAAATCCTCCCAATACGCAGCAGCAACTAGGTCTGGAAGGGGTCAAACCCCACGCTTTCCGCTTTCCTTGCACAAAGTCGCCCGAGGTCACCCCGGAAAAGTGGACCGGCAGGCACGCGAGAATGAGCAATTAAACGCGCAGCAACGGATTTTTGAACGCACAGCAGCAACTAAACCTAAAACGGAAGAGGTACCGCTATATACATTTTTCGCTATTTCTCCTCCCTATATAGAATTATTAAGCAGCCTGCGGCCCTAATTAAAGCTTTTAGTTATAATAAGTAATAAATTGTAAGAGGTACTTCTACAGCAAAAAAACCATATAAAGATACCTTCTCTGCTTTAGTAGTGCGCTCTTAAAAGTGTTATATTAGAATCGCGTCTAACTATATATATATTAGGGCCTAAGGAAGGAAATTGCAGAAGGTATCTCTAGGGCGAAAAATGTATGCGGCAGTACCTCTTCTGTTTTAGGTTTAGTTGCTGCTGTGCGTTCAAAAATCCGTTGCTGCGCGTTTATGCACTCCGCGAGAATAAAAGGTACTTGAACTTACGTGGAAATCTCTATAATATTTCCCGCTGCACAAAGAGGTCCATCGGCAAACGCGCTCAGTGCTGCGCATGATGTGGGTCCTGTGACCGAGCTGCAATATCTCCGAGCAACGTAGCATTTGATCGCATTGCATTTATCATTTCCGTCGTAGCGACCAAGTCGATGTCTTACCCACGATCCTACCCAAGGTCTTGGCTGCTTGTCTTTCGTGGAGACGTGGCGACCACACCACAAGCAAATGTCCGGTTAGACCTCTCCATATGCCGGGCGACAGCCAGCTTGACACGGGGGCATTAGTTTGAGATGTAAATGCTTGCGGGAAAACTGCTGGACAGCTTCTCTTCTTCTCTGATGCAGTGCTTTGCGGCATGATAGTTTGCCTCTAGGACGCAAGCATGCGTTTTTGGCACAAGGATTCCTCTGGGCTAAAGCCGGCGGGCAGGAGTCTACTTCTTGCGGCCGTCATCGCCTGCTTCACCATCTACTTCGTGGCCATCTTCGCGAAGCCTGAATTGGCACCTGTAGGCTCATGGCGGTTCAAAGTCTCTGCTCCCGAGCCTGAGGAGAATAGCGATCCGTTCGCTTTGCATCCAGAGCGTCACATCTTTCGGCCACCGCGCACCATCAGGCTGGAGTGGAACATTACACGAGAGCCACGCAGGCCGGATGGCGTCCTGAAGCAAGTCTATCTCATCAATGGTGTGTCTTTCATTACCCAGGCCGGCTCGTGCTAACCTGAGTAGGTCGATTTCCTGGGCCAACTATAGAGGCTCGCGTAGGAGACAGACTAGAAGTGGCTGTCTTCAACAGGATCACAAACTATACTGAGGACGGAATTGCTATACACTGGCACGGATTGACCATGAAAGGTGAAGCTCTACTGTCTCCTCCCTGGAAAAATGCTGATTTGCGTAGGATCCAACGAGATGGATGGAGTTGTTGGCATTACGCAGTGCGCGATTGGTTCTGGCCAAAAATTTGTCTACAGGTTCAACAGCCAACAGCATGGCACGTTTTGGTATCACGCACACTCCGCGGTCCAGAGGGCCGACGGTCTGTACGGCGGCCTGGTAGTCCACAAGCCGGCTGGCGAGGAATACCAGTACGACTCGGAGAAGCTGTTGCTCGTTGGTGACTGGTACCACAGATCAGCGGATAGTGTTCTCGCCCAGTACAAAGACTTTCGAAATTTTGCCAACGAGGTAGGCACACCCCATGGTATGTCTGTTTTTGGCTGACTCGGTACAGCCTGCACCGGACTCTCTTTTGATCAATGGCGTGGGATCCTACAACTGCAGCAATGCTCGTCCCGGCCGGCCAGTTGATTGCCTGGAAACGGCCGCCCCTTCTATCGGCGTCACAGGCACCGTCCGGCTGCGCATCATCAATACTGGCGCCTCAGCTGGCTACTCAATTCAATTAGGTCAAGGAGCTATGCAGCTCATAACCGTTGATGGAGGCGGCCTCGTGTCAGAGAAAACTCGGCCAACTTCTACTCTTGGTGTGCTGTATCCCGGCGAGCGGATGGACGTTCTCCTGCTGCCAGAGCCCAATGAAGGTAGAGAAGTCTCGAAGGCAGTAATGAGGATCTCACTTGATCCAGAGTAAGTTCTGTCTCTTCGTATTCTTGAATGGTGGCTTATTTTCCAGACTCATGCAGCTCATGAACCCAGCGCTCACACGGATGCAAACGTTCCCCATGTCGTGGACATGCACAACAGTCAAGCAACAGAAGAAAGATTCTCAAACACTCAACGTGTTTGACATGAAGAACGCGAGAGGCCGGCTGCCCCCTGAGTCGTTCCACACAATGGTCGCAGAGACAGCTGTGCTATATACCAGCCTCAGCATGAACTCGCACAAAAACGATGAGCCATGGGGCGAACTCAACCACACGTCGTGGGTGTGGAAAGATGCAAGCGCCAAGCCCATGCTGGCCCTCAGCAGAGACGCCTGGGCAAAAGGAACAGAACAGGCGAACCCGCTGCGAACCTTTCGTGTGCCGTGGTTTAAAGCTCGGGATGAGCGCTGGCTAGAGCTGGTTGTTAACAACGTCGACGACAGAGGCCATCCTTTTCATTTGGTATGTTTTGCGTCTGCGCTATAGAGACGCCACTGACTTGACCAGCACGGATATGAGTTTTACGTTGTGGCTTCGCGGCGTCATAAACTAGGCCGTCCATACAACCCGTTTGTAGATGGTGCCGCGACTCTGGACACGACAACGCCGCTCAGAAAGGACACGGTGTACATCCAGGCACGGGGATATGTGATTCTACGACTTCGACTGGACAACCCTGGCCTATGGCTCATGCACTGCCACATTCTCTGGCATCAGGCAGTCGGGATGGGAATAGTGCTGCAAATTGGGAATGTTACAGAGGCAACTGCTCAGAGAGCGGGACGATGGTGTGGATTGTAAGTGAGAGGCAGCACACACGACGAGACCTCCAGATGTAGCTTTACTTGATAACATCTCAAGTTGGCCTTTGCTGCACGTTATAAACATCCCGCTCCGTCCATTCTCGGCAATAACTTGTCAACACTCGCGAAGCATGGTTGAAATCGGTGACCACGTTAGTTGGCCTGCACTCGACGACTCTGTCGCAAAAATTGCAGCGTGGCTGCGCGACACTAAGTGTTCGGTTTGTATACCCTTATATACCGTGCACCAGCACACGACGGTTTCACACCACTACAGCTTCCTATATCAACTTATTACGGCACAGTACAAACAAACCCGTACCACCTGTCCGACTACACCTAGCAAGCCGTGCGCCCTCCCCTTTGCATAGCTTCAATCAATAATGAAGAGTCTTTTACAGCACAACCCGTAAGCACCAGTGCATACACGTGTTCCCCTGGTTCTCCCAACAGAGACATTTTTTTTTTCCTGCACGTTATCTAAACCATCCTCCGTCTCTTCTTTCTATGTTACGTGGTAGCTAGTAGTCTTCATCATGCCGCATGCCCTTCCATCCATTCATGCCCACTTATACTTCACTTCCTGCACTCGGAGCACCCATTGTCGTCGCTTCTTGCAGACCACAACAAGTTAATCGCGCAGAAGCGGCCCCTTGATGTAAATTCATCAATAGCATCTGGACTGCTGTTTGAGCAGGGGGGAAACCACGATGAGTCATGATACTGCCGGGGAGGTAAGCGTATGTGCTCTGAACAATCGACACGGAATAATTATCCAATATTCAACTTGGATAGAATGATTAGTTCTTGTTGGGAGGACCAAGGGAACAGGGTTGTATGCACTAGTGCTTACGTTGTAACAGACTTGATTAAAAAAAAAGATTGATTGAAGCTATCGTCGTGGGCAGGAAGCTCGTGGGGATAGGGGCTTGTGGTGGTGTGGAGCCTAGTCGGGCTCCGGGTCAACTATCTACTCCACCCACATCCACCAATCAATGCGCAGGTTGTCAGCTCGATGCTGCTAGTTCCAACAGTTCTCATTTTACTTAGCTTTATCGTTAAAAGATTTACGACCCTCTAATTAATAGTCAGTAATGATTCCCCCCCTTCTCTCGGAAGATGATGTCCATTTCGCGCCGCAAAATAACCAATGAGCCACAGACAGAAGATTTTCTACGACAGAGCTCCTATCATCTTTTTTGAGTGGCAGTATTGACTGTGGCGTCATACTGCATGAAGAAATAAATCAGAGTGACGGCGTTTAGTAGACGATGTGCTGTTTTTCGACTGCAAAAAAGGTAGGTGGGTGAATTGGCACTGATTGTTACTTTCCAACATCCGACCGGGGTGCGTCTCATGATTGTACAAGTACCGGGACGGCGGAAGGAAATGCCACAAAATGTGAAAACCACGAAAGGGAGGGCGATTTGAGGAGGCTCTCATGACGGGATGTCGGTGCCACTGCCGGCTTGACAAGACCATCGTGCGAGTCACTACGCTTATGCCGCAACCATATTTCTGGCTTGGTGGGTGAGTGACACAACAGGTTTCATCCGTTGTCTAAGAAACCTGCAGGACAGCCTCCTTGTGTCAGATGGACCAAAGAAGTCATTCTTGGCAAGCCGTGCCAAGTTCACCTCTACTTCACCGGTTGCGTTGTTTTATAACGGACTATGCCGATCCCGCATATCGCTTTGTTTGCTATGTAAACCCAAAGATGGACAAATGTCGTAGCTTTCGTCTCACCGCATGTTCACGGCTGGTATGATTGACATGGCGGGGCGAGAAGAAAGAGGATATCGACAAATGAGGCAACGGTGAAGCGTGATGGATGACGTGATGCGCTGCCGCACGGGAAATAGTACCCCGAACAGCGCTGCTTGCTCCAGACTGAACCATGTATGTCGTATGAGCATGAGAGTGCTGTCGCGACTCGAGGTGAAGATGGGCGTTGGTGGGCCACTGAGCTGTTATTCCACCAACAAGCTGGTATTGAAGATGGTGAGGGTTTCTCCGTCCCAGAATGAAGCCGCGCCCCCTCCCTTCTCATCCCCCCGAACAGCCCGGGATGGCATCCGGAGATATGGGGCTACGCTGCAGCAGCTGAGCAATCACAGGACATAATACAGTCAGATCAGACCGGACTGTGGCCTACAGGCTGTCAGCTGGCAGTTCTGGTAGACGCGCATCCGCCTCAGTTGTGATCAAAGCTCAGCAAGTCTAAACAGAGGGATGATGACACCCTGTTCTGCCCCCTCCCCAAAGGCTCTTGAGAAACAACTAAGGAAAGAAGCAAATTAGTCTGGGGGAAAAAAGGAGGAAAGGAAATAGAGGTGGTAGACAAAAAAAAAAAAAAAAAGAATAGTGGCCGAACACAGGCAGGAAGCGTCAATGGCATTGTGACAATGTACGGTGCAAATGTCGCCCATATCAGTCAGTTACCCTTCTGCAACCAATCGGAACTGATTATTTACCGAAAAACACCGGCCGTTGGGCTGAGACCCGGTTGGACGGACAAACTTCAGCTCTCAAGAATTCTTGGTCGCGTGAGAAAATTAGCATAGCCATGCATGAGTGGTGATAGAGTTCAGCTTCCGTAATGGACCAAGTCATTGGCAGAAAGGCTCCTCCCCTGCATTCAGGTCGACAGGAGTCGGAGACTTCTTCCAATTGGAAAATATGTGAGACAGAAGGGCGCTTGTCCGCGGGCTGATGGAGTTGGAGGAGTCTGTAGAGAGCTAGGATGACCTGAGCCAGCTTTGCACGTGTCTGTGTCTGGCAATTAGTCGAGCCCTAAAGGCCCCCACTCGTAAAAGGGGCTGAAGAATGTGGGGCGGGTGGGTCTGCAGCCTCGGTTAAATTGTCAGCGCCCTCAGGGGCCTTGGTCCCGCTCCTGCCCCTCTATAACCTCCGGATGAGCTGTAGACCCCACTCGACTACATGTGACGTATGTACTTCTGAACTCCGAAGTTTTCCAGGGCTTTTATTGTAGTGAGTCTCGCACGTACATACGCTGAAGTCCAGTAGCTCTTCAGCCTCGCTTGTCCCGATTGGCCCATCAATGCATGCATGCCTTCGAATCGGTGAGGGGAGGTGTAGACTGGGGATCCGTCATTGTGCCCAGGCTGCCCTTGTGTCCCAATGGGGTTCGAGTGTAACCGCAAATGACGCCCCATCATGCACGCGGTAACAAGATCTGGGAAGCGGGCTCTTTACGGACGTATCGCGCCAGGAATTAATTCGATTTCGTCCCATTCGGAGTGGACCGACTTTGTTTGTGCAGGATCCGGACAGCGAGATGACGTACGCGCGCCGACTCGAGGACAGACCCTGTCCGCCTGTATATCGAGCATGTCTTGTGCAGTTCATCGCAGTTCATCTCAGTTTCATCTCAATTCCATCGCAGTCCACGCGGTCCCGTTGCCGTCCGTCAGAGCCCGTCACAGTCGTCATATCCCGTCATATTCCGCCACAGCTCGATCCGGCAGTTCTCGAGGCCGCGGAAACAAGCTGAGCCATTTGAGAAAGCTCCCCTATGCTTATACGCTTGTCAGCACTAGTGCTTACGATTAACAGACACTAGTTTTCAATATAGGCCCGAGGTATTTCGCAACAGCGAATGGGAATGGTGGCGTCGCGAAGAAGCTATTGGCGTTCTCACTCTCTCGTCACGACGAGCCGTATAGCGCGCCTCCGCCACCAAATTCATGCAAGTAGCCGCCACGGCCACGGCCATGCCCGCCTTGCCGTCAACACTCAGCTGCGGGTATAACGCGGTTTTCTCGGATTTCAGGCCGTCGGACCCCAGGAGCTTGGCAAGTGTCACAAGGCGAGGCGGCCAGTCACACCGTTGACAGAATCACCGGGTCATCGTGGCTCTTGTTCATAGCGGTATGAGTGGACGCGATGTCTCTAGTGAATTTGTCAATGCTTGGCCAGTCAATGATGCCGTGCTTGTGACGCCCAGAATGGGGTCCCATCCGGGATATGCCACCCCATTGCCACTGATTCCCACCCAATATAGCCCTGTGCGGTGAAATAGAAACCTCCAGTCTGACCTGCTTGCCGGGACTTGGTGGATACAGCCACGTGAGTGGGAAGCTTGTTTGAAATTACACCTATACCTAAGAGCTACTGCAGGGCCTTCTCAAAAATGAAAAGGAGGAAGAAGAAAAGAGCCGTCATGTGCTTAGATGTTTTGTATACGAGTAACGTGGCTTGGGCAATAAACCAATGAGCCTTCTCTGGTGAGGTCTGCTAACCCTAGTACAGGGACACTAGCAGCTATCACCATTGCCCTGGCATCTTTTTGGTCCAAGGGTGCCTCAGCGGTTGACTCTCACTGTCATTAGGCATAAAACGAACCGAAGTCTTCTGAGCTTGGTGGTGTGTCTATCTTCATATGATGGTGTGGTCTGGGGGCGTTAATAACTTGCATAAAAAGTGCATGGATAATTGGAGGGTAGAACGAATAGAATCTCTGGTATATGAGGAATCTGATATATTATAAATACAGAAGTCTCATAGAGGCTGCTGAACTGTCCAAGACTTTTAGGTCGAGTTGCTGAATGCCCAGTTCGATACCATTGTTTTATACTTTTACTGAAATTATACACGTCGCCATTGTTCTTCATGGATTCTTCCGATGAGTGGGAGGGCAAATTTCACACCCAGACAAGAAGACATGTCCGAATTTCAAAGCCCTTGCATTTGATTCAACCGTCCTATGACTGCGTTGTCATTGGCTCGGGATATGGCGGAGGTATTGCTGCATCCAGAATGGCTCGCGCTGGCCAGGCTGTGTGTTTGTTGGAAAGAGGGGATGAAAAATGGCCAGGAGAGTACCCTAGGACTCTGAAGGAGGTAATAAAGGAGGTGAGAGTTTCTGGGAATGTTAGACAAGCATTTTCCAAAGGGAAGAAGATCAATTACGGCAACACGTCCGGGATGTATCATGTTGTCTTGGGGCAAGGACAAAGTGCCGTCGTAGGCAATGGTGAGCTAGAATTCATTTGTCATGAGAGAGAAAACTTTATCTGATGTATGATGATTAGGCCTTGGTGGAACAAGTCTTCTCAATGCCAATGTGTTTCTTGAAGCTGATCCTGACACTCTGGCATTGGATGTCTGGCCGCCTGAGATTCGAAACAATCCAGAATGCTTGACGGAATGTGAGTAATTCAGGAAGTTGTCATAAGTCAACCCTGATTGCCCCCTTCTCCCTAACGTTAATCTACTCACATTTCGCTCTAGACTATCAAAAGGTTAGAGATGTCCTTCAGCCTAAGCCGTACCCCAATCGTTGGCCAAAGCTGAAGAAGATGGACCTGTTGGAGCATCAAGCAACGCAACTTGGTTTGGAGAACTTTTACTACAGAGTTCCCCAGACTACTCGCTTCCGGCCAGGCCCCAACAGCTGTGGCGTCAATATGTCGCCGTCTACACTCTCTGGACAAGACGCAACAGGCATTAATGATGGCTCCAAAAACACGACACTCGTTACATACCTATCGGACGCCTGGAACTGGGGAGCAGACATTTTCTGCAAGTGCGAGGTGCGATATATTGCGAAAGATACCAGTGATCGGGGCGGCTATAATGTCTTCTTCGCGTGGCACGGAAACGGCCGGGACAAGTTTCAAACCGGAACGCGCCGTGACTTGTTTCATGTTCATGCTAAGGAAGCAGTGTTTCTGGGTGCTGGCTCAATTGGTACTACCGAAATCCTGCTGCGAAGCAAGGATATGGGACTACCAATGAGTGATGATATTGGTCAAGGATTCAGCGGAAATGGGGACATGCTCGCGTTTGGGTAATATTCACAGTGCAACTACCAAGAAGACCAAGAAACTAAGCCACTGACACAGTTACAATACCGACAAAAGTGTCAACGCGATTGGCGGCAAGACCGGGGGGGAGTTCGACCCTGTCGGCCCAACAATCAACGCTACTATAGACATGAGACGAGCGGCCGGCCATCCGCTACATGGATTTGTTATACAGGAAGGTGCAGTACCCCAAGCGCTATCTAGGCTAGTCCAACCCATCATTGATCTGCAAACGAAGAGCCCTGGCCCAAAGAGAAATATAATGCGCCGGTTGAAGAAGGCATGTGCATCTTGGAGAAGCCGTCTACTAGGCCCCTACGTCAAGTCTGGCGCCCTGCAAAAGACTCAGGTCTTCCTCGTAATGTCTCATGATAGTAAGAAGAAGCTAGTTCCAAGCATTCAGATGACGCGAGATAAGATTCTAATGATGTTTATAGGCAGTCAAGGAACTATATGGCTCGAGAATGACAAACCAATGCTCCAATTTCTCGCCGGTGGTGGATGCGACCGGGAGCGAGCTGTGAACTCTTTGCTTTCCAACGCGGTTCACGCGGTCGGTGGCACTCTAGCTGGTAACCCATGCGTCAGGGTGCTAGGAAACCATGAAGTCACTGTCCATCCACTTGGGTGAGTTTGAAACCCTGCTTGCAAGGTTGAGGCCCATGATTAACCATCACGATCAGTGGCGCGCGCATGTCGAGAGACAATACTGCCGTGAATGGCGTTACAGACCACCTTGGACGAGTTTTCAAGGACCAAACATCTTCAGAGACTCACTCTGGGCTCTTTGTAGTTGATGGCGCAGCTGTACCTGCTGCATTGGGCATCAATCCTCTGGCCACAATCGCCGCTTTAGCAGAAAGAGCCGTCAGCGAATATGCAAACTCACGTGGCCTCACCATCAGCAGACTGAGCAATGGGATACTCGATTTATATGGGCAACCGGCTCGTGCGCCTATGAATAACATGAGCCGAGCAGAGGAGGAGCGGGTTGTGGTGCCTGGCCACGATAGCAGAACCAGCAGCTCAGAGTATGATGCTTGTAAAGCCACAGAGTGCACAGAAGAAACGCACGACACGAATAGCAGCGTTTCTTTCAGCGAATATATGGCAGGCTATGTGGATGACTCTACAAATTTGGATGGCCATGACACTACTAGCTTCGACATAGCATATGGCGCTGGCCTAGACCAGGGCAAGACGGCGCATTTTCTTCTGGATGCTGTTGTTCATAAGAATATCTCTAGGCCAGACGGTGACGCTCACGCGGCCTTTCAAGAAGGTTCTCTCATGGGCACGTTTGTTTGCCCAGCAATAGCAGGGTCTCCTTTTATGGTACCTAGAGGTCGCTTGGCTATTTTCCAGCGAGACGCCTCGGTTTCTGGCACCAGCAAGCTGATATACAGCTTTTCCATGACGGGAACTGATGGTCGTGTTCTTCATTTCTACGGATACAAGGTGGTAGACTCGTCGGCCTCGTGTGATCCAAAGCAGCTTTGGCGGTCGTTGACTTCACTCTCCATCACCATCACGGATCCCCAAAGCCTGCAACAGTCCATCGTTGCCAAGGGAATACTTCACATGAAGCCTCGCGATTTTGCCAGAGAATTGCGTAGCTTAACCGCAACTGGCGAGAGATATGCCGATAGGAAGCTCAATATGGCCAAATTCGCTTTCTTCTTCGCCCGGAAATCACTTTCTCACATGGCCGTACCGCTTCTACGGCTTCAATACCCAAAAGTGACGCTGGAGAACGAGTTCTGCAACCCAACACCACCGTCAAACACTATTGACATTGTGGCGCGCGACGGAGTGAAAACTCAACTGCACGTCTGGGAGCCGGAAATCCGAGACAGGGGCGTCAATAGTGGTTCGTCAAGGGTAAAAAACTTATTCATGATCCCTGGCGCCTCGGTAGACCATCAAATATTCGCTTTGCCGACCATACCAGTGAACGCGGTGAACTACTTCACCAAAGCTGGGTTCCGCGTGTTCGTTACCGTTCATCGCATTGGCATAGCAAGTTCGAGCCAAGAAGGAAACTGGACTACATACGATGCAAGACTAGACATTAAGGCTTGCATCGAACACATTCGGAAGTTCTGGTCTGTCGACAGACTTTATACAATCGCACATTGCATGGGCTCTGTTGCTTTTGCAAGCGGACTTCTCGATGGAACCATTCCATCTCGTTGGATCTTGGGCATCACCTGCAGTCAAGTGTTTATGAACCCGATATGGAGCATGAGCAACTCCATCAAACGATCGGCACCGATGCCGCTGGACCGGGTATATAGGCTGCTGTCCGGGGAGTGGTTCGATTGCAGAGCATCACCCAACGATAGTTCGTTTCAAGGGGTCATCGACCAAGCCATGCGATTCTACCCCGAAAGGAAGGGAGAAAAGTGCAGAAGTGCCTCTTGTCATCGCACGACATTCCTCTTTGGTCGCTGCTGGAGCCACCGCAATCTCAACGAAGCGACACATCGGCATATTGACAAATTCTTCAATGGCGCAAATATGACCTTGATGCATCTACTTATGCGCATGTCTGGCGCTGTCACGAACAATGCACCTGAATATGACGAGCTGACTACTGCCGAGAACATTGAACGTTTACGTGGAATACCCTTCTTCCTGTTTTCGGGGGCCGATAATGATGTTCTTTCACCCGCAGCAACGGAGAAAACCTACGACGCACTTACTAAAGCGTTTGGTCTCTCCGCTGCAATGAGAAGTGGAGGGCTGCAGTATCGCAGAAAGGTGATCCGTGGATATGGCCATTTGGATTGCTGGATGGGACGGAATGCCCACAACGATGTTTTCCCCTTGATACTTGAAGAGGTACTTAGAGTGGCAGGTCAAACAGAATGAGGAGTTTTTTTTTGTTTCTTGGCACCTTTTATTGCTCGTGTCTGAGGAATAATTGCACTCGGGTGCCTGATGTGAGAGAGCGATGAACTACATCGGCCATCCAGCCAAGTGTGCCTGAAGAAAAGAATGACAAGTGAGAAGAGACTACCATGGAAGTTCGAGCAAGATGAGTTGATGAAGCATTGGGATATCCTGGTATACGGACGTGCCATGTTCTTCATTCATTTCCTCCAAACCTCCTCCAATGCCCGCTTTTTATTTTCCTTTTATTTCTTTTTCTCGGGTGAGCTTCACCCCAAGCAATAGTCAGACACCTCACCAAGGCATGCCAAGCGTTCAAATTTCATGTAGAAAGTTCTTTAGCCTTGAGCTCATGAGTCAAAGATGATACCACAAAGTCAGTGCTGAACAGACCAGCAGAGAATCTCAGAGATTCAATGTCATGGATGGTGATGTGACCATTAGGAGATGGCTTCTGTTTCGAATAACCATCATTTCTAACAGACATACTGCGTGAGCCGGTGAAGTCTTTAAGCGCAGTAAAATTGGGACTACAAGTGGTAGCCCCTATTCAGTAACTTTCGGGGAAGTACGTGCTCTTATGAACTGTCCTCCTAGTTTTCCAGCGTCTAGGGATTCAGGACAAGTCGAGCTGACAGGCAAAGAGCCGCGACGTCAGCTGATGTCGTGCACGAAATATGCTTGCATGCTTTGACGTCGATGTATGTAGCGTAAATGTGAGTCCGCACGAAATGCCAGCCCGCATTGCCGTCAGCCCGGTAATTATCATCAGACATGACGTTGATTGACGTTGGAGTGAGGCATATCTGAATCCGTGAAAGGCTTGCAAAATAATGACGTTGTATCGTTTCGATATCGCGATCTTGTCGAAATGAATCACTTGATAGGGATGGTCAGTACACCATGTGCGCGCATCGTGATTCGGAAAAGAAAGCATTCGTCTTGTTGTTTACTCGTTCGAGGCCAGGACCTCGTCAACAGTCATGACAAAAGCCTGCGCCAGAACCGATATAGGCACTATGCGCATTTGTTCACTTGCATAAGAAGATCAAGACGGCAAAATCTTTTGATACCCCGTATCGTCATGGGCGGCCTCATTCCTTGTCTTCCGACTTTCTTCTCCAGGCGTGAAGGACTCGGACTGTGACCCAAGCCATTGCGACAACAGTCACCGTGAGACGGACTTCGCGGGCCAATTGTACTGCATTCGACGAAAACAAGAAGCTGTGAGCATGATTGATCGTTCCTGCGTGCTGGGCTTGAACCAAAAACTGCTCCATATTGTTCTTCGAATGACGGGGGGACGGGAGACAGTGACGCGAATTAATGTTGGACGACTTGGTGCTCGTACAAGTGGTGGGAGGGAGCATTGAGCTAGGAAATTTCCAGGGGAAGGTACAGCGGTACATGTGAAGCTGGCGGGCCAATCAGGCTGGGGTGGGGCTATTTGGCCCAACGTGGGACGGTACAGTAAGCATCTCAACTTCTCCCCGTAATAGAATCACAATCACTCTTCGTTTCAAAGCAGCTTCTGTCGATTGGCCGTTTCATCAGTCGCGATAGAGAATATCACAGAATTGACTCCTAAATGCGCTCAAATTCACGCTGGAATGATGCGAGAGAACTCCTTGGCGTGCCGGTGCCGGCCCTGCTTTACCAAGTATCGCAGTGTTTCTATTTCCTTACTCGACAGTACCCAGGTTCCTGGCTCGCACAAGATAACTCTGAAAAATATAAGACATCATAAGGATCCTTGGAATGATGAACCAATCATGGCGCGTCGAATGTCATGACTGGTTCGCTACATCACCTTGATGGCCGTTGGTCCCAACCTTGATGACCCAGTCCAGCCAAGTATCTTGATGTAGTGCACAAGTTCACATGGCAAAAGTAAGGAATTCCTGAGGTTTGAGCCCTGCTCATGCAAGTGAAAATGATCGGGGTGTGCACTATTTAAACTTCGTCCTTGGTCTGTGAAGTAGTATTCCAAAACCTGCACTGCATATACATACATTTCTGGAATCAGTTTTGAACTCAGAATCATTCATCATCAAGATGGGCTCAAGACAAGCTGGCAGGGCCAAAGCTAAGAAGAAGTCAAGTAAACAGTCTGCCAAGCTCAATGTTCCCAATAAATCACTTCCTGTAACCCTTTTATCCGGGTTTCTGGTGAGTGTCCTCTGAAGTTCATTTCTGAAGGATCATCTTTTGAAACAGAACCACAGGGATCTGGCAAGACAACTTTGCTGCAACACATTCTTCGATCTGAGCATGGGTTGAAGATAGCCATTGTTGTTAACGACATTGGAGCGTAAGTCTTTGGCACCTCCTTTCCCCCAACGCCCGGAGATTGTCGGTCTACTAAGTTGTCCGCAGAATTAACATCGACGCTGCTCTCATAAAGAAGACTCACAGCCTGACTAAGATGGAAGAGAAGGTCATTGCGTTGCAAAATGGCTGTATTTGCTGCACATTGCGAGGAGACCTGTTGGAAGAGCTCGTGCGTATTGCTCAACTACAAGAATTCGACTATATCATCATCGAAAGCAGCGGTATCAGCGAGCCAGAGCAGGTTGCTGAAACATTTGATGCTCGATTGGCCGAGCAGATGGGCGAGTTAGCAGAGAATGAAACTGCAATGCCTCTGGATGAAAATACCGTCAGAGTTCTCAAGCAGCTGTTAGTGCTCCCATTGAAAACTATTCAAACGTTGCTGGGCCGTCACTGATAGGATTCCAGGAAAGCAGCTGGTGGACTCGATAAATTTGCTCACCTCGACACAACTGTCACGGTCATTGACTCTTTTACAATGCTGAATGAATTTGACACAGCAGATCTTTTGTCAGCTCGTCGAGATGATGTCACCCCTGAGGACGAAAGAACGGTATCCGACCTTATGGTTGACCAAATTGAATTTTCCGATGTCATTATTCTTAATAAAATTGACATGGTGAGTGTCAAAAGTAATTGGCATGGTTTCAAATCTAACAAACACCCTAGATAAGCGAAAAGACCAAAGAAGAAGCCAAGAGCTTGATCAAGAAGCTTAATCGCCGTGCCAAGATTATTGAGTCTTCTCGTGGCAAGGTCAATGTCGCTGAAATTGTGAATACTGGCCTTTTTAAACTGGATGTTGCACAGTCCGGTTATGGATGGCTACAGGACCTACATGTCATGACTGTCCGAGAGGTACATTACAGCCATCCATGTCTCTTGCGTATGTGGAATTATTTGCTGACAAATCCGACAGGTCAACGGCCGCAATATGCTCACGCCGAAGCCCGAGACCGAGGAATACAATGTGCAAAGCTTCATCTATTCGAGATACAGACCATTCAATCCTCGAAGGTTGTTCGCCCTACTGTATGACAAGTTCATCCTTCAAATGGAGCACGAGGGTGATGAGGAAGAAGATGAGGACGAGGACGAGGATGAAATGGATGAAGATTTTCACGACAAATTCCAATCAAATAAAGACTTTGACGTCGATATGGGCGTTCCCGGGCAGCCTCATAGCACAGAGTCTTTATCAGGATCGCATAGACGTGACAGTTCCTCTGAGCTTTCAGAGAAGAGTTCCACCTCAATCATGCGGACCGTGCCATCTTTACAAGAGAAGCTCTACAAGCAGCCGAACGAAGACACAGACACAGTCATGGACGTCGATGTCGACGTCGACAACAACATGGATATCCCCGCCAACGACGTTATTCTAGCTAATAGGCGCTCGCATCCCACATTCAACCGTCTCTTCCGATCAAAGGGAGAGTATTTCTTGGCCACTCGGCCTCACAGGGCAGGAGACTGGTCGCAAGCGGGGGCAATGCTCACGCTAACTGGCGGCCGTCCCTGGTTCTGTATCCTTCCCCCAGAGGAATATACCACAGGAAATCCGGAGATTGACTCTCTCGTCCAATACGACATCAAGAAAGGCGGCGAGTGGGGCAATCGGCGGCAGGAGCTTGTCTTTATCGGCGAGAAGCTAGATCACGCAAACTTGGAGAAGTTACTGGATGAGTGTTTGCTTACAGATGAGGAGTTGGGGACGTGGATGGCCGTCATGCGGGATGATAAGCTAGATGACATGGGCCGTGTCCATGCTTCGCAGCATATCTTTGATGATGGGTTTCCGGATTGGATCGAAGATGGGGACGAGGATGATGAAGACACGGATGGCAATACTCATGAGAGACACCAACACGCACAGCGGGCGAAGCACAACCTTGTTGGGAGCAAAGGGTAAAGTGGCTGCATAATCACAGAAGTGTCAACAAATTTTTCTTTTTCTTGTTCAAAAGATCATTATCGCGTCTCTCTCTATGTCCCCTTGCCTTATAATCCGACGCATCTTCATCTGATCATGTCCGACTCTCGTGGCCGACTTGTTATGCCACAATATACCGCAAGAAATGGTGTCGCACAAGATCAAGCTGGCATCCTGCAGGGTACATTGGCAACCCGACGGTGTTAGCCCAATCGGTTCTAAAGACAACACAACACGTAGGTTCACAGGGATGTGCGGACTGGGGATCTACTAGTAACGAATAATAGCCCCTGCTTTTCCCAGGCTGCAAGCCCGCGACACGATTCCGGCGCTCTCTAATCAATTAATTGGGCATGGCCATGTTCCTAGTCATGGCGCGGGCGTTATGGGGGCTTGGCCGTGGACAATGTTTCAGAAAGAGAGCAAAATGGCGGCTAAGTCGCAAGCTAGAGCGTGCTTGTGTCACATTCCATGTAACCACGAGTCCAGGTCGCTGGATCCGAAGCATCCCCTGGGGTGCATCCAATCCATGAGGCTATACTCCGTAGAGGGATTGCTCATTGTCCGCCAGCATCGCGTCACATCCGGGAGGAGACTGTGCGCGAATGGTCGCACTGACGCCAAAAATTAAGCATAATGTCGAGGGGTCACACAGAAGAAGCCTATCTTGGATCTGCTTGTGATAGTGGGCGCCTCAAATCTGGATTGCAGGCCGGAAGGGAGAGGTTTGCTTGTCATCCCTGCGCTTCGTGGCGCACTAATGGAGGCGTCCGTAGAAGCCGCTGGCTCCGTGAGCTCCAGTCAGGGGCGCAAGAGGCGATAGATTGTATCATCTGCTTGGCAGATTGGCAGTGACACCTGGATCGGGATGAGAGATTTGGTGCGTTGGGAGTTCTGGGTCGGTCTTGGCCGTTTCTACGACTCCGTACGCGGTAACTCTAAACCAAAACGGCACGCTGCCGGTCGTTCCTTCCCCCCTCCACGAGATGAGTACCTAGATGGTGGTGGCTGTGGCTTAGCCAGATGCAAAATCTTGGCTGTGCTGTGAGGGTGGGCAGTGTGGAGACTGGTGGGTTGTAGGTTGCAGATTGTTGATTGCAGGTTGCAGATTGTAGATCGTACACCAACCCAGCAGACTAGAGCCCTAGTCGCATGGCATCGGCACTTTGATAAGGCTCTTGGCGGCGACGGACAAACAGCCACCGCACTGATGAGAATTTGACAAGAATTCAGTTTATCCCTGCTGAAATGCCCAAGAATCGTCCACGGAATCGAAGGTCGTCGTCACCAGGGAACTATGTTGCGCGACTCTAGGGACATGAAACAAAAACGATGTACGGATAGTAGATGGTTTACACTTCCATCGCTCACGGCACTGTAGTTATGCGATTGAGCTATCACTCAACAATGAGGACGGTGGTTTGCGCTCGATCTACTTACCGAGAACATCCGGGGAATCACCATCATTAGATTGCCCCCGTGGCCGCAAACCCTCGTCTGTTGTCAGCATGTCCCACTCTTGGGCTCTGACGTTGAGACAATCCAGGCTTGGCGGTCTCTGCTGCATACAGCTGTATCCAAGGCTTGCGCGTCGTTATATCATGCTGAATGGGACTGATCAAGCCTGGATAAAGTGCGCCGTTGATGGGAAACCCATGCTGTCCTGAAGACCGAAAACATATAACCAAGCGACGAGAACCCTGAGCCATCCGCGGCCTGCGCCTTGATAACCATTCTGAGACGAAACTCTGTGTTCTCCTCCTCTACACTCTTCTGTCGGAAGGATCGCGAGCAAGTGGTACATGCGAAATACATGATTCAGCAGAGACTACTTCTCAAACACAAAAAAAAGTTTAAATGCTGAGCTCCCAATAACATTCGCCATGGCTACCGACAGCGATGTCGACCCGCGACTATGTCAGAAATATGCCCAATTCGCATCTCGTCTGGACAAAAGTCACTTCAGAATCTTGTATTGGACCATGTTCATCACAAATTTGCTTCTTCTATTTTTTGGCTCTTGGGTGTACACCAAGTATGTTTATGCAAATGCTGCAATCTGC
>KQ061743.1:60721-85723 GCA_001008035.1 Atkinsonella texensis | reverse complement strand
CCATTGTCCCCCCCCCCCCCCCCCCCCCGGTATTGGTCATTTGTTTGACATTAGATACTAACAAAGAGCCTTCAGAGGACAAGAAGCTATAGACAAACTTGGTTACGACGCCAGAAAAAGAGGCAAAGCTCTGAGGACATATATCCTGCTCTGTTTGGGATGTGTGATAGTCTCTACAGTAGTCGTTATAATGGAGGCATACGCCCTGCTAGCTCTTCAATTCTGCGACGGCGAAGATCTCATGTCCTTGTATTGGTCAACATGGACTATGATCCAAGTAGGATCCCTGATTGCTATGATCGGAATTATCTTGGCTTTCGCTCATAGCCTCTGCGACCGCAAGCATCCGTACGTCGACCGTCTCCCCGCTGGTAGCAACGCGATGTGTGAAACTGACTATCGACTGTAGGCCGTGGGCGCTGGCGCTAGGCACGCCTGTACTTGTGATTGCAGGAGTGTTGCACCTGATTCACGATTGCACCAAAAAAAGAGTAAAGAAGCTGAAGCGACCATCCGCATCTGACTTGTGCAAGGGACAGGGGCCGCCAATAAGTCAAGCGTAAGTTCATTCATTGAGCGTCATATAGCAACCAGTGGCCCTTGTAGCTAAGACTCTACACAGAAACACGATTCAAAACCCTATGGAGGACGACAAATGCACCGACTTTCAAGCGGAGATTATCGGCTTCACAATAGAAGGAGGTCCAGTTGTGAAGTTCGTCCAGCCAGTCTCCCATGTACCGCATGGGGAGCTATTGGGCTACGACCAAGGAGGGCGCTCAATGTTCGCATTTCCTCGCGGGGTGGTCCGTTTTGATACCGAGCAGAACGGCTCACGATGATTTAGCGATAAAGTTGAGATGCACATGTGATTACGAAAGCAAGCGAAACGGGCTGAATTGCACGAGGCAGTTTATTATGGTTGTGCCGTTGAGTCGGAAATTATATGCATTTGTCGTTTCGTCTTATGCTATTTTTCTTTTTTCATCTTTATGAGCAACATAGGTCGCGACTCACGGCTCTCAGTCTGGATTCCACAAGCTGGATAGAAGGATCAGTTTAGATGCAACCGAGACTCTGGTCCTGATACGGATCAAACCTCAAGCTGGCCATTCTTGGTGAGATGGACACTATGTTGTCGTGCACTTTGTCATAGTGCCATGTTGTGCGCCTGGTGAATTTCCTAGCGACGGAGTGCACCCGAGACTACCGCATGACTGTCACCAGAATCCGGACTGGCGCGCGATAGTAGTTATCTACGGTTCCTTTGAGCTCTAAAGGCTATATGTATTATAGGGATCGGCATGTACTAGTCAGTCGGTTTAGCGAAGTCACTGCTAAAGTCGGCGTCGTGAAAATGTCCAGATCGAAAGGGCTCGGGTCGACTTCTACGCAACCACGAACCACGATGAGGCGTGCCCTCCAAGGGTTCGACAACTTGGTCGGATTTTTCGTACCTGACTGGCCAGGGACTGGAGATCTAGCTTCTGTGGCTCTGTTTGTTTCATAAGCTGTAGAGCTGTGCACGGAGTGCATGAGTGTCTCGTTGTCCGTATTCATTGTCTTCTGCCGTTCGCTCTGCCGTTCGCTCTGCCGTTCGCACTGCCGATGTTGGCAGTGGTGGAGAGCGAGCACTCGTGGCAAGGCTCGCAAGGGGGCGTAGAAGTTCGGTCGGGACGAAATCTTGTGATATGTAGGATGTCAGTTCAGAATTATGTCGAATATCGAACCATGGAACTGTGTCGATGACTAGATCGATAGAGCCGTCGTTACGAAAAAATTTGAGTTATAATAAATAAAAGTAATCTGGAACCAAAATAAACGATCACCAGCGTTGTTGGAGAAATTCAAACAAGTATACTCGCACTTGCTGTTTTCTCTACGGCCGTCGATAGCAAGGAGACGCACAGCTTCCCAGAATACCCAATGGCGAAACTTCAGCGCGATGCCTCCTTTTTCTATTCTCAAAATGCTCACTCATCATTGATAGTCGCAATTACTTCGTCATCACTCGTATATACTTGGTACCACATTGTCCCATCATTTAAGTCAAGCCCAGACCAGCAAAATCTCAACTGATTGGCCCCACTTCCCAGCAGTTTTGTTCCACCAGGCTGCTTTCTAATCAATCCATCTTTCATCTTTCATCTTTCATCCAGCTATCATATCAAACTCTCCATCACAGCTCCTGCTCCTTACCGTGGGGGCTTACCTTGTTGTCTTTCCGACTGCGTCACATATTAACATGGGTCTGGGAAAAGTCAAGCACATTGTACTGGTATGCTTCATACTCAACTGAGATAAAGACAAAGTCAAAGCTAAGTGCAGCAATAGGTGCTATCTGGTAAAGGCGGAGTCGGCAAGTCGTCGGTGACGACTCAGCTGGCATTGACTTTATCGCAAGCCGGGCATTCCGTAGGTATCCTTGACGTCGACCTGACCGGCCCATCAATGCCGCGAATGCTCTCTATCGAAAAATCAAAGGTCACTCAAGTCCCTGGCGGCTGGGCTCCTGTGCTTGTGCACGAGCAGGACATTAGCAATGGAAGAGGGAGTTTACACGCCATGAGCTTGGGCTTTCTGCTCCCGAACCGAGGCGACGCCGTAGTTTGGAGAGGACCGAAGAAAACTGCCATGATCCGACAGTTCATCCGAGACGTGCTTTGGGACGACACTGACTACCTTCTTATTGACACGCCGCCTGGGACGAGTGACGAACATATTTCATTGGCCGAGACGCTGCAGAGCGAGGCTCTTCCCAGCCAGGTTGCTGGTGCCGTGATCGTTACGACTCCTCAGGCTGTTTCTACTTCTGATGTTCGCAAGGAGCTCAACTTTTGCTTCAAAACGAGCATTCGAGTACTCGGGGTCGTGGAAAACATGAGCGGCTACGTCTGCCCGCACTGCTCGGAGTGTACCGATATATTCGGTTCTGGCGGTGGTCGAAGCATGGCGCAAGAGTTCAAAGTACCGTTCCTGGGATCTGTACCTATGGATGAACAGTTCGTTCGATTAATGGAAGAGAGTAGACGGCCTCAGTATCCAGCAAGAACGCAGATTCATGGGCGCGATGTTTCCTCAGGTAGCCCCAAGGAAGGCCAAAAGAGCATCACTTTGAATGGCGCGGACAATTTGGTTAGCAAATATCAGGAGTGCCTCTTGTCACATATTTTCAGGGACATCGCTGGCACCTTGTCGACAACAATATCGAATCAAAGCTGAAGGGGCAATCACATTCAAAGCAACTACTTCAACCAATACATGCAATCTCTAGCTCGCTGGCAGAAGTGCCTATTGGTAGCCCTAAGTACTCAGGCAATCGCGATTACATCTCATAGAGCTTCTGATGACGGCATTGGTGAGATAAGTACAATTCTGTTTTCGAGGCAGAAAGTGGCCCAGATTGCCAGGAGCAAGATGCAGAATTTTCGAGCTAATAAGGGATGTAGTGGGCTTATCAACGCACGCTGGGCGACATTAGGATATTACCAATACGGTCCGGTCTGACAAGTAGCACTCGAGCATTCCCACACCAAGCTAGGTCCTGCAATCTTGGAAACTACAAAATGCCATGGGCCCTAGTACCAAGCATAATTTTTGTGCGGTACATTATCAGAAAAGTATGCACTCAGTATCATATGGAATAGGAGGAGGGATATCTACGTGCAGCCAGAAATCATGTTGTCGCACCAGACAGCCATGCTTTTAGTGATGCAAGCCACATACCACCGGCATCAGCTGAATACCATGGGAGAAGCGTTTGAAGATGCCATTGAGCAGATTAAGCAAGTTCTGGTCAGGTCGCTTTGAATACATCTTAAAGGGGGCCTGAAGGTAGATGATACAATCAAGCTCCCAAGCAAATGTTCATTGGCAACCCACCGAACAACCATCGTTGATTATGGAAAGGATACGGTCCGCAGGGAAAGTCAGAATCTGGTGTGACATTATAACCAGAGGATTGAGCGCAGAGGAACGCGATAAAGGCACCAGGACGAATCCAGCAGTAGTCTGCCTGCCTGACGCTACACCGCATCTTCCGCTTGCCGTATACCTGCATGCGACCGATACCCAGTAGCTCGACAGCTAGCCTACTACCCGCGTCAAGTCGGATCCCAGATTCATGTCGATTCATGTCAAAGTGTTGCATGGAGTAGCACAAGTGGTACCTGGCCGTTATCCCACACCAAAGGTCTAGCTTCAGAACAGGTCGCGGCTACGAGATGTTACACCCACCAGACGTTATGAAGCCAAGTTTGGGTCTCTGTCGATAAAGGCCTCGTAGAAACTCAAGGCGGTAGATATCGTCGTGTTGAATGTCATGGCGGTGCTCTCCAACCTTCTTTTGGGTTCAATGATACTTTTTGGTGGGTCTGCATCCCAAGCAGCCCTACGTCATTGGCCTACTAAGGCCTGACCAGGCATATGAGAAAAAAAACTTTGTTAGCCCTCCACATCTAGTACGTACTTATTTGCTCTCTCCTCAACTGAGCTTGTCACACGACCACAAATCTTCTGCAACATTCATCAGACGCGATCGGCCCTGACCTTGAGATTTTCTCTTCGTGAATTTTGCATGGGTGTCAATCTGGGTTCACTTTGAACTACAACTATCTGTCGTCCGCAACACGTTCATTGCCAGTGGTCCTGAGCGGCGCACCCGGACGTAAAAATTCCCTCTTGCCTAGGAAATCCGAGGCCCGCATTCTATGCGTTCAGTTGATCTCCTGCGCTTTTTATTTTCTCGACCTTCCAAGTAGGTGCTTCCACCTTTTCTGCAATCGTCTTGCTTTGCTCTTCTGTCAATTTCCGAAATACGCTTGCTGGGATGATTGACTGACTGGCGGTCCCTTTTAGGCCTCGATAGCACCCTTTCACGACTGAGCCATATACATGAACAGACTGTATCATACTGAGCCGCCGCCAAACTCTGCGTAAGGAAGCAGATACCTACGTCTACTAGCTCCGGTACTTGCCCACGGGTATCGGACTGCGTCTAGAGCATCCAACATTCTGTCAGAGAAGTTGTTCCTTCACTGCCTCCGTTTTCGACCTCCATAACGTCCTTTCTGAGACGTTAGCGACTCTCCCTACACATCAGATTGCTGCTGGCTCCGCCAGCGTCATCGAAACAACCATATTCTGTGGGCCTACTCTCTCAAACAGACACCGCAAGGTCTGTTTGAGCGGCAGCTAGTGCTCCGCGGACTCTGCCTAGCGGGCAAGGAAACCAACCATATCCAGACTTTGCCTATCTCAGTCGCGGTCTTTCAGCCCCATATTCTGCCTCACTGCTGCATCAAGCTTGCGCGTCAGTTCGCTTTTCCAAGGGTGCCCTAGCCATTATGGTCAACTTCGCCGTTCCGAACAATTATACATTTTCTCCTTCCTCAGGTACACCACATCTGACTATCAACCATGAAGTTGCAGCGGATTTGGATTCATCCAACGCGTTTGAGGGTCCCGAGAAATTGCTAGAGGTGTGGTTTGCGCCAAGTGTTGAAGCTTTGCCCTCGTCGGCGACTCCTCATGGCTTGAAGAGCGTAGCTTCGGAAATCTGGGTTGCTATGCTTGACATGGTCAATTGCAAGATTCTTTCTGTCCTAAGGTCTGACGATGTAGACGCATATCTGCTCTCCGAATCCAGCATGTTCGTCTTTCCTCACAAGCTCATTCTCAAGACTTGTGGAACCACGACTCTTCTACTTGGCCTTCAACGACTTCTGCACATTGCTGCTGTTCATGCTGGTTTCCCGTTTCACAATAGCAACTCCGTACATGATATTCGAACTGCGGCCACCCCTTACCGAGTCTTCTACAGCCGTAAGAATTTTTTATTTCCTGACAAACAAAAGGGACCCCACCGAAGCTGGAAGCAGGAGGTGAAATACTTGGATGACACTCTCAAAGGAGGCGGCAGCGCTTACATGGTAGGGAAGATGAATGGAGACCACTGGTATCTCTACATCACTTCACCTAACCAGACTCTTACACCACCCCTCACTCCCGACTCCGACGTCAATTGCGAGCCGCCTCCCGCGACTGCTGTTTCGTCCAACGGCGGGAGTTCGGCTGGCAGCGTATACAGTCAAAACGACGAGACCCTTGAGATTCTCATGACTGATCTTGACCCCGAAAACGCCAAGCAGTTCTACTTGTCCCACGCGAGTGCGGTCGCGAGTGACAAGTTTGCTGCTGAGGCAAAGCATGCACGCAAGAAGGCCGAAGACTGTCTCGGCTGTCTCTCCAGTATCCCTGAAGAGTTGGATGTATTTGGCCATTGCAGTGACGATTCTGAACTCGATGAAGCTAAGACCGAGCTTACTGAGGAACTTACAACCGAAGGCCATGCCCTTGGTTCAGTCATCTCCGAGCATTGCGGGTTGAATGACGTTTATCCCACTTCCGTCTACCCTGACGCCCGGGTCGATGCCTACCTCTTCAGCCCCTGCGGATTCTCTGCTAACGGCGTAATCCCCGCTGTACCGTCATCCCCATGCCAGAAGCCCGGCCCCACGCACTACTTCACAGTTCATGTCACTCCCGAATCAGGTTTCTCATTTGCCTCCTTTGAGACCAATGTCCCCGGTGGTCAAAAAGGACGCACTACCGCTGAAATTATTGAACACGTAGTCAACATTTTCCGCCCTGGCCGTTTCAGTGTCACCCTGTTCGAGGCCAAAGGCCGCAGCGCGAACCCATATGGTAAGGGCGACAGTGCCTTCAAATGTCTCTCTATGCAGCGCCTCGTGGACCCTGTCCGCGGATATCGCCGCGTGGACCGCATTGTCCATTATTTCGAAGACTATGACCTTGTCTTCCGTTTCTACGAACGCGAAGACTGGCTGGGCGATGAGGCCGCGCGGGTTGGCGAGGCATATGATTAATTTGCTTGGAAATTTCATGGCTGGTGTCTTATTTATTTCGTATTCGCGCAGCTCATCCTTTGGTCATTCATTTTTGTTGGATATGCGCCGTTTCTTTGTATCCACACAGTCTAGCTCTATACACTCCCTCTCAATGGATATCGTACTAAAATGGTACAACAATATTCCTTGCTGGCGTCAGCAAATGGGCCTGTACTTGGAGATGGCGCAACTTATTCTCCATTTTAGTTATGCACGCCGGTCGAATATTGGAGCGCTTATCTCCTCGATCATTTGCCTTTTTTTTTGGGGGGGGGGGGGGGGGGTCCTTAAATTTGACTCTTGTACTAAACTATAATTTTGACGACCAAAGAATGTACCACCGTACCCACTGCCATGCGAGTGGAGTGGTCGGATATGCTATCGATAGCTACACGTGACTCGAAACCTTTGGAATTTTCTCCTGCCAGCTCCATCGTAATAGCCACCCAATTTGCGGTCCAAACGCCAAATCCATTTCTTCGAGGTGCAATTTAAAAAGCAGGTCGAATACTGTCGAGCAATACTGCCAAGATGCATCTCATGTATACTCTTGACGGCAACGGCAACCGACTTTACACCCTCAAGAAGGTCGCCCACGGCCAAGTCACCAAGTCGGCACATCCTGCTCGATTTTCGCCCGATGACAAGTGGTCCCGACAGCGAGTCACCATGAAGAAGAGGTTCGGGCTGCTTCTCACTCAGATGAGTACGTCATGTCAACGCCAAGCTATACATGAACTGTGTGGCTGTCCATTGACTAACGGGCTCGGTAGAAGAGGAGTAAATTCTTGAAGACGGCTTTGCAACTGTTGGCGCATATATGCGCTGTGTGGTGATGAGCCGATTCGGCTGAGGTGTTTGAGAGCTTAGGTTGAGACGCGTGCGGGCAATACGGAGCGAGTGGCCGAGGACTCCATGCACCTGGTGTGCTCGGGCGTGGAAGCTGGATATCATTTTGGTTCACATGGCTGGCGTTGGGGTGGTTTTTAGCGCACTGTCGCTTTACACAGACAAGGCTGCTTAGTGGCAAATTGCCCATTTCGAATTCTTTTCAAAAGTAGTCCATCCATGTGCAATGCTATCTATGCCGTTATCCCATTTGTCATTGGCCCCATTCGCTACATGAACCTCCCAACGTCACACTTTCTGTCTAGTGCTTTCTTCTGGAATTCACGTTCTTGCCTGCTCCGACGCGGATCTTGCCCGCTTGGCCGGACCTCTTCCCGCTCAGGATCCCCGGTAGATGGTCATCCGCCATGAGGTCTTTCTGTCGCTGCCGTTTCTGCTCGTCTGCAGCCCTCAAGTACTCCTTCTGGTCTTCCGCCAAGATGAGCTCGCGGCCCCAACCGTTCTTGCCGCCCTGGCCCTTGGGCAATCGACCGTTGGCACTTCCACGGGTTGCCTTGGGTACGCTGTACACGTTGCCGCGCTTGTTCCACTGGAAGTTTCTCTTCAGATGGATGTGGAAGTTCCCGCTGGAGTCCGTGGAGCAGCTTGTTCGGGTGAGCGTCGGCTGTCCGCATTTGGGACAAAATTGCTTCTCCATGTCTTTGGTGACGGAGAAGCAGCCGTGGCAGCGGAGCACCCAGTTCTTGAGCTGGGTGATGCGGGAGAATGACGGGGTGATGAGGTTGAGGTTGATGCGTAGCGCAACGTTTTGCACGGCGTAGTCGGATGTCAAGATGGCGGCTTGCAGAGTCTTTTGCATGGGTTGAGAGGGTGTGCTGCTTTGAGAGTCCTGAGCTCGATGTTTTGCGAGATTTGAGGGGGTGATCCAGCCGTCTTCGTCCGAGTCATCATTATTGATAGTAAGGTCTGAGGTTGCGGTCGCACCCACGGTTTTCTCCAAGATATTGGTGGTTTCCGTGTTATTTTTGACCTCGGATTCCTCGTTTTCTGTGGCTGGTGATGGTGTCTCCAAGCTCAATTGATCCATCGTATTTTCTACAGGTAATGCTCCGCACAACGGCTGGCAATCACTAGAACCAGTCGTTGAAGGCTCAGCAGGTTCAGATACTTGCTCATCGCCTTTTGCCTCGGCCACCAGATCATCAAATTTGGGCTGCTTTTCTTCGTCGCTTTTAGGCCTCCCGTTCAGGTTCTTCTGTCCTGGCGTGGTACGCAGTCTCCAGTCGCCATTGTTTCTCTCGCACTCCAGCTCATAGCAGAGTGCAATAACCTCGATATCAGGCCGACTCAGCACAGCCAAGTCGCCAGTTCTCCTAGCGAAGTCTGTTACAAATTTGATGCTCGTAGGTCGGGGCGCGCGAACGAGAACAAATGGTAGAAGCGTCGTCTCGACTCGGGTGCGCGTAGCGGGGTCTCTGATTTCAGGTATGACGGAGGGAACGGTATATAGCTTCTCGGCTTTTGCAATCAGTTCGCTGATAGAGGGATCATTCTTGATTAGGGGTCCAGTGTCCAGAACAAGACTGTGAATCGGCTTGTTAGCTGAGTTGAGGGGCTGCGACGCATCACTGCCAGTGGTCGCTGTTGGCGGTGGAGTAGCCATTCTAGTGGGAGAGAAGGATGATCCTCGTAAGTTCTCGGACAAAGGCAGAGAGCAAGAATGTATCTAGGCCTGCAATTAGATGAGATTTTCAGCTTGCATGAATCGAACCAAGCAACAGGACCTCTCGGAAGTGAGCCCTACCAGCGCGGGGCAGGTTTTGCGCCCACTATCGACAAAAAAAAAAGTCTAGGGGGAGTAAGATAAGATAAGCCTTTTTTTTTTAGACTCGTCACGTGCCGCAGGCATAGCCGATGATGCGTACAATGGTTGAGCCCCAAAAGGTGCTGGACTTGTCACATTCTGCTCATCTAGCCTTACTCGCTCAACAGGGTTTAGAGGCGGCAGTTTTTGTCACCTTCTGAATTAAGGTATGGTATCGTCCTGTGCCAGGAAGAGATTTTTGAGGTGTCAATATCAGAGCAGCCACATGCTTGAGCGTCCAACTCAACTTGACTCGACCATCAGATCAGGGTGGCAAGCTCTGGCAGAGATATTTTGCTGTTCCATGTTACATGAATCTCAATGAGTATCTTGGAGGGATCCCAACACCAAACAGCGGCGTCATTGGGCGGGTGCACACTGTTTAATTTAGTAGTCTGCAACAGAATAACCAAGGGCTGTGGCCTAGCTTTCTTTACCGCCCTTCGCAAGTTTCAATCATCCCAAAACCCCGAGTTTAACCAAAAATACACGTCTTGACTTTATAGCCTTACTCTGTATTTCATGAACCCCTAGTTCAGTGACCCTACCCTACAGAAAGACTTCTGCCCGAGGAGTGTGGCAGCGCAACTCTTTTATTAATGCCTAATTTAGTTCATTCTTTGGATGCCTCCTTCCCCGCAGCTGTCAGTCCCGCGGTGAAGAGGCCAATTTTGCCGCCACTCGGCCGCGGATTAGCTGTTAAGGCTCGAGCATCTTTGCATTCGCAGCAACGCGGAAGTCCTTTAGCAGGCTTTGACTCCCAGCACGTCTTTCGCTCCTCGCTGACATACTCGACGTTAAGTTCTACTTTGCCCAAGTGAGGGCCGCCCCAGGTGTAAAATACCACTGGTACCACTGCCAATGTGATAACACTTGGTCCCAGAGACACTTGACCACTTCATCAGGATTATCAGGATGTAATCCCCCGTCACAGTCATTTGCTCGGTTTATTCATGAACTCGTACAGCGATTGTGTCTTGTGCGAAGGCCGAGATGGACGCAATGTGGACCTTCGTCCTGCTAGCATCAACCCCAGCCAGAATCAAATATTTCACACAAGGTTCAAGTAAAACTTCCCCGCAAATCGCGGAGAGATCTCCTCTCCAGCTTTTACTCCAGCTTGCAGGGTAAGCTTTTTCAAGTTGACGATGTGGGAAGCGGGACTGTCAGGCGAGGCTTCAGCCGAGAATAAGCGCCCGGGCTTGTACTGGGATGAATGAGAGGTTGGAGACCATCTTGTTGCCGATCAAGGAAACACTGAGGTGCAACATAGAGGTAAGAGAGGCGCGCATGCACTGGACATGACTCGTGCTAGACTGGCTACTGAGCGTTCGTGAATTGAGTAAATAATGCCTTTGCAGAGTCTAATTAGCGTCTCTTGAGGTACATGGAGGCTGTTACTTCTTCGACCTGGCGGTACCAGTGCAATTGCTGGGTTTTCCCGAAAGCCAATGCCATCCCCATGGGGAAGTGACAAGATTACATGATTGACGCAGAATCATGTGCATTCGGCAGTGCCAAGCTTGAACCATGAACAATCAATCATTCAATGACGAGGTTAGACAAAGTAGGTAGTGACAGAAGATAGGTTAAATGCCCAAGGACTAGGAGCGTCGTATCATCCTATGTAGTTTACGTTGATCACTTCCGAAACTTTCAGCACACTTACATAAGAGATTTCCCTATGGTATTTTCAGTACAACTTGGTACGCAGGCAGAGACCACCGGACACTCGGCGGCGGCGAGTCTGTGGGATGGGCGCCACGTCTATCTAGCTCGACAGGGTGCGGAAGAGACAAGCGTCACTAGTAACTACATATGTGCATCATAAAAGTGACATTGATGCATCAATGATTTTATGCCGTGCATATGGCCTGGTGGGAGAATGATATCCGGAACGAAGGAAACGATAGGGCATCAAGCCGCGGAGATGTGGTTGCAGGCTTGGGTGGAAGGCAGGCCAATACGCACGAGTCAAACCCAAAGAAAAGGCCTCACGCATGGCTTGTAGAGCCGGGTTAACACTCGTGGGAAGATGCAAAAGATATGCCAAAAATGGTCACTCGGTGTTGGAAATTGCCTCAGCGAACAAGGCCACTATCGGGAGCTGTGACGGTGTGTTTTAAAAATAGCCTCGTCTGCTAAAGTAAAGTATGAATGGGTATTCAGGCGGACGACGCGCGATGACGGCCTTGATAGCCGGTCATTTGAGCCAAAAGGTGAAAGATGTCGGGAAATAAGGTCGAGTCAGCTGGTTCCTGGTTTTCTAGAAGCCTTCGATGGTCGATGACTCGATGCTGGATGCATAGCGCTGTGCGACAGTCCGATGGTCCCCACAATTTGCAAGGCTTGGTTGGACAAGGGCGCATGAGAAAAAATTTGCAAGTTGTGGATGAGGCGTGAGTGGGTTCAACATGGGTTCGACAGGGGCCCGAAACTTGCAGACAGACTCAAAGGACTTATTACGGGGTAAAAAAACCCCTTTAACGGAGTATTATTTCAAAGCAATTGAATGCCTGTGAGAGCAGGCAATGTTTTAGCATTCGTATGTGAGCCACGGATTTTCGTCAATCAACGTGAAATCAAGATCAGCCTGCAGAATGCGCGCAGTGTTGGACAACAGCCTCTGAATGGTAAGGCATGAACCATCAGTCATCTTCTATCTAGGTAGTCCAAGCCGTCCCGCGCAAGCGAGACTAGACTAGACTGTCTCAGTTGCTCCTAGGTGTTCCGAAGCAACGAGGGGAAACGAGATATTTTTGAAGATCTTGTCAGAGTGGGGCGGTGCCCACTGACCATTTGACCACTGGCCATTGGGATGACTGCATTGTACTCCGTATTTACGGACTAGGTACGGAGTAGGTGACCATGTGGTCCATGTGGTACGAATTTTTTACTCGGTCCGAGCTCCGCCTTGTACCTTGGCCCGTGTTGCCCCTTGCAGCTTGTCTGACGGGTTGGCCAATTCGGCAAACGAGCAACAATACTCACCAAAGGCCAAGAAATAATACAGTATGCGAACAATACAATGCCTAATGATATGACGATATGAGATATCACGATATAAACGATATAATGATATAATGACATAATGACATAATGATCATAGTGATGGCTGACCTTGGCCAAGGCTTGTCGTCTAATAAGGCACGGCGTCCTGAGGCTTTTCAGCATGCTGCCTTGTGCCCTGGCCGTGGCGCCGCCGGCTTGCAGTCTTGGCAGACATAGACAGCGGTGCGGCGCTCCTCCCTCCTCCAGACCGGGCCAGGTTACCCAGGTTAGCTGGCGGTCTTGGCTTGCCTGGTCGCAAGCCACAATGTCATGTCAATACCCGACGTCATCTCACATCTCAAAGCAGGCATCCGGTCAGACCGCCTAAACCTAAACCCGCACTGGCACTGGCATTTGGCCCTCGGATGCGAGCAGCTTTGGACGCGACAGCAATTGAAAGCACACACGCCTCCTCTCCATAGCACTCACTCTCACTCTCACTCTCACTCTCACTCTCACTCTCACTCTCACTCTTACTCTTACTCTCACTCCCACTCCCACTCTCAACCACCATACTACATACATACATACAGTATAAGTATTCGCAGTATAGGTCCCTAAGCGTCTTGGCAAGAGGGATGGGAAATTACATGCGGAGTACATTACGCGCGTTACATTCTGCACCGTATGAAATGACGGGCTGCGCGGGCTTTAGCTTGTCTGGGCGTCGTTGCAATGCTACCCCACGATCTTCCTGCTCATCCTATTATCCGTGGAATTATGTGGCCACTATGGAGTCTTTGTGGTTCTTCCTCCTGCCCACTCTTCCCCCCGATCTTTTGTCGCGCTACCTCGGGCACGGCACGGTCACAGCACAAGTTACGAGTTACTACCGGCGATTGAAGCTGTTGTAATCGGCGGGCCGTGATGGGCTGTTGACATGTTGACATGTTGGCATGTTGTCACCGAGCCACACCAGGCCGCGAAGTCTGCTATTTACGTCTTTGCGTTCCTGTGCATTGACGCAAATAATGCACTGAGCGGCTTCCTACTGGCTGGTAATTGAGTGGCTCTGCACCGCAACTCCCTCGCCTAACTGACCCTTTCTACATATTCAGGGCACCTCAACCATCAGAGCGTATCGAGCCGAGTTTAAGCAAAGGAGGAAGTGAAGGAAAAAAAAAAAAAAAACCGTTTGCGGGGAGCCGTCACAGGGCATCCATGGGCGGGCATCTGGGGTACTGCGCGGCAAGCCTGGCTAGCTACGGTGACAGCAGATGGATGAAGTGCATCATCTACCTTGCACTTGCATACATGGACAATGCTGCTAAGGATTCGCATCGTAGACCGCATTACTAATTCCACCCTGGCATCAAGATTGAATTCTCATTGGTAGATTGCTGCTCTGTTGTCTATTGTCCGTTATCAGTAACGTTATCACAGTACACTGCTGTAATAAAGTGTAATAGAACAGGAAGGTAAGTCGCGCAGGAGATATGACGCTCTTTAAAAAGCTTAAAAGAAGTATATCCCTAGCGTCTTGCAGCGAATTCGGTCTCATCCTACGCGCAGCCCACTTTGTTATCTGTGATGGGGCTTCTCTTCTCTACTCCATGTGATGAAGCCCCGTTCTCAGGCTGGATGCGGCCCACACTACCCTCATCCTGATATAAAATTTTTAATGAAGCTAATACTGACTGCGTCATGGCCAGATTCTTATCCCGGCCAATGGGAGACATGATGGAGGCGAGGGAAGGAAGGAGGGAAGGAAGGAGGGAAGGAAGGAAGGACAGGAGGAAGGTGGTGTGTGTATCCGAAAGAAACTCATCATGCACATCCTCGCCACCACGGCATCTCGAACTTTTGCTATACCATCAAGCTAGCACCTTCCCACCGGCTCCCTGCGCCAATACCTTTCCTCCCATCAACTTCCCCACACCTTCTTTGCATCCCAAGCCTGGCTTTGTCCCGAGCTTCCAGCTTCTGAACCCTGGCCCCTGTCATAGCCTATCTCTCATCCTGCGCGGAGTACTTACCTTTCCATCTTATTACACTTTATTATTGCTGTAAAAACCACGCTAGCCTGCCGGAGATAGTATAAGCCAGACTCGATTTCTCTCACGCGATCAACATTGTGGACAAAGTCTGCTGCCTTAATCCTCGCAGCTCCCCTTTACCTTTCTGGTGGCTTTCTCTTAAATCCCACCTTCCCACCTCTAGTGCCTTCTCCTCTTCATCGAACCAACTCCCTGTGAGAAGCTCAGCTTCTTCCATCACCTCTCATTTTCGTCCCGTCCCGAAAGAGAACTTCCCGATCTAATTTGCTCTTCTCTTCCGCGAAATTTGTGCCGGATTCTGAAACATCTATACTGAAGCCTACTTAGACTGCCCCCGACCCTTCAGCGGCTAACTCCGGACCTCGCCTTTGGTTTTTTTTTATATATATCCTTTTCTATCTCTGGCCAATTTTCCAAAATGTCAGAGCCTGTCGTGTGCGACCACGCCTTTAAGGCTCATAGGGAGAAGGATTCGTCCGCTTCTGACCTTGGCACTTCGGATAATGTCCTTATTGCTCCTATCGCAGGTGAAGTTACCGACTTCGAAGAGCGACGAACCGATTTAGAAAAGCAAAAGGCCGCTGAAGGCAACGCCCATTTCCATCGCCTGGGATGGAAGCGACTCACTATTGTCCTCATCGTTGAGGCTATTGCTCTCGGCTCATTGAGTTTGCCTGCCGCATTTGCGTCTCTGGGCATGGTTGCCGGCGTTATTTGCTGCATCGGGCTGGGACTCATCGCTATCTACACAAGTGACATTGTCGGAAAGGTCAAGATTGCCTACCCTGACGTAGCTCACTACGCTGATGCTGGTCGTCTTCTCGCTGGACGTTTGGGCTACGAGGTTGTTGGCGCAATGTTTGTCCTGCAGTTAACCTTCCTTGTGGGATCACATTGTTTGACTGGTACCATTGCATTCCTCAACATTACCAACAACGGGGCCTGCTCTGTCGTGTTTGGCGTAGTGTCTGCCATTATCCTCCTGGTTATTGCTATCCCACCGTCATTCGCTGAGGTGGCTATTCTTGGATACGTCGATTTTGTCTCTATTCTGTTGGCTATCGGCATCACCATCATTGGCACTGGTGTTCTTGCTGGCCAGGCTCCTGGTGGGCTTTCCGCAGTCAACTGGTCTGCATGGCCAAAGGAGGGTCTCACCTTTGCTGAAGGCTTTATCGCTATTACCAACATCTGCTTTGCTTACAGCTTCTCTATGTGCCAATTCTCTTTCATGGATGAGATGCATACGCCCACTGATTACATTAAGTCGATCTGGTCTCTAGGGCTTATTGAGATATTTATCTACACTCTCACTGGCGCTACTGTCTATGCCTTTGTTGGTGTTGACGTGAAGTCACCGTCGCTGCTCTCCGCCGGCCATACCCTTTCGAAGATTGCCTTTGGTGTTGCGTTACCTGTCATCTTCATTTCTGGGTCTATCAACACAACTGTCATCGGACGCTACATTCACGGCCGCATTTACAAGGACTCAATTACCAGATTCATTAACACCCCTAAGGGCTGGGCAACATGGCTCGCAGTTATTAGTGCAATCACCATTGCTGCTTTCATCATTGCCGAGGTTATCCCCTTCTTTAACGACCTGCTCTCAGTGTCATCATCTCTTTTCATCTCTGGATTCACCTTCTACCTACCAGCATGGATGTGGTTCAAGCTTCTTCGCAAGGGCAAGTGGTATTCCAGGGAGAACATTGTTACGTCTATCATAAACGCATTCTGCTTCTTAATCGGCATCGTCGTCTTGATTTGCGGTACCTACGCCAGTGTCGACGATATTGTAAGTTTTTTTATAAGTTGATACTTCTCTTTTCAGCTCGAGACTAATTGGAAGACAGATTCTTCAGTTCAAAAATGGCACCACGAGGGGCGTCTTTGCTTGTGCGCCGATCAATTGATGGTAGCATATCACTTCTCTGCGAGGATGAAAGAAAATATTGCACTAAATGGCGCATTTATCCATGGAGGAGATTATTTTATAGGCATCCACGTATTCCAAGCAGCGATGGGCGGGTTTGGCAGCGGCGGTGCATTGCTATGGGGTAGAGAAGATGCCTCATTGTACATAGGAGACTCCAAGCATGTTTTTGACACCGACAGTCATTCAATTCTAGCGTGTATGATTTCGAATTTTACTCCAGCAGCATCGTCTTGTTCGCGCTGCACCAGTTCAATCATACGCAGAATAACGTTTTGTATCTTACCACTCGAGTAGGTCGCTACCTGGTTCGATGAACCCTGGGCCACTGCAGGGCACAGAACCAACACTACTTAGCACCTCCTCTCTAACCCCAATATCTCTTCATGGACCTGAGATGAGCTGTGTGCCCTCTTCATCAACGTCGAGTCACAGCCCGGGCCTGGCATCAAATCTGCGTGACCATCTTTTACATCCCGACCTGGGGGTCCTTGATGTATCTGAGCAGGCCATGCCGCCCATCAATGTAATGAATGCCTAACAAGTTCTCTTCTTAGATTGCACAGTTTGCTGTCGCCGCCCAACGCCATGGGGCCCATTGGAGAATGCGGCCCAATTGGTACGTCTTATGCTTAAGCCATATTTGCCATGCGATCAAGTCCGCCAACATGGCAGAAATCACACAACGCCTCAAAAATTATATCGACTCTGGAGACGCTCACCTACGGCGATGGGGTCGTGATCTTGGGCTGAAAGGGACTTGATAGTTTCCATGTGTTCTAATAAAGATGGTGTTTTGCGGCACACAAATGACGGTGGTGCTCCAGTTGGGCTACCAGTTGTGGCCCTCCGACGATGGAGGCGTCCATGAACATCTAGACCGACAGACAGCCTTGACTTTTTCGACAACCCATGACGTATGAATCGAGTAGCGAAGAGTCTTTTGTGGCATTATTAATCTTGACAACTGTGAAGCCTTTTTACTTGCAGGCTAATCTCCAAGAGAGTCAGAACAGGCTAAGCATCATGGTGGCCGATGAACTGGTTCTCGCGCGCTGCTTGTTCAACTTTATATGGTCGGTCACCTATACAGGCGTAGACTTTAAGCTTAGGACGCGATTGATCCGCCCAGGAGCTCGGATCTGGGCTCTTTCAGCCTGCCGGCTATATCGGTTCATTTCATTGCCAGTTGTTTGAGATTCTGGAAGGGTCTGATTTCATGGGAGACGAGCTACCTTTTAGGACCCTGGGCGCGATTTCTAGACCGCATAGAGCACTTATGAAAAACTGGTCCGGCTCTGCAAGATGGCCTGCGCGCCACAATATTTGCCATATTCATTCCATGTCGCTGATATGGTCAGTGAAGAAGGGCTGATTCAGGTTGCAATGTTTTGCCTTTTGCAGGTAAGAAACCGGATATTCTCTAGCTACCTTGGCTATTTTCTTTCAAGAAAGGTAATTAATTTATCGAGGCCTGTTGAGAGCAGGTAGGGAAATAATAGTAGCATTTGCTCGCCGCAACGCTTGGTATTCCGTATTGCGTGCGCAGAATTGCACGTTTGGTCGACTCCGTAGTGCCGAGATTCAAAAAATGGGATGCGGCACGTGTATGTATGTGCCAAAACCCCGCATTGTAAGTAGCACTGAATGCCGATTCTTATTACCTCGGCCCCTCCGCATTCTCCGGTGGCGTTCCCGATGCGTCAGATGGGAAAGTGGCTCCGTCCATGCTGCCTTGCCTGTTGCGGAACAAACTACCAACCTTGATTATTGATACAGCCGTTCTTTCAGTGAATGCGGAGTACCTCATTGCCGATTGCATTTCGTCTCACCGAAAGATGTCATGTACCTGCAGTTACATCGGGAAATCCTCTTGTTTATTGGACACGCTGTGAGGCAACTAAGCTAATGAAAAAAAATGACCAATTCCAAGCAAAGTATCTCGAAAGAATGGTGTAGTCGTGCTATAGTTTTGAAGGGACAAATTCGGGATCTGTTTTTGAAATGAAGGCCATGAGCCCGATTCGTAGATTCTCCCCCTCCAAGAGACCCTTAGCATACCGATCTTGTGTGAGTTGCGCTGCTCTCTCAACACTGGCAGTCTCCCAAGCCTCCCGAAGCCCAGCACGGCTGACAATGATGGCGTCCGGAGACATGCTTGCCACGTCCCTTGCCAGAGCTACAGCCTCTTGAGCTACAGTTTCCGGCGACGATGAAACTCGACAGAAGCCCAGATCCTTGGCCTCGTTCGCGGAAAGGACCCTGCCGGCAAGCACAATCTCCGACGCCATTTGCATCCCGAATGTCCGCACCACGCGAGGGATCCCGCCTGCTGCGGCCCAGAGCCCTCGCTTTGCTTCGGGAAGAGCAAAAGTGGCCGAAGGAGAGGCCACAACCATGTCGCTATAGCATCTCAGCGTTGAGCCACGGCATGCAGGAGATATGCAAGTTAAGAGGTGCTTGAGGGTTGGGTCCTTACCAGTTAAGTGCAATCTCGAAGCCGCCACCTAATGCGAATCCATTCACAGCTGCAATGACAGGCTTCTTGCCTACGCGCCGGGTCAGGCCCATGAACCCTCCATGGGGGAAGAGGATGCCCTCTGGCTCCTCCCCGGACTGTTTCAACCGTGCCTGCTCCTTGAGGTCTGCGCCACAGCAAAACGCCTTCTTGCCGCTGCCTGTAACGATTGCAACGCGAAGAGATGGTTCGTCGTCGAACCATTCCCACAATCTCTGGCCCTCCCAGTGTCCCGCCACGGGGAGAGCATTCATATGCGACTCCCGATTGATGGTAACCTGCAGGACATGCTTGGCAGGAAAACTGAGTTGATAGATCGACAGACTTGGAGGCCGTCTTTCGAGATCTTGACTCATGTCTGGGGGAGAGCTCTCTCGCGGCAGAAGAAAAGATCTGGGACACAAAAACTCCAGGCAATGGAACGCAATTTGCCCGACTGGGACGAGCGAGAGGGATTTTCGAGGGTGAACAACTGGCATGAATTCAGGAACGCATATTTTATTGCCGTCGGGAGCGGCGGGTATATAGGAGTAACGGAGCAAAGCCACAGGTGGTAGTTCTCTTCGATCTAGCCGCTAGGCAGCCTTCCTAGAAACCGGTTCGGCTTCAATCGCTGGCCTCTCTCTTTCCGTTGATGCGACCCCCACTTTTTATCCCCGCGCGGCCCACTACGGCGCGGACTAATGCGGGGAAGCTACAATGTAGGGGATTAGCCAATCAAGCGAGCTAATGTGCCAACGTAGTAGCCGAGCCTAGGGCTCACATAACAATTGCCAGCTACGTGGCGTGGATTGCCGAACCATCGCATCCCGCCAAACTATCTGCGCGAAGCCGAGGTCCCAGCCGAGCGTATTCATGACCGCACTGGCTGGGTTATTTTCACTTTCTCCTTCGTCTTCGTGCTAAGCTGGCCCTGGCTGAAGTCGCTCATAAGAGCTGCATTATCGGTTACTCTTCTTTGCTTAATGAGGATGTATCAAGCATTTCAATCGTCATACATGCTTGAACGTAGGTGATTCTACTATCGTCCTTTTGCACTCAAAGTCCTGCTCCTGCTGTACACTGAAGAAATTGCAAGCTATAACGTTATCTTGAGGTCACACCAAGTCCCTCTGCCCGGGCTCAGTCACTTGCATGATGACCGAGGTTCCTGCTGTTCCCGTCATTGTTGGGGTCGGCGACGTTCGCAACATATCTTTAAAAGTGGAAGACGCGCTAGAACCAGCCCAACTAATGGTTGACGCCCTTCGACATGCTGTTGAAGATTGCGGCTTGAACCGGAAGGCAGAAGAAACCTTGTTATCACAGGTCGATAGTCTGCGGATCGTTCCCACATGGACCTGGGCATACGGTGATTTGCCAACCGTGATATCGGGGCGATTGGGAGTGCAGCCGTCCCAGAAGCTCGTCGGGGAGCATGGTGGCAACCAGCCAGCATTGCAGTGTGATGAAGCCGCGAGGGACATCGCAACTGGAAAGAGCGTAGTTACCTTATTGACGGGCGGAGAAGCTCTTGCATCTTGTAAGTCTGTTCATATCCTTGCAGGACCTCAGAGACTTGACCTGAACTTATTATGTTAGTGGCTGCTTGCCAGAAAGTCGGACAATATCCACCACCAGGATGGGTAGAACCTGATCCAAATGGGAGTCAGATTGCGTCCTTGGACCTTTCCATTCTTAAACAAGGTACGTGTCTTGGCTCGAATAGTATGGCGACTTTTTGAAGTTGATCGAATCTTATACTCCAAGGTCCTGGCACATTACACTCCATGGGTCTTCCTATACATGTTTACCCACTGTATGAAAATGGTCGACGTGCCCACCTGGGTCAATCTGCCGGTCAGAACGAGTGGGAATCAGCAACCATGTATTCCGCTTTCGCCAAAATTAGCTCTGGAAACCAATATTCTTGGAATTACAAGCAACCTGCAAACACTGCGGAACAAACAGGGCGCCTATCGGGTAAGAATAGAATGATTTGTGATCCATGTGAGTACCTTCAACCCCTACATTTTGAACATCCGCCATATACTGAGCGCGAATAAGATCCCTTGCTTATGAATGCATTCAACGGTGTCAATCTATCTGCGGCATGCATTTTGACCTCTACGGAGAATGCCGCAAGGCTTGGGATTTCTAAAGATAAATGGGTATATGTACTAGGAGGCGCTGGAACTCACGAAAAGGATGATTGTTAGTCTCAGTTGACCATGACACCGCCACTTTCGAGCCTATGTGCTGACTGATAACACGAACAGTTTGGACAAGGCGATATCTTTACAAGAGTGAAGCCATCTGCAAATCCATTGACGCCGCGCTAGACGTATCCGGTCTCTCCACCGCCGATATTGACTGCTATGACTTCTACTCGTATGTCGAACAAATACAATCCTGCCAAGACAGTTCTCCACTGACGAATATCCAGATGCTTCCCGATAGTTCCAAAGCTTGCCTGTGACCATATTGGTCTGTCCACCACATCATGGCAAAAACCCATCACCCTCCTTGGCGGCTTGACATCTTTCGGGGGCGCCGGTAATAATTACTCAATGCATGTATGTCACCTCTGTTTCACCAAACTGCTTTTGACTTAGATCCCTCACAAACCGCGGGAACGGAGAGTGACGGAGAGAACCCAGCTGACAGGAATCAGGCTATTACTGCCATGTCTCGAGCTTTGCGTTCAAAAGAACATAAAACTGGCTTAATTCTTGCCAATGGCGGCATGCTTACATATCAGCACGCCTTATGCTTATCGGGAAATCCGAGAGGTGACAAGAGGAGTTACCCCACGAACAACCCCCTGCCAGGCATTATAGATGAATATAGTCCACGTTTCGTCGATAATGCCGAAGGGCCTGCAGCGATAGAGGTATGCTTGTCTTGCGAGTCGAGAAGCAAAGACAACTAATCAGGTTACAGACATACACCATCGAATATAACCGCGACGGCACGCCAGGTATTGGCCTTATTGTTGGACGGCTACTGGGCAGTGGTCAGCGATTCCTGGCCAATCATGGAGATGCTGAGACTCTAAACCAGCTAGCTAGTAGGTCGTCAGAAAGTATAGGCAAATTTGGCCACGTAGTAGCTGGAGCAGATCAACGAAACCTGTTCCTTCTGGACTCTAAGGTAAAACTATGATTCATGTCTTGTTGAACCTTCTAGGAGATCTTCCAGAGGTAAGGCTGCCAATCAGGCTGCCCTCGATTGAGGCGTAGGATGATACAAGCGTTCTAGACTATGTGCGGAGAGATTAGCCCTATTAAGAGGACTTTGAGGTTTTTGACGACGCTTGCAAGAAGGTCATATCGAGATAGTGCCCGAACCACAAGGCTCAGGTCACGGGTATAAAGACAGACACAGTCGAATGATTGTCCCTCCATTAAGTTGAGACTATAGTCGGCGGTCAGCAATCATTAAGATTTCACCTCTTAGGCATCCATTCTACCAAATCCACTCCGTGAACTTGCTCAAAGAGTTCAAGTCCCTTGCGTCTGGTAGAGTCTAAGCGAAATAAGCGAAATATTACTACAACATAAAAGCTTTGCAGTCACCCTAGAATTGTGTCCCGTACAGAATTCGGACCCATGTAGCGACTCACCCCGTCTCTTACGATCGAAAGTTGGACGGTGGGAACTGAGCGCTTAGAGCACTTTGGCCCCCGACATTCCGAAGCACTGTTTGTGGTCCATGGCACAAGATTCAAAAGGGTGCTTTCGTGAACGCGATGAGCATGCACCGTCGTATCGCGGAATGCAACACGAACTGACAGTAGCACGTGAGAGACAGCCATCCAACAAGTGTATTGTCTACTCAGCCAAGATAGCAGTGTAGGAACCGGGCCATCGGTTGATGGCGACGTTCTGACGAAGCGGTTTGGTCACTCCGTGTCGGTTCCAATGGACAATGGCGACCGCTCGAGGACAGAACTACTCCGTTAATCACTATGGATCTTGGCAGTTTGATTATGTTTTCGGAGTGCTGACAGGAGTCAAAGGGTCATGGGATAACTCGATGCACTTTTTGAAATGAATTGGGTGCAAATTGCCTAGTTGCATTGCCATGTTCTACCATATAGTTCAGGTAACTAAGATGTATAATGCCCCACCAAAACGCCGTAGTAATCAAATCAAGGTCCATCACAGGGATAAGGACCATCAAGTTTCTATTGCCGTGCCCGCCGTGCCATCTCCAGGATAATGCATAAGGTGGGTGTGCTGAATCGGATTGGTTCACTCTGCGGCGCGAAAGTATAGGTAGGAAGGACCTCAATGATGAAACAGCTGACAAATCAATCCGCCATGACCCAATGAGAACAAAATAAACCTCCTTACAACTTGCCGAATATCGAAGTCATGAGGATCTTGGTGATACGGTAAGGGTCGGCGTTCGAAGCAGGGCGACGGTCCTCGAAGTAACCACATCCCTTGGCGGCAGTTTCGCGGGGAATGCGTATCGAGGAACCGCGATTGGCAACACCAAAGGTGAACTTGTCAATGGAGCCAGTCTCATGGCGGCCGGTGAGGCGCTGGTCATTGTCCTCGCCGTACTCCTTGATGCACTCCTCGTGGAAGGGCTCAAGCTTCTTGATGGCCTCCTCAATGAACTTCAGACCGCCCTCGGCACGCATCTCCTTGGTAGAGAAGTTGGAGTGGAGACCAGCGCCGTTCCAGTCACCCTTGATTGGCTTGGGGTGGAAAGAGACTTTCACACCAAAGTCTTCGGCGACACGGGCAAGGAAATATCGCGAGCACCAAAGCTCATCGCCCACTGCCACATGTGTCAGTCAACCGCCCACGCTGAGAGGCATGAGATGTATGCGTCCAGTACTTACTGCTGATACCTTCGCAAGGTCCGACCTGGTACTCCCACTGGCTAAACATGACTTCGGCATTGGTTCCGGAAATCTTGATGCCGGCATCTGCTCCATATCAGAAATAGGCATCGTAGGGTATTTTGAGCCATGTTGAGCTATGCTGTGGTCACTTACACAAGCAGGCCTTGTAGTGGGCATCGACAATGTCTCGCATCACGACCTTGCCGCTACCGACACCGCAGTAGTAAGGGCCCTGACTATCTTAGAGGTCAGCTGCCATGTGCGAGCCAATACACGAAGTTCAAGGATTGCAGCGAAGCGTACGGAGCGGGGAAGCCGCCAGTGGGCCAGCCAATGGGACGATCATCATGGTCGAGCAAAGTGTACTCTTGTTCCAGACCAAACCAAGGCTCATGTTCGGCGTATGCCTCCATAACCTTGGCGCACTCATGACGATAGTTGTACTTGTTGGGTACACCGTTGGCATCCCAACATTCACTCAGGACGACAATGTTGGGGCTACCACGGAAGGGGTCGGGATAGACGGCGCAAGGACGCAAATATACGTCAGAGTTATCGCCTGGGGCTTGATCCGTTGAGGAACCATCGAAGTTCCAGACGGGAAGGTCCTCAGGCTTGTATTCCTTGGCGGGAAGAGTCTGCGAAATATGCCCATGTCAGTGAATTTTGATCTCTGTGCAGTGTACACGTCATGTCAAACTTGGCCATTGTGCCACGCCACCAATTGCCCCTAATGGAAGCGCCTTGCTTTCACTGTCAGTATTCGCTTGGACATGGCGGGGCACAGTCTCCAAATGCAAAGTTGGTGGCTGGCTTCGACTCAGCCAACCCAGACCGCACCAAGAATCACCTGGAACAGCCGGATGCAGCTGGCCGCCTTGGTTCGCCCTGGCTGGCCGGAAAGGCCGGGTGGGTGAGGCCTGGCGGGTGGGTCGCGACGGAGCAAGTTTGGACGCCATCAGCTGGCAGCGCGACCGACGCCAAGCAATCGCATGCAGTTGATAGGTGCATAGACGAGATGGGGGGGGGGGGGGGGGGG
>KQ061743.1:0-60563 GCA_001008035.1 Atkinsonella texensis | reverse complement strand
GAGGCAACGGGCAGCGCGCACATGGCTCATACGAGGTAGGAAAGGGCACTCCGTAAAGGCAGGAAGGAAACTCACCCTTGATTTGGACCGAGTCTCACCGACTGCGTCCACCCAGACGTACTCGGCGATCAGGGAGCCCTTCTGGTCGAGCTTGAGGTATTTGTTGAGCTGTATTAACAGAAGCAAATCAGCATTCGGTGGGTGACAGCATGCAGCTATTGCATTATATTGTAGAGTCGTACCGTCTCCGTTCGGGAGGAAAGACCTTCTCGAGAAGCCTGGATTATGACATGGTCAGTGGGCCTGCCGGTTGCTGTTGCCGCGACTTGGATTGGCTGCGCTGTGGAGTTGGGCGAGTTGGACTCACCATGGCTGCGGTGTTTGTTGAGAATGTGTGCGGGCGCGGGTGCGGGTGCACAGAAGAGCGAGCAGGAATTCAGGACGGCAACAATTTGCGATGGTTCGATGGTTCGATGGAACAACAGTAAGCTGCAAAGGTTGGGATGGTATACAGACGGAAGGAACAAGACTTGGTTGCAGGGGGAACGGGGTGCAAGGCACTTAAGTATATTGTCCCTGGGCAGCGAGGCTTTTTATTCACACTGACGAGTGGCAACACAGCGCACGCGGGTGGCCGGAAGCAAAGATAAGCAGCGTGTCTCGGGTACGCCTGGTCTTGTGCGTCCTGGGCCAGTTTTCGTGCTGTGATGGGATGCGCCCAGGTAGCTCATACCTGGACGGCCAGAGATAAGGAAAATCCTGCTTCAAGGGGCCTCCCCCCCCACGAACCCCACTACACTACAAGATAAGGACATCGTCAGGGTCTTCCACGTTCGCTCACTGGCTGCGGGGCTCCTGTGGTGACCCCGCTGGTCCTGGTGGCGCTTCTCTCCCCCCATCAACCTGCGGAATCAATTGATTCGTGTCATTAGGCTTGGTCATTTATTCCCCTTTCTGCTCGCGATTCGAAGGACGTCCCTCTTGAAAAAGAACGAGAGGCACAGCCGGACACGGACACGGACACGGACGCGGACGCGGCGCGACCCTCCCAGCTGCTCAAGTTTCAGCCATTCATCGCCAAGCCATTTCCTTTGTGCTGCCTCGGGCCATTGGAGATGCTGTTCCAGCCACTAACGGCGATCCCCTTGCCATTTATTTGTGAAGCCGCGTCATGACGGATGGAATGGTGAATCGTGGGATCTGCCGTTCCAGCAAGTTCCGTATAATCCTTGGCCCGCAAGCGATCGCGGAGCTCCATGCACAAAGGGAGACGAGAACTTGACGGAATTTCTGAAGCCATGGCATCTGTTCAAGGTACCTACCTACCTACACCTACCTACCTACCTACCTAGTAGGTAGTAGTAGGTGCTTAGTATTCCTGCTGTACTTACTGGATAACTTAGGTACATACCTGCTCCGGGTTGTTGTCTGGCAAGCCATTGTACATAAATAATTACATACCCATCAATGGCATTTGCGTTGCAAAGTGGAGCCCGCCGATCTCGGCTTCTGTCTTGATGACCACGCCTCCGACCCGACCTGTATGTAACTCTTGCCGGGTTACACTATCGTTACGAAGGCAGAATATCGCAGTAGTCGACAGACTATTGGATTCTAACACGTCTCTCTCTTTGCCTGTCACTCAGCACGCGGGGGTCTACATTGTAAGGTACTCTCGTATTACTGAACTATCATCATTAGAGGAATGCGTATCCGTAGTTCAATGGCCGCAATACGGAACTATGGCAGACTTGGTGATTTCCCGCCCTTGTGCCCAGGCCATCGTCACGAAGCTTGTCAAGCTTGTCCCTTTGGTCAAGTCCCGCTTGTGGCACAAAGTCCAAATGAAACGTAGCGCTTCGTTCTGGTTTTGAGATGGCAGAGAGGATGACGAGCCCGGTTCTTCCGAAAACGCAGCTCTGGCTCTGATGCCAATCCATCTTCTTGGCGCCGAAATGGCTCCAATCGCGTATGTGCAGGGACGTTTCGCGAGTTGGATTCGCTAATCTAGGGTACTTTGGAGTATTGCAGGAATCCTTGTGATATCCCTTCTATGTAATTCAGCATTACAAAGCAGTCACCACTGTAAACCAATGTCAACTCGATTCTATAATCATTCAACACTGCAATCTCTTTGCCTACACGAAGACACCACCTGATACGCCCACTGTAGATACATAGGCCGCGAATCTCACACCATCTTTGATACTTCAAGGGACCTCCAATTAAGGGCAACAGCTCGGTCTGGTATATCCGAAATTCACTGAGACTTTCATCATCGTGAGATTCGAGTATAAAGCATTGACCGCAAAGACTAGCAGCCTACTTTCCATAGATGACACTTTAAAATAAGTGCAATAAAGAGAAATTAGTAATGTTAGGCAAGCAGGACCGATGGTTAAAGCTTCAGAGCATAAAGCTCATTAGACTGATGAAGAAGATCTTTCTTCAAGCCGCAAAAATGGCACGGATAAAGCATTACAACTCCATCTCGGAGCCCCTGGAAATCTGTGGCAAAAGGTCTTTGTTATGTGCAGAAAGGCTAATAAAGAGGTTGTTATATCGCCAAAAGTCGTCGCTTTGCTGATTTCTGGTGTGCGAGGGATCCGGACCGCCTCTGGTGTAGACACTACTGATCACGTGAGCGGAGGTCGGATGCAGATACCGAAACGCCGGAAGGTCGTTCAAGCACGAAACAGCAAACCCCGCGCCGTCGGCGGGTTGACATAGTACAACGGATAGATAACCGAATAAGAGAAATATTGCTAGCGCGATTGTAAGGCAAAGGCCCCTTGGTTTCCCGGTACAAAGCTTCTCGTGTGGTTCCGAGGGTGAGGGAAGCCCTCGAGTATATAGTATGTGCCACAGCTAGCGAAAGCCTGCTCCGTTGTTCGTCCAGATATCATAGCATGAACCTTCACCATGGCTTTCAATGAGCAATCCTACATTATTGTGGGAGCGGGGATTTTCGGCATTTCGACTGCTTACCATCTCATTCGCAAACATCCCAATGCATCAGTTACTGTTGTTGATCGCGATGCCTTCGATGCTGATAATCGTGTAGCGGCCTCTTGGGACTGGAACAAGGTCATGCGAGCGGACTATGACGACCCGGTTTACTGTGAGTTGGCACTTGAGGCACAGGACATATTTACCTCCGACCCATTATGGAAGCCTTATTTCAACCAGTCTGGCCTGTATTGGATGTGTGGCCGTGACTACGCACAAGACTGTATAAAGAACTTCGAAAGATTAGGAAGGAATGACGACATTACTGTTTGGCCGGTGGAGGAAGCTAGAAAGATGTTCGGCGGTCTATTCAACGAATCTGATTACACGCATGTCCAGCAGGTTCTGGTAAACAAGACTAGTGGCTGGGTTGCTGCTGGCGATTGTTTGCAAGCGATAACGCGCAAGACCATCGAGCTCGGAGTGAAATATGTCGCAGAGGAAATTGCGACTTTGCAGTTTGATCGCCATGGAGCTTGTATTGGTGCTCGCACCACGTCAGGAACCAAGTTGCTTGCCTCTCATGTTATCCTCTGTACTGGCGCATTCACTCCAAAGCTGCTAGAGTTGAGCGCGGCCAGTAGTGGCATAGCGGACCTGGCCGCTGGAACTCGAATTATGGCTGGGGGAATCACGACAGGAATGGCAAAGCTGGACGACGAATCATTTGCAAAGTTCGCTAATATGCCAGTGGGTATTCAAGGATATACCGCACAAAAAGGTTTGCTCCTTCAGACCTTCATCAAATATGCAGTTGCTAATTATTAAAACTTGCCCAGCACCTTTCGTTGGAAGCTTGCCACCAACTAAGGATCGGGAGCTGAAGTGGTGGGGTCAAAAGATATTTCGGAACACAAAAGAAGTTGTTACAGGCCGATTTATCTCCATGCCTCCTGCAGAGGGAGATTACGCCCAATGGAAAATATCTGAGAAACTAAAAGAAGATATTCTGAAGGTAGCCAATATCTTTTACGGTAAAGGAGCGGCGAGGTGGAAATTAGAAAAACATCGAATCTGCTGGTATGTTAGGAACCCTGCTAATAGTTCGCTACCAAGGGACACTTTTCTGAAGTTTTGCAGGGATGCTTTCACCACGAGTTCTGATTTTATCATCTCCCCGCATTCTGCTTCCAAGGGGCTTTACGTTGCGACTTGTGGTTCATTTCATGGGTACAAGTTCTTTCCTATCATTGGAAAGTACGTGTTGCAGATGCTTGAGGGTACACTACCATTACAGCTAGCTGGAAAGTGGGCTTGGGATCGTGAACGTCCAGATGCGTCTGGTAACCCCGATTGGCCTAATGTAGAGATGGCAGAGTTGCTGGATCCTATTAGAACCTCGAGGCTGTGAATAAACAGAGCCCCAGACCAAATTTTATGGTGCTAGATTTTATGGTTCATTAGTCGCACTTCTTGAATTGCATGATAGGAAGGATCGCCGCCTAAGATCCAGATACCCGGTATGTCCTACAGCTACAGCTATAGTGGGCTGTAGTTGTGTTGTCATGTGTAACTGATGGTGATTAAATTGCTTGTCTATTCACTACGAGGTGGCACTGACTATCAAGACGAGAAGCCAAATTCCGCCTCAGCGCCGTGTTCTGATGGCGAAGATCACAGGTGGCCAGAGGGCTGCACCGCGCCGTCAACCCTATGTTGCAAGGAATTATCCTGCAAGTCGCATCTTGACGTCTATGTGCACCGCCCGAATGCTCATATGCGAATGCCAACACGCTCGATTCTCTGAAGTCGAGGCAGCTGCGGCTGTCATGGAGCCACCATCGACCTGCCCTCCTCCTGTCAATGGATCATTTACCAGCATTGCTATTCCTATGGAGAGAACGAATGAGATTCGCCCATTCTGCAAACAACAAGCTGTCACGACTGCCAATCTCTTCCAAGCTGCCTGGGCTCTTGTTCTCCGTCATTTCACCCGGTCTGATGACGTTAGCTTTGGCTTCATGCTCTCCGGACGCGATGCCCCTCTTCCTGAAGTCGACAGCATTCTTGGACCATTGATTAATCTCCTCCCTTGCGCAGTCAAGTCCAGCAATCATAGGTCGCTGTCGTCTATGTTGCGAGAGTTGCAGTTCAACTATGCTGAGACGTTGACAATAAGTACCTCATCCAGTCTTTTCGCATCGAGCAGCCGCTTCACCTATTGTTCGATCAGCCCCAAGGCCGAATCTAACCCACAAAATCTAGAACCAAAAACTGCTCGCTGGAAGAAATTCGCGTTATTTCTTAGTACATGGTCCACCTGCTGTAAGCGCTGGTAGACCGAATGTACTTTTTTCTCTCCTTTTACCATACTACTTAAACTACAGTACTGTAAAACTTGTTCCTTTATTTTTACTCTATCATGCCTACACCAGTAAAATGAAGAATGATGACAGCACTTTGACTATACTGCATGTTTTCATGTCTGCCTACACGTTCTACAGCGTCTGGGAATTTCGCGTTTGAGGCGTGTGTGTGGTCTCGCATATCGTGCGTTGGTCTCTGGGGGAGCCACTTCTCGTTCTGCTATACCGAAGTGCATGTGTGAAGTCTGGCCTCCAACCGTAATAGATCTATACCGTTTGTGCGCAAACAGAGTACAGATGGCATGGGGCAACGAGGCATTCTCGCAATTGAGGTTATCGTCAAGATCTTTTTTTTTTATTAATTTACCAAGCTCGGCTATGCAGCTTCGGCTCGGCGGGTCCCAGTGAACATGGGTTTTTTTGAACGAGAGCAAAAAGTGCTGTGTGTATGTACATAGGCATGGGATGCCAAATTCTGCTTCTCCAAGACTACAGAATAGCTGTCTGCGAAAATTATGCAGGGACTTTTGATTATCGGCTCTGCAGGGGTTCTGATTGGTGGATGCAAGTTGCAGGATATGCAGGCAAGACGGGGGCGTGTATTTATCGATGAGACTTTGGGGCCAGTTCGGACTCCGAACAACCATGCACAACCGGGGATAACCATGCATGTCGAGAAACTGTGAGTCCGCGCGTAAACGTCGCATGTCGTGCATTCGACTTCACCATAGAATTCGAGGACCTAATCTTTGCGTGTTTGCCGTCGGCCTTGTTTCTGCTTTTGCTTCCCATGCCGATATAGATGCTGTGGAGGGCGCGGCAGTGTGTGAAGCGATCGGGTTCGTTGTTTGCTAAGCTGGTATGTTTGTACGGCGTGCCGTTTCCTTTTTGACGCGATTTCGTCAAATGACATCCCATTACAAACAGTAGCTGATGAGCACGATGGTCGATTCAAAGCTTCCCAGATTACTATAGGGGCATTGTTGATCTGCCAGATTGCTTTGGTCGCTCTGAGAACCAGCTCGCATCACGGACGAAGCGATGCCTCCCTCGCAGCAGATGCTCTGCAGGTGGTATCGGTGGCCAGCGCGCTTGTATTGTCGTACATGAGTCATTGTCGCTCTGTTCGACCGTCGACGTTACTCGTCTTGCTTTTCTCAGCGCGTACTCTCACGGATGTCGTTCGCGTGAGGACCCTGTGGCTGATATCTCAGGCGCGAGACGAAAGCATCGTCTTGTCGATTAACTTGCCGTTGTTGTTGACTGCTTTGGTTGTCGAGTCTGTAGAGAAGGACTCGATTCTTACCAAGACCACTGAGAAACCGGCTACACCGGAGCCGTTCAGTGGGTTCTGGAAGCAAGCTAGTTTTGCGTGGCTCACTCCTACGTTTCGCCGCGGGTATACCCAGGTGCTTTCTGTGCACGACCTGCCAGAGTTGGATCCGAAACTTGATAGCGAGATTATTGGTCTGGAATTGCAGCAAATTTGGGCTAAAACAGGTATGTTGTTGGGGATTTGTTGTGATTTTTCCATCCAATTCTTGAGAGAGATCTTTCTTACCATTCGTATTGTAACTGATATGAGTTATGCTTAGGCAACAAATCCGCCAAGTATGCGCTCTTCCGAGCCTGCCTTCCAGCATACCTTTGGCCATTCCTATCGGGTGTGATTCCGCGATTGTGTCTCACTGGCTTCACGTTCTGCCAACCGTTTCTGATTAACGCGATTGTTACTTGGGTCGGCTCTGCTCACGCGTCGATGGCATTTGGAAAGGGACTCATTGGTGCGACTGCGCTTACTTATATTTGCATGGCTGTAAGTCTCCCATCGCGCCTAGCAGTGAGGGGAACGTACAAAGAAAGAAAAGATCTGAGTTTTAATCATTAACTGTTCTTTTGACACAGTCGGCTACTGTTCTCAAACGCCGTGGATGCAAAGCCACACTGTGCGCGAGAATATCATTGGCAGAACGGAGTTTGACAAGGACTGGTATGCCACAGTGATATGGACATGCGGACTTGAGAATGATCTGTCTCGGCTGGCACAGGGGGATCGAACTGCTGTGGGCAGCAATGGACTGAAGTTAAGTGGTGGGCAGAAGCAGCGAATCGTAAGCACATTCTCAAATTTTGAATGATACCTCTCTTTCTGGTACGAAGTTGATAAAAAAATGACAGCGATTGGCGCGAGCTTTGTACTCGCGAAGCAAAACTGTGCTGCTTGACGACGTGTTCAGCGGAGTCGACGCTGCGTGCACAGAAAGAATTGCGTCGCGGCTATTCGAGGGGGGCGGAATCTTTAGGACTATGGGAACTACCGTTGTGCTTGCAACTCATTCAAGTAAGTGTCAAGTCGGCGAGAGAAAGAAGAAGAAGAAAAATGATGGCGGCAATTATGGAGGACTGACGATTTTCATCCCCTTTACAGACATTTTCCTCCCTTTTGCAGATCAAATAATCATTCTAGACGATGGGCATGTTGTCGAACATGGCAAGTTATCAGATATAAGGACTCGCAATGCCTACATCCAAAGCATGAAAGTCGCATCAGCAGATTCGTCTACTGTGGATTCCATCAAATCTACCCACGGAGAGTCGCACCAAAGTTCGCCTTCAAAGGCTGGCGCAGACGACAATGCAGACGAGACCCCTTCTGACAGAGCCGGTTCGATGCTCAATGAAGAAACAAGCGATGGCACAGACAGACAAAAGGGAGACTATTCTGACTATACGTATTATCTCAGGGCAACAGGAGTTCCGGTTGTGGTAGCCTTCTTTGCGGCTGTCACCTTCTGGGCCTTTTGCCGCCAGTTTCCAAGTAAGTCCTTGCAGCTCATTACCAGGTTAGCCGTCTTCTGTTTGTACACTCATGCTGACTCCGTATTTGATTAGCCGTGTGGGTGGATCGGTGGACAGCCGCCAACGAAAAGAATCCAAATGCCGAACTTGGAATGTACCTGGGCATCTATATTTTCTTGGGAGTAATTGGTATAATCTTTATGATTGCTGCTTGCTGGTTCGTGCCCTCTTCAGTTTATCGTTGGATATGAGTAGAACTGACACGTAGTAATTCAGGCTAATGTTCATCAACATGGTCTCTCGATCATCGTTAAAACTACACGAAGACGTCTTGACAGCTACAATGAGGTACGCTGAACTATTCGCAAAAGACTAGTCTAAATGTTTTTAGCTTGCGCTGTAATGCTGACTTCCCGCGTAGGGCGCCGTTGCGATTCTTCCAACAAGTCGACATCGGTAACATAACCAATCGGTAAGCCTATTTCACACGCCTGACATGGTCCAAGCCATATTTCTACAATCAAACTTGAACTTGCTGCCATGCTTAATATTGCAACAAAGATAGCTGATCGTCGGTCTTGATAAATATAGATTTAGCCGTGATATGGATCTCATTGATATGGATCTTCCCATGCAAGCCCTCAATTTTATTGCCGGTACGATTTTTCTCTTCTCATGGACAGATTTGTTTTCGAAGCTGATGCATGGTTTATCAAACAGCATCTAGAGCCTGCACAGCCCAGGTGGTCATTCTAGCAGCTTATGCAAAGTATTTGGCCATACCATCCCCTTCGTCGCAGGACTCGTCTACGTGGTCCAGAAGCTCTACCTGAGGACATCGCGACAGCTCAGACTGTTGGACATCGAAGTCAAGGCTCCCCTTTATACGCACTTTTTAGAGTATGTGAGCGGTGCGGCGACAGTGCGAGCCTTTGGTTGGCAGGCTAGCTTCGACGCTGCATGTGTGTTACTGCTCAACTTTTCACAACGCCCTTTCTATTTTCTTCACTGTATTCAGCAATGTCTCCAATTTTCTTGGATATCACTGTGGCTGTGGTCACCGTCTCTTTGATGACCATGGTGGTCTTTATGCGCGATTCCTTTGACCCGGGTGTAGTAGGTGTTGCTCTGGTCATGGCCATGACGTTCAACAGCAATCTCATGCTACTCATACGATTCTGGACTCTGATGGAAACATCAATCGGAGCCATTTAACGAATCAAGACCTACGTTGCTACGACGGAGGTGGAGGAAGATCTCACTGATGAGCAGCCATCGCTTCCTGCCTAGTGGCCGACCGCAGGAGCTATTCAGCTCTCACAATTTGACGCTGGACAGTCGTAAGTTCTCACCCGATTCCTGCCTCAACGCAACATACAACACTGGTGGTTATATCCGCTACTTCAAAAGATTGAGTACTGATTGACTTTTCTTCAACAGCATGGCCGCAGCTCCAATCCTGAAAGGCATCACAATGTCAGTTAAATCAAGAGAGAAGGTAGCCATCTGCGGTCCATCAGGAAGTGGCAAGACTACCTTAGCTCTATCTCTTCTACGCATGATGGAGACCCAGCAGGGCAGTATCCGCGTAGATGGCATAGATCTCTCCATGCACAGCCGTGCCGAGGTCCGCCAGAGATTGAACGTCGTCACCCAGGAGCCGTTCATCATGCCTGGGGACATCAGATTCAACATTGATCCACTGCAAGAGACATCAGATGAAGCCATGGTCTCTGCACTGCAAAAGTTGGGCCTTTGGGATGCAGTGAAGGATGAGGGAGGACTGGACATGCCCTTGAATGCAGCCTCTTGGTCGGCTGGCCAGAGACAGCTGCTCTGTCTGGCTCGGGCCATGGTGCGAAAAGGCAAATTACTCATTCTTTATGAGGCCACAAGCAGGTAAACAATTTTTTCTGCAAGTCATGTGAATTTTGTCATTAGTTTCTTTTCGTTTTCTTCGAGGAATCCCTCACTAACAAATCGTCATTGTAAGCGTCGACAATACAAAAGAGGAGACGATACAAAATGTTATAGAGACGGAATTTGCAGCTCATACGGTACTAGCTGTCATGCACCGATTACGATTCATCCATCGGTATGATCGTGTCGCTGTGCTCGAAGCCGGTGTCCTGATGGAGTTCGACAGCCCAAAGGCATTATTGTCGCGCAATTCGCGGTTTGAGGACCTTTACCATTCTGGAAATTACACGTAGATGAATCTGGGACAAAATTATAGTGATTCAATGATATCCTTATTTGCGTAATTGTGATTCATAGACTTTGAACGAGACTCGATGTCAGCTATTGTCCGGTCCCCCAGAGAGGGCTGAGGAATCAGAGGACCTGTGGCCGAAGAGTCGGCGTGGCCTGGGATACGGGGAAGAGAAGGAAATCACATATAAAAGAGACTGTAGCAGCCAGCTCACGAGGGAAGGGCAAGGATCGAGACCATCATATTTGTAGCTACCTCACTGCTAGTACGAAGAGACCCTCGCCATCACTTGACCTGCTACCTCACTCTCATGTGCTCATTGATCCTGACAGCTATTGTTCGTGCGCATTTTATTTAAGGTTCCTTTGACAAGATTTATTTATTTTGCCACCGTTTATATTGCTACTTTAGATGAGAAGCGAGGTGCTTGGTCTTGATCGTGCTGTAGGCATCGTTTACTTTATTTGTTCTACCCTGCGAAAGTGTGCCATTGCAGTGTCCTCACCACCGCCGCTTGGATGATTCTTCTCACACGTTCAGTCTGTATATAAGACGTGACTTATATTTCGAACAACGCCCAGATCATAGTATGCCCACTGCCGCCCTTTGCACCCTTGAACCAAAAATTCTTTTTGACGGTCAATTAACGGCTGCGTCATGACCTGTGATCTGAAATAACATACCAAATCACCTCTATAGTGATTTGGTCTTGTTATCCTGTGCTTTTCTCGCCGTAGTCAGTGCAGAATGCACAGCTCCTTCTCCCTCACGAGCAATCGCCTGGTAGAAGTAACTATCATGCTGTTTGAGAAGCTCCTCTGGTGCACCGCTCTCAACAATACGCCCGGAATCAATCGTGATGATACGGTCCATCCACGTGAGAGTTGCTGCACGGTGAGCAACAGATATGATGGTTGTGTTGGGGGGTAGAGCTTGGAATGCATCCTGGAGGGCAGCATCTGCGGTAAAATCGACGTTTGCGGCAGCTGTTCATGACCATGTGTCAGCATCTTTGTGTTTCTTCTGGGTTATATTTTCGCAATGGCTTTTGCGAAACGGGAACACGTGTCGGAGCAGGAATTGATGGGTGGTTTGCGAAGATTTTGACTTACCCTCGTCGACAAGTAAGATTTTAGGCTTCATTAGTAGGACGCGAGATGCACAGAGTAATTGGCGTTGCCCAGCCGAAAGATCAGATGCCTCTGAAGCAAGATCTCTTGATAAATCCTCTGCTGAGCTGACGAGCGAGGGACGCAAATGGCATACTTCCAAGGCATGCAGAAGTGCTTCGTCTGCATGACGGTCATTCGGATCCAAGTTCTCGCGGATGGTACCCTTGAACAGAAGCGGCTTCTGGGGTAGTGTACAGACGAGCTCGCTTCGTAATCTTTGGGGATCCAAAGACGATATGTCGGTGTTTCCTATCGTGATGCTGCCGCTGTTTATATCCACCAGTCGTGCTAAGGCGGAAATCAGCGTTGACTTCCCACTACCTGTTCTGCCTATAATACCGACTCGTTCCCCATGATTCAACGTCAGGGTGATGCTATGGAGAGCAGGGTCTTGGCGACCACTCCAAATGACTGATACATTCCTGAAGCAAATGTTGTCGAAGTCCTTGGGGGGCTTCGGTGTATCGTCTGAGCGGTTCTTCTCGCGGGGAATCGTCTCAAAATACGTCTTCAAACGCTCAATTGAGTTCATTTCGATTTGAAGCTCAGTGATGGCCCAAGTAAATAGGTAAATGCTGCGGGAGATGGTGGTCGCATTACTGAGGGCCAGACCAGCTTCTGTGCCAGTCAGACCTACGCTGCTGTTTTGATCGTATACTACGAGCATGGCGGTGACGAGCAGGAGGAGGACGGTGGAAAGCTCGGCGCGGAACGTAACCCATGTATCTAGGGACTTTCGACAGATGACGGCTGACATGTATGAGTCGAGAGCCTGATCGTGCTTGCTGCTTATGAAATCGCTCGCTTTGAAGGCTCTGATGGAGCTGATGCCTCTAAGAGACTCGCTTACGATGCTTAGCACGGGGGAATGCAGGATGGAGGCAGTTCGCTGGACTTCTCGTGCGGCGCTGATAAAATTTAGTCAGGTCTGTACTAGCTCAAAAGGTAAAAAAAAACGAAAGGAAAGAAAAGACATAGTGTGTGTATGTGTGAGAGGGTGAGAGAAGGGGAGAGTGTGAGAGTGAGAGAAAGTTCATCAACTACTGTGTGAACTGAAGTTTTCATGTCCGCAACTGGAGGACTTCTGATAGTGCAGTACAAGAATGTGACTGTAGACTTACACTGCGAATTGAAGCTGGTACCAACTTGCTACCACGACAGACGGAATCGCGGCTGCCAGGGTGACCGGAGCAGCAGCAGCTACCAGTGCCACAGCGGCAATCAGTGCGCTTCCCGCTGCGATGATGCCGTCAATGGAATTCATGATAAATACATCCATCGACATGACGTCTTGTGTAAACCTGTTCAGGATGCGACCCACGGGCTGGCCAGAGAAATAAGATATCGGAGCACTAAGAACATTCTCCACGATTGTTCCATGGATTTTGCGACTGGCGCGCAGACTCGAAAAGACTAGGAAGACTCCAAGAAGAGCTAGAAAGGAGTGTTTGAGTTAGTCTTTACACAAAAACAGAGATTCATCGCGATGAGTAACTTTACCTGCGATCAAGCCCGGGGAGACAGTCAAGCCTATAAAACCTCCAAGGTACTGGCTGCCTTTGAAGTGAAACGCATCATCGATCCACCACACAAACCAGTATGAAGACATTGTCTTGGCGCCGGTGAGTAGAGCTGTTAAGATACCAATGAGGACAACGTCTGGAAATCCGCCGGCACATGCGGCATAGAACCTAAGGGTGCTTGAGCTCACAGTGCCCTTGGCCCGCTCTTCTTCTGAGAAAACGTCTTCCTCTGTCGACGAAGGCTCATGTACTCCGCTGCCCGACGCTGTTTCAGGGAGCTTTTCTTCCCCAGAGCTGGCGTCACTCTTGCTTTGGTCTATGGGACCCGAGGATCCGCTCAGGCTCCTCGCCTCGGCAGCTTGGGCGTACTTCTCCTGGAGCTCCGCGGTAGCTCTGAAGTCCTCGCTCGTGCCGGTCCAGATAACCTTGCTATTTTCAATGACAACAACGTCATCGCAGCGTTGAATGTAGCTGTGATGCAGTGTGACAAGGACGACTGTCTTCTCTAGAGCACGGATAGTCCTGAATAGCAGGGCTCTTGTCTTGCTATCCACAGCGGCAAATGGATCATCAAGAAGTAAGATATCAGAATCAGAATATAATGCCCTGGCTAAACCGATTCGCGCCCGCTGACCACCGCTTATGTTGTTACCTGATTCGCCGATAGCTGTGTTGGTTGTGCCGAAATCCTGACCCAAGCCACAAGCCTCCACCACCATTTGATACCGAGACTTATCAAATTCATTCGAGAAAACGATGTTTTCTTGTAAATTCCCGGAGAAGACCCATGAATCTTGGGCGGAATAGGACACAGAGCCATTGACGCTGTAGGAACCGGATGCCAGGGTGATATCCCCAAGGATGGCACGCAACAGCGTCGATTTCCCGGCACCGGTAGGCCCTACAACGACTGCAAGCCGTCCGTGAGAGATGTCCAAGTCTCCAACTTCCAATAGAGGACTGCCAGCTGATGACTTGGCTTCCGGGTCCACGAGTGAGAAAGTGGCTCCGCGGAAGTTGATAGAACCATTGCTACCATGATTTGGCTGCTGGGGCAACATAGCTCCGACATCTTCAGCCCCCAGAAAGTCGCGCACCCTGCAAAAGCTGGGCCAGATGGCAAATTGCCGAGTAATAGCCAATGAAGCATTGGATATTGGTTGGTAAAGCATGCTGAAATAAGTCAAAGCGGGAAATACAACCGCGGCGGTGAAGTCGTGACCCATGAGATAATAGGCCAAGAATGCCACGCCCGCGGCCAACCCACTTATAGCTTGGTTAATGGCTGTGAAGTACGCAAATGACAGAATGAGGTACTACAGAGTTAGACAAGCAGAAAATTATCAGCCTTATGTTCCGTGTTCTGCTACTTTTACCTTTCAGTCAGGGGAAGTAACACACCTTGCGCAGCGCGCTAGTTTGCGTTGTACGAAATTCGCTAATACGTTTGCGAAACACCATCTCGTACCCAAGCGCTTTCACACTGCTGATGCCGTACAAGAGCTCGCGCAAAGCGCCTAAACGGCCATCATTGGTTTTAATATAGGCCATTTGAGCGCTGCGCATTCCCTTGTTCGCCCAGGACTGCGATGCGAACACCACAAGAACGAGAGCAAATCCTGCAGGAAGAATTAGCCGAAGGTTCACATTTCATTGCCATTGTACGTCTATATTACTCAACTCACCGAACAATGCAGTTGGACCCGTGATGGTAACAGTGAGGCCAATAATAGCTAAGATCTGCAAGGGCGCACTCCAGACGTCGTGGACTTTGAGCATATAGTTGGCTAGGTTATTTGCATCAACAGAGCTCATGTTGATGATGCGCTCGGCAGGATACTCAGCAGAAGCCCCAGGACTAAGTTTGAGGCTCTTTTCAAAAATGGCAGAACGGAGCATAAGCTCGATCCAGGCGTAATGAATGCGGCACAATTGATCCTTTGCACGTCCAAAGACTGTGGCTGCCAACGTCACCAGAACGAGCCCCCAAGCAAGCCCGGCTTGTTGGGGGTTCTCAAGAAGCTTGTGAAGCAATAGAGGGGAGCCAATGGTGGCTGCTGCGGAAAGTGCCTGAGCCAAGTCAGCAACTGAGCAGAGTTCCATTTGAGAGTTTGAGGCAAGGTCAGCTTAAGGTTCAGCATACCTCCAGGATAGCCCCAACAAGGAGCATGCCACCTGTATGCTTCTGCATGAAGAATTTTAGAGTCGGCAATTGTTTGGTTTGCAGAGGGGCAGCCAGAGCACGTAAAGTGGCCGAAGCACAGGTGAAGACGGGAAGCCAGCCATCCTCCATGGTTTTGGTCTTCCATATCCTGGAAACCAGTCGGCCCAGCCACCATTGTACTGGAGAGATGCTATACAGTAACGGATCGGTAGCTACATGTTGTTTTTGCCCTTGTTCCTTTTCTTGCGCCTGCTCTGCAGCAGACATTGTGCCCTTTGCCTGTGTTAGGGTCCTATCGTATGTGCGTGAGCCAACAAGGCAGGCAAGGACCGAGAAGGTGCTGCGAGTGAAGAAATCGAAGCCCGCCGTCTCTCACTCAAGTTATACAAGACACTAATGGAACATGGTAAGCAGGAAGCAGAGAATGGTCGCAAGTCCAACCAGCAGTCGCACCGGGGGGTGCTGGTGTTGTTATCTAACGGGTAGAATGAGGCGCCCCGCCGGAAGTAATGTAATGGCACCCACCAGGCTGGCCCTTGTTCGATGCATCGTCGAAGCCTCTTTCGAGAGAAGGTAATCCTGCGGGAAGTCCTTTTGTTGGCTGGTTACTCATTTAGGGCCCAGCCATAATTGGTGATGGCCGCGATAATTGCGGCACCTGTGCTCTTCTCCTAACTACGGGCGACGATAGCGTCCTCTGTGCCACAACCCAAATTCCCAAATTTTTTAGTGACTAGGGCTGCCCTAGTGTATCCATTCTAAAAAGGACATAATCTATTTATTGAATTACACACTACACACACTACACGCTGCTAATTGCTACACACTACTAATTAATTCTATTGCTGCACGTTGCTAATTAATTCTAATGCTGCACGCTACTAATTGATTCTATTGCTGCACGTTGCTAATTAATTCTATTGCTGCACGCTACTAATTGATTCTATTGCTGTCCACTACTAATTAACTCTATTGCTGTACACTACTAATTAACTCTATTGCTGTACACTACTGATCAACTCTATTGCTACACACTACCCCTCTTTTATAGATGCCTTAGGTATTATTATATTATAGCTAGACTATCTTTAATCTAAGATTAGATCTATAATTAGTAGCGTGCAGCGACAGAATCAATTAGTAGCGTACAGCAATAGAATCAATTAGCAGTGTGCAGCAATAGTGTTGCAATAAGGGCAGTTGACCTAGAGCCCAACTCGGCTCCACAACACCACAAGCCCCTATCCCCCCTAAGCTTCGTCCCTCCTTTAATAGCTTCCTTCTTCCTTCTTCCTTCTTTATAATAGATCAATATACTTATTACTCGCAGGAATCGCAGGGGGCCACTAAGGCCATTGAAGCTAAAGTATATCTCGGAACCTGCAAAGTGAGGTAGTTACTAACCGCACCCCTATAACCCCCCCTTAGACCTGCACTAGCCCTAACAGCACGCCCCTCCTATGTAGAGTTAGGCTACCGCAGCTACCGAGCAATTAAACGTGCAGCAACGGATTTTTGAACGCACAGCAGCAACTAAACCTAAAACGGAAGAGGCACCGCCACATATATTTTTCGGTCTAGAGATACCTCCTGTAATTTCTCCTTAAGCTTTTAGATATAATAAGTAATAAATTGTGAGAGGTAATTCTACAGCAAAAAAACTATATAAAGATACCTTCTCTGCTTTAGTAGTGCGCTCTTAAAAGTGTTGTGTTAGAATCGCGTCTAACTGCGCATACATTAGGGCCTAGGGAGGAGAAATTGCAGGAGGTATCTCTAGGGCGAACAATGTATGTGGCGGTACCTCTTCCGTTTTAGGTCTAGTTGCTGCTGTGCGTTCAAAAAATCCGTTGCTGCGCGTTTATGCACTCCGCACACATAACAACATATTCGCGGTAGTAGCTGACTAGGGTAGCAATATCCGCTTCTCTCTCTGGGTGCGCGCAAGTGCACGTGACACATCTAACACATGCCACCACACGTGACTCTAGAACAAGTATATAGTCAGGAAGCAGCCATAGGGATGCTGGATTGAGAATCACCAATCTTATATACTCTGGAATCACACATAATTGTCAAGAATTATTGAACACTTCATGCCCTATTACGCCTGTTTATAATCTGGTTGAATCCGACATAACTTTGTACAAGTCCAACATCGTTAAGTCCGTCCGCTCTGTAACAATTCCCTTACAAAAGCTAGCATCAATTATCAATTATTGTCACTCCTTTTGCAGATATTGCTAGAAATTGTTACTTGCCGGATCTGGTCACGTAATGGGTGGATTCGTATCTAGAGTGTACGAATCCGGAGTTGGTCATTCAGATAGCCATAAGGGTGAAAGTATAATAAGAACAATAATATAGATAATAAGTATTAAGTATAGTTCATGTTAAATCTATCCTAACTAGTACTAAAAGGAGCCTTATATGCTCGGGTGGAGTCACGTGAGACTGACCGAGGTCAGATGTTACATAACACAGTGTAACGGACTGGCCTTACGGCGACTGCGAGTAAGCGTCCGAGAGAATAGTAACTATATTCATGAAGAGAGAAGAAGAAGAAGTTCTACATCTACTTCATTATCTAGCCTTATATAATCTTTTAGTTCCTCCTATTATTCCCCTTACTAGGATTCCCTAGTGACCTGTGTTTCCCTTACCTCGGTATTACCATGCTGTTACCTCAGTCTTATCGTGGATACTGCATTCCTCCGCCTTGGTTCCGTCGCGGGCCCGTGGCGCGACCTCCCCGGGTCCCGTCTGGGACCTGGTCTCCTCCTTTCCTTGACCCAGCTTGGGCCAAAGCCCAAGCCCGTGACACACAGCCGGATTTGACCGCGCTCCAGTCATATCCGACCATGCACAGTCAGATCTGACCTCGGTCAAACTCACGTGACTGCATTTTGGCATATAAGGCTCCTTTCAGTACGAGTTAGAATAGAAGGAAGATCATCAATCTAATACTTATTTATCTATATCATTGCTCTTGTTACGCTCTCACCCTCATGACTATCTAAATGACCACCTCCGGATTCGTACACACCCGCTACGAATCCACCCATTACGTGACCAGATCCGGCACGTAACATCAGATCTGACTTGTGCATAGTCGGATGTGACTGTAGTGCAGCCAAATCCAGCCGTGTTATGTAACAGCAATACTATTTACGCCAAAACGTTGCGTAACATGCAGCCTCTTAATTAAGGTTCTGTTATAAACTAGGAAAAGGCCTAAGCGAGTGCTAGCGTAAGTCCACGTGAACAACCTGACTATAATTGTTCAATATAGCACTAAGGACCTTCTTCCCACACGCGCGCGCCCGTGCAGCTACTGACTAGGTCTTGAGAGACCTAGTCCATTACAGGTTCTAGATGTAGCTTCGGCAGTTACTGCTGCATATAAACTTCTAATTAAGGTTCTAGATGTATATTGAGGCCAATTCTATTCATAAAACATGCGCTAAGCCTAATCAGTAGGCAGCTTACAGCATAAGTTGCTGTCTCCACTAGAAATTGGGATACATACCCTAGCTAGCAATGTACCGCACTAGTAGGGGCTGCTTAGATGCCTGTATTAGGCTTAGCGGTACTAAAACGAGGTTTCTTTAGCCTATAAAGCTGTAAATTTGCTTCATAGAATAGTCACAAAGAAACTAGATTGGCTCGAATTGCTAAGAGTATAAAGTAGCTAGCCCACCTTCTGTAAGTCCTTGCCAGGGTATAGCATACGCCCCAATATATATTGGGGCGAATTCGTAAGATCAGGGCCTAATAGGATTCTAGTGTGTTGTTTTTTAATCCATGTCCACCAGGCCAGAAACAGTTAGCGGTGGAAAACACCAAGTGATATTACCAAAAAATTTATTGATGATTACTCGATGAAACCCGAGATGAAGAAAAACGCTGTCTCTTTTGTCAAGCAAGGATATTTCGCGTCGGCGTTAACTGTTTATAGAAGGCGGACGCGGGCGCTTCTCTCTGACACACCAACAGAGGCATGGCCCGAACTTACGGAACTCGTCACATTGTGCCCCAAACAGTACCCATACAGTGATGTGAATCGAGGCTTATCTCTGTGCAAGGACGGGGCAAAAGAACGTGTTTCACTTATGTTGGTCGGACTTTGCACATGACGCTTTGCGAAATGATGTAGACAGTGTAAGAAAAGGCCATAATGACCGGGTCAGATTATGTTGAAGGTCGGTAAATACTATAATCTCCTATCAAGGTCTATATATAGACGCGAATGGCATCGTAGATATCGTTGATGACCAGAGCAACTGCCTGTTCACTTTTCGAGCGTCACTCGGCTTGATCCCGCATATAATTGAAGAAACGCGTCATAGCCTCTAATCTCTAGCCTGCTCCTGCAATCACAAGTCTTGCCACCTCTATAGACGCGAAAAGGAAAAAAAGGGAATTCCAAAGATACACAATGAAGTCAGTGATTCCAGATGCCACAGCAGCTCTCCCAATGGGACCCTCCATTGAATCCCTGTTTCGAGCTGTTGCAGCGCAGCACGAGGAGGCTATCGCCATCAACTATGAGAATTTCGACATAGTAAACTATAGGCAGGTGAGTGGGCACGTAGACTTCCTCGCTAATGATCTCAGGCGTCATGTTTCGCACGGAGACCTCGTCGCCGTTCTCCTCCCTCGCTCACCCGCGCAAGTAATCGCCATCCTGGCGATCCTCAAGCTTGGCGCAATTTATGTGCCAATAAACCCCGAGTTGCCTGAGGCTCGCATAGAAAGCCTCATGAACTCAGTATCCATCCACTTGGCGATTTGCACCATAGAAACTCAACATCAGGTGCCACGAGGCTTTCTCTCCCTGAGGCTTAATGGCAAGTATGGTCATGAATCTCAACTCGACACTCTGGCCGGGGTTCTTGAGACGAAAGATTGGCCAAGTGCCAAGGCTACTGATGTTGCAGCCCTTCTATTCACCTCGGGCAGCACGGGGAAGCCAAAGGGCGTCAAACTCACACATGGAAACTTGATCCCTCCAGCAAGACTATTAGCATCAGAACTGGAACTGAGTAGCTCCAGATCTGTGTTTCAGTTTGCGTCCTGTTCTTTTGATGTCCACATTATTGATATACTCTCTGCTTTGCTGTCTGGCGCCGAGCTTCATCAGGCGTCTCAAAATGCCATCTTGACAGATCTCGCAGGGCAAATCAGAACTCTCGGCTCAGACACCATTCTGTTAACCCCGAGCGTCATCTCGACAATTCAGCCAAATAGCGTTCCTTCAATCAAGTATATGGGTACTTGCGGAGAGCCCTGTACAGAAGACATCATAAATGACTGGGGTAATCGAATAGCGCTATTTAACATTTATGGTAATTTTGCGACGTTTCTACTTTGAATCCCTCGGCTGTTCACTTCGTACTGAATATTTGCTTACTTTTCGTCTTGAAAAAGGACCATGCGAAGCTTCTACGAGCAACGTCAAGCGGCTCCGACGAGGCGTCGCCCCTAGCTGCGTAGGAAAGCCCGCGTCCTACGCACGAATTGCCGTCGTGGATGACGAGGGACGATCGCTTCCTTCTGGCGTAATAGGCGAAGTGCTTATCAGCGGCGAAGTGGTTTCAGAAGGATATTATAATGGGGAAGCGCAAGAAAAGTTCACCCGAGTCGTTCAAACTGACGACGATGTAGCGCCATCGGGGCCATGGTATGCAACTGGGGACGTAGGCTTTGTTGACCAGACCGGAGAGCTGCATCTTCGCGGTCGCACTGATGATCAGGTCAAAATAAATGGGCAGGTAAGATATTGTTTCAAGATATTCTACAATCATTCATGATCACAGAAGCATCGATATGTGTTGTTGTGCAACAGAACCCACCGACAGCCCTGAATTTGCAGAGCGTCGTAACATTTGTACATTGTATTAAAAACACACTTCCCGAAGATATCTTTCTAATAGATCTCGAAACTCCCAGCGCATCGAACTAGGCGATATCCATCAAACAGTCCGCTCAGTCACCGGATGTGGGCGTGCTGTGATCATCGCACATGCTATCAATCAGCGTGTTGGCCTTTACGCTTTTGTATCACCTCAGTCTTGCTTCGGACGGCCTGGCAGCAAGGTGCGATTATTGGATGGCTACGAGAACCTCAGAAAGGAAGCCTTTGCTGCCTGCAGAACTAACCTCCCAGCTTACATGGTTCCTCGAATCATAGCCATCAACTCCGTTCCCCAGAGTGTCAACGGCAAAGTGGACACGACGCAGCTACGGGCATTCTTAGGCAATCAACTTCAAACTGCCGAAATCGATCTCGCAGGTTCCGAGAATCTCACGAATATCGGTCGCCAGGTAGCCAGTATCGTCCGGCAGCGACTGCAACAGACCATCCCCGCGGCAGATAATCTTCTGGAATGGGGATTCAACTCTATGGATGCGATTTGGGTCATCAAGAGAATATTTGATGGCACTGGCTTCCAAATCTCCGCCAATGAGATTCTCAATCACCCCACCATTCAGTCAATTGCTTATATGCTAGATTCACGCAGCAATGATTCCGGGACACCGGATATTGCCATATCCGACCGAAATGACTCGTATCTTGCCTCGCCTGGACAGCACAGTTTGTATCGAGCCACTCAAGTATTCGGAAATGAGATGTACGCAATAAATGTTGCGTATGAAATCTCCGGCAGTGTTGACCCGGCCCGATTTACAAAATGCCTCCGGACTGTATACGCCAGGCACGACATCTTTAACACAAAGTTTCATGAAGAAATTACCAGTTCAGGAGAGAGAATGGTCATGGCTAAGATGAGGAGCTCGCCCCAAGAGCCTTGTGTATCATTTGTGTCATACAGACGGGCAGTATCTGCCCATCTTTCGGCTTTGTCTGCTGGACAGTCTCTGATGAAAGCCATATACGACTGGGAGATGGATCAAGCAACTTACATCGAGCTTGAACAGGGCTCTACCACACAGGCGATGCTTTACCAAACTAACGAAGTAGGAAGCCAATGGCTTGTTTTTCTAGTTTTTCACCATATGGTTATAGATGAATATTCGGGCAACGCTTTCTGGTCCGAAGTGATGGAAGAATATCTGCGCGATGCCTCCGCGTCAGTGATTACCTCTTCAAAGCCGTTAGACTACACCCATTACGCAAAGCTGTATCGAGATCTCATTGAATCTCGCCGACGTTCAGATATCCAGTGGTGGCAAGATCGATTTCACAATTACAGACCTCAACCTTTGTTTTGCGACCTCATCGGGGACTCGAGCGAGCGATCGGCGGGCACCGAGGCAAACATGTACTGGAAGACACTGCCACAGCAACAAGCTACCAGATTGATGGCACGAAAAGCAGATAAAACAAGCGCTTTTGGTAGCTGGCTATCACTTGCTCAATTGTTTCTATCTCGGATAACCGGGAAAACAAAGTACTTGCTCGGAGTTCCTACGTCGACTAGATCCGTTGATCCACGCTTTGTTGACGTTATGGGGTATTGCATGACCCTTGCAATCGTCCCCGTTTCTCTTGATCTCGGCCAACGGGCTTTAGAATTCGAGACAACCACCCAAGAAATGTATCGAGAATGTGTTGATCATGACCAACCAGTCGAGTTCATCCTGAATTGTCTCGCAGATATGTGCAAAACAGAGACCGGAACACAATTGGACGCCTTGTTTGTGTACCACGACCAACTGGATATGCAGCTCATGCTTGGAAATTCCGGAATTCAGTATAGAAAGCTCGAGGATTCAACGAGAGGAAGTCCATTTGATCTGATTATCCACGTTGACAATTCGGGACCATTAGTCAAAGTCGGTTTCGAGTATCGGACATGCTTTTTCAGCGAAAAATTTATCTCAGCACTAGCAGAAGCTTTCGCCGACTTTATGGTCGAATATTCAAGCTGTCAAGAGGAACTTACTATTGGAGAAATTATATCAGCAACGCCATCCCAGGCTGTGCAGTTTGCTGCTGATGCCTGCACGAGACAACCTGGACCAGTTGTGCGAAGACTTCGGAGCCGTGGGGACAATCTGACAGTGTTGGACCACATTCGCATCACTGCGTCTCAAAATCCAACGGCAGTCGCTGTTGCAACGGGAGAGCACAATGTCACTTATCCGGAGCTTCTTGGACTTACGCACGGCGTTGCGAGCCAGCTACGTCGGGAAGGAGTGAAAGCAGGCGACATCGTTGTGCTGTTCATGGACAAAAGCATTGAGTATCTGGCTTCAATACTTGCCATCATCCAAGTCGGCGCCTGTTTTGTGTCGTTCGATACAGCTTCGGCACCTGCTGTTCTCAACTCAAAGCTAGATATCATTAGCCCAGCCGCGATACTCACTCGCAGTCCAACGTCTGACAACATTGAGGAAGAAAACAGATATCGTGCCCTCGCAACCTCAACTATAAGAAGAATCCCGATATCAGCTCCTTCGAGCAACTTCTACGCCACGAAGGTCTCGGACTGGATAACCCCAGCGGACCTCTCAGCCGATGCGTACATTGCTTTTACCTCTGGTTCAACCGCAAATGCCAAATGCTTTCGCATCTCGCACCGTGCCCTTATCTCGTCTATCTGCAGCCAAGTCGAAGCTCTCAACATTAAAGTGGGACACAGGGTAGCCATGCTGACCAGCCTGGCATTCGATGTTTCCCTGATGGAAATCTTCTGTTCCTTTATGGCAGGTTCTACGTTGGTTGTCGCCCCCCATGATGAGTTCATCACGTCTCTCGAAGAGACACTGAGACGTATGGCTGTTACGCACGCGATTGCCACTCCGACGATGATAAATGCTATTGAGTCACCTTCTTCGATTCCCTCGTTGCAGTCACTTATACTCGGTGGTGAACCGATTCCATGCGCTCTCTTCAATCGATGGTGGGGTTTGGTAGACATTCGAATGTCATATGGACCAGCCGAAGCAACAATTGCAACGCACGATTTTGTTCTGACAACAAAGCCGTCGACGACTGCTTGTGTCATCGGAAAGCCGTCCTCTTCTGTCCGCGCTTTCGTGCTTGATTCACAGTATAATCCTGTGTTTCCTGGTATTCCTGGCCGCTTATTCATTGGAGCTGCGGAGGGAGGAAAATATGATCAGCTAACCTCTAGTTATATTTCACCACAATCTGCCAACAAACGGCTCGTCACTCATCCAGTACTAGGGAAGCTGTATGACACCGGTGACGTGGCACGATACGATCTTCAAGGGGTTTTCACACTCATTGGTCGCACTGATGATGAGGTGAAAATTGCGGGTGTACGATTCAACATTAACGACGTGGAGACAACCATTGATGCACACGTCGATGGCCAACGGAGATGCGCAGTAGTTGTCTTCTTAGTCGAACCCGAACAAAAACTATTGAGCTGTTTCGTCGAGTTCCCTGAAGCTGAGGGACCTTTGATCACCCAGCCCGATATCTCGTCGGGAGACTCTTCACACATACTGCTGCTCACAGATGTCCTCAGCCGAGAACTTATCGAACTAAGAAATAGCATATCCACAAAACTGCCCTCGGCAATGACTCCAAGCTGTTGGTTTCCAATACAAAGATTGCCAATCTCGCGTACGGGAAAGATCGATCGACGCCGGCTGCAGGAACTGCTCGCGCGGCTCAACCACCATGGTGTCAGCATCGACGTATATCGTAGCCTCATCAGTTCCACTGGTTCTAATCAGCGGGCACAGAACCGTCAAGATGCGTTGAGCTGGAATTGCCTCAGCAACAAGGACAGGACTCTCGCCGAGTCCGCCTTAGAGGACTTAAACGATGAACTAATGCAAGCCCTCCTTGCAGCGTGGACCGAAGTACTCCCAGTTGGAGATTCAATCGTCGATCCTACGCGATCTTTCCTTAAATCAGGTGGCGATAGCGTGTCTGCTATCCGGTTCTGTGCACGTGTGAGAGGGCTAGGTGTTCGCGGCTGTACTGTGGGAAAGATGCAGTCGAATCCCTGTCTCTCACAGCTTTATGATGTTCTCGCTTACGATAATGCCTCCATGTTGTCACAAAATTCACATGTAGCGTCACAAAAGGCAACTCGTACGGACGACAGCTTGAGAAGTACGTCCCCCTCTTCAGCATTGTCCACGCCAACAAGCTCGGAGAATTCCATCGTCAAATTACCCGAAATACATAGTTCTGTTTCTCAGAACATATCGGGGCAATGCACTCCAAACTCGGCTGATGAGAGGGAGAGGGAAGAGAAGATTGATATATTCCGACTTGTGGCTGGTGAAATGAACTTGCAGAAAATCGCGCAGCAAATCACAAAGTCCGGAATCAACATGGACGATATTGACGTCGTATACGCTCCGACAGCAATGCAATCTTCTATGGTGCAGCAATCCCTGCTAGAGCCAGGCTCGGGCATATACCATACCCAGCTCATACTGCATCTCGAAGGCCCTCTGCAGGCAGACAGGCTAAGAATGGCCTGGAGGGCGGTTTTCAATGCGAATCCTTCTCTTCGCACCCTTTTTGTGCCTCTCGAACATGGGCATGAGCATGGGGTTGCGTATTTGGCAGTGGAGTTAAAAGCCAATACTCGCAATCCGGTTTTCCTGGAACACACTCTGCCACTACCAACGCGGGAAACGTTCGAGGAGCTCTTGGATAATGATACGAGGCTGGGAATTGAGGTCACCACAACTATGCACAGAATGACCTTGACAGAGAACGCTTTGGGCAGGTACACATTAATTTTCACCTGTCACCACTGTGTATTCGATGGCTGGAGCACGTCTAGGCTGCTGAAACAGCTCGGTGAAGCATATTCGAAGGGTTCAACTTCAGACTTGAACAGTTCTAATGCCGAATATTTCACACGAAAGAGAATGCAGGACCAGAGTCCTTCCAAGGTTCTTTGGAGGCAATACCTCTCGGGCGTTCACTTCCCACGGCTCGCTCAACGCGAAAACTCCGTGACCGGACCAAAACACACAAGATTGGAAGCAGAAGTCCCTGTGTCCCTTTCTGGTACAGCTCTCAAAGCAAGAGCTGGCGTGCTTGGAGTCACACCATTTACGATGGTTCAAGTCGCCTTGGCGCTTTCTCTTTCTGGACCACCGGAAGAAGCGGCGCCAGTTCGCGTAGGGTTCTGGACTGTGACAAGCGGCAGATCGCATGAACTGGGCGATTTGAACGCGATTGGCAACTTTTTAAACACGATCCCTTGCGTCGTAGGACTTTCCTCGGGCAAAAACTTGCGACAATGCCTCCAAGTCACATATAGAATGTTCTGCAAGATGTCAGAACACGATATTGTCTCGACTCCAGACATCATTCGGTGTTTTGAAGAGCCCCAGACAGAAATTGATGTCCTTTTGGTGTTCGAAAATCACCTGGATGCTACCAAACCAGAATTCAATTTCGGTAATAATATTCGGCTCGAAGCCGTTGATGGCCGAGGGAGATCGAATTTGCCTTTCACGCTGGTTGTTGAGCCTGGTCAAGACAACTTGAAGATTATTGCCAAGTTCAATGAGGCAATAATAAGATCTGGTTCAGTCAAAAGGGCTGTTCAACGCTTCACATCAATACTGAACTATATGGTTTCGAATGACGACCTTGATGAACGCAGCATCTCCAGCATCAGCCACGATTATGACTACATGGAGAAACAGCTGGTCTTGCAGCAACAAGTAGAAGTGAACCAGAGACCCGAAAACCAAGATACCCTCGTCTCTCTGTTTCGCAGCTGTGTTGCCAAGCACGGACAAAACAAAGCACTATCAACTGGTTCTTCCTGGCTGAGCTACGTCGACCTGGACGACATCACTGATCGACTGGCTTTGCAAATTCTGGCTCACGGGCACAACAGCACCAAGGTTATCCCCATAGTCCTCGAAAAGAGTCCTTGGATGGTCGTTGCGATGCTTGCAGTCCTGAAGAGTGGACGAGCATACTGTCCGCTCGAGTTTGACGCGCCAAAACATATGATCTCTTTTGCTGTCAAGAAACTCGGTGCTGAATTAATGATTACCAGTGAAAACGGCTTCGCGAAGCTGGCGAGCATCGGTGCATGGGGAAGTCCTCAGATCCTGGTCATCGACAATTTTCGGGCTGTGCTGAATAATCCTGCAAGCAACCCACCCCGAGACTCTGCGTCGGCGTTGCCCACGATACTTCCAGATATGCCATGCTATATCATGTTTACGTCAGGAAGCACTAGTGACCCAAAGGCATGCAGCCTCACCCACCGCGCAGTTGCCAGCGCTGTACAAGCAGTGGTGCCGCACTATGGCCTTCAACCATCGTCTCGCATATTGCTGTTCGCGAATTATGTCTTTGACGCCAGTGCCATAGACATATACGGATCTCTAATCTCGGGCTCTTGTCTCTTCGTTCTACATGACCACGACCTGAAATCTGACCTGGAAGGGCACATGGACCGCCTACAGATAAATTGGATACACCTCACGCCCACGGTGCTTCGCACCCTATCGCTGGATAGGGTTCCTAGTCTTAGAACCATTGTTTTAGGAGGAGAGTTGATGCCGTTGGATCTACTCAATGCGTGGGCGAAGCGAGTTGATGTTGTTGCGGCATATGGTCCAACAGAAGCCGCGATTCAAGTCCTCACTTTCCGTCCAACTTGCTATCCTCTTGAACAGGTCAGCTACACTGCGCTGCCAGGAAATCTGGTCATCGTTGTGAATGAGCGCCACGAGATATGTCATATTGACGAGTCTGGCGAAGTTCTCATTGCCGGGGACCAGTTATTCGCAGGATACGAAGGGAATGCCTTTGCTTCCCGAGCCGCCTTCACCACAATCCTTGGTTTTGGGAACCGCCTGTTCTACAAGACTGGTGATCTAGGTTGCTACTCCCACGTCGGGCAATACGACAAGCCGCATATTCGCATCCTCGGACGGATTGATAATCAAATGAAGGTTTCGGGCATGCGGATTGTACCTGAAGAAATTGAAGAAGTTATCAATACAGATCCGGGCGTGGTTTGCTGTGCTGTCGTTACAGTAGATGAGGGGTCGCTATACGCTTTGGTTGTGGCACGTGATGCAGACACAGATCTGGTGCGCCTCACGACTCTGTGCCAAAACAGACTCCCAGAGCGATTACAGCCAGTTATCTACCAAATTGACGAAATTCCTCTTCTCGCAAGCCGCAAGGTCGACCGCAAAGCATTGCGGGCATTAGTAAAAAATGTCATCCCTTCGAAAACTAATGGTCTTGCAAACGGTGTGTCACAGCAAGACTCCGATCAACAGAATGAGCTTGCCACAGTTATCGAGCAAGCACTCGGCTCTAGAGTGCCCAACGTCAACACGCCTTTGTCGAGTTTGGGTCTGGATTCACTCGGTTTCATGCGACTTCGGCACTTGATATCTGCCCGTTTTCATCTGCCAGATGTGACCTATCGCCAGCTGCGCAATGGCGCAACATTGGCTGGGATAGCAAACGTCATTGATAGTTTGTCTCCGTCAGTCATTTCTTCTAATAGGAAGGCGTCAGATGTCGGCGTTGCGAGAGTTGAAGTACCAACCCCTAATGTTGCCATCAATGAATCTGCCTCCACAGTCAGTCGACGGACTGGAAAGTTTCCTGCCCTGCCAAGCCAACTCGCCATGTGGATTGCGCAGGAACGCCTTCAGGATACGACATATAATGTCCAGCGCGTGTGGCGTTTCAACGGTATTACACCAGAGCGTGTGCTGCCGGGGCTTCTCGAGGTTTTGCATCGCCTCGAGCTATTCAGAACCACATTTGACTTCAACCTCTCGACTGGCCAGCTGTATCAAGTCCTCCATGACGAACTTATTGTCAAGCTTCAGTTTTCCAGCATTCAAAAAAACTTGGAGAGTGACTCGCTGGCAAATATCTTCTTTCAGGACAGCTGTGCAGCGATGGATCTCAGGAAAGGACCCTTAGCCGTATTCTATATTCTGACTGACGGCAACACTGTCTTCCTTCACTCTACCATACATCACATTCTAGTAGATGAAGTCACGAGTGCACGATTATTTAACTTAATCAGGCTTTCCTGCAAGAATGCTTTAAAGGAAAACAGTTTTCAGGGTACATCGCTCACTGAGCTGTACAACGCTCACTCCGAATTCAACCGCCCCAAGCACAACAGCCTTGACGAGTGGAAGCAACGAATGGAAGGCGCCATAAGTATCAATCCGATGCTAGGCGAGCAGAGCCTACACAAGCGTTCTTACGCCCAAAGTCGAAGCTCAGTTCAGCTCTCTGCGATTACCTTGAGTCACAAAAGGTCACCCTTTGTGAACGGCCTCACCTGCTTTCACGCGGTCCTGCATCGTTACGCTCAATCCGACGATATCACCACCACAATTCCCATTTCAAGTCGTGGAATGTTACCAATGCCGTTCTCGGAACAAGCGATGGGCAATTTCACCCACACTGCGCTACTTCGAAGCAGGCTAGGCAAAAAGGGCTCGCTTAGGGATCTCAGCAAACAGGTTCGTGACGCCGTCGACTTTGCCCTGGAATCGGACGTTCCCATCAACACAGTCGCATCGCACTGCGGTCTTGATCTCACCAAGTTTGGCATTCAATTCATTTTTCATGATGCACAGGCCTATAACAGCTTCTCGGCTGATATGACTGACCTGACACTGGACCTTATACCATCGAAAAAGCCAATGTTGGACCTGATGTGGCATGTATTCAGGCATTCAAAGCATATGGAGATTTTAGTGGAATTTAACGAGCAGAAGTATCCCAAGGGGGATATTGAAACACTCGTCCACGCGTGGCTGAAACTGATGGACGAGATTAACAGCCCATGTGCCTCTCAGCCCCTAAACTTGGTATTACCAACACTGATTCATGACAATGCTCTCCTAGCGGGTTGCTCGTCAAGCTTCGAACTGGTGCAGGGTTTGTCTTGCTGCTCGACACCCGTTCTCGAATCGGCCACAGTGGCCGATCAAGAAGTCGCCTTGAAATCCACCAACATTTCAGCCAGCGCCAGCCAGCGCACATCAGACCTGCAGCTGCTGATATTAGGTTCGCTTCGTCAGTCGCTGGGGGTGGCAGATCTTGACTTGGATACAAATTTGCGACAAAGCGGTCTCGACTCTTTTGCCGCCATGTCTTTCATCTCGTGTATTCTTAGAGAAGATCCGGATTGTGAGATCAGTCTCCGAGATATCGCAGCATATCCCACTGTACGATTGCTTGCTGCTTATCTTACAGAAAAATGCAAATCACCGCTGGAATCTTGCGGAATTCGAGCTAAGCTCAGTGCGTCGATCAAAAACTCCCTGTCGGCGGCTCTAGGTGTTGAGTTAGTCGATAACGATCAGAACTTGCGCGAGCTTGGACTGGACTCATTTAGCTGCATGGCCTTTATAGCAAACATGCTGCGTCATGAATCTGAGCTGGACCTGAGCATGCGCGACGTCATGAATTGTTCAACAGCAGCGGCTCTAGTGGATAAGCTTACAGGCCAGATGCTAGCAAAGGAAAGCGACGAATTAGTTACGCTCGGCACAAGTCATAACGAAACATCCCTTATGCCGCGATCAAAAGTAGTCATGAATCCACAAAGAGGTTTCGGAAGCTCGATGCAGAAACGATTCTTCCTGTTGCAGGAACAGCTCGGAGATTCAACTTACAGCTTACCGAGTGCGTACCGTTTGCATGGGGTCCATGTATCACGCGTGATCGCAGTGCTTGAGCAAATAGTGGCGAAGAACGATATCTTCCGGACACATTTTGAGCTTAAAGACGATGGTGAGCTCCTTCAAATAGTCAATCAATTAGAGCAGCTCGAGTTCAAGGTCCACGACCTCAGTGGACGAAACGAACAAGTGGCCCGGGAAGAAGTCGCCAGACTTAGCTATGAGGAATGTGTCCGCGAATTCAATCTTGCAGATGGTCATCTTCTGCGATGCGCTGGCTTCATTCTACCGGGTGGAGAGCAATATGTTATTCTGAACTTCCATCATTGTGTTGCGGATGAGCAAACCATCCGCGGGGTTTGGCTGGAGCTTTGTGCAGCTGTGGATGGACAAGTTGCCACAAAACAGTACCCCGATCCTGAAACATATCTCGACTTTTCTAGTCGGCACCGAGAGATACTTATGTCAGAGAAAGTCTTGAAAGCCCAAATTTTTTTCAATGATCTGTTTCAGGCGCCTTCAAGCCTCCGTGGTCTTCCACCGAGGTCAATTCCTGACTTGCCAAGTTATCCTGATACTATGACAATAAATTGCTCGGCAACTTTTGACTTCGACCCTGTGGATTGGGCATATGAATTTGGTTCGACGCCTTTTACAGCTTACTTGTTTGCCTTTCAAACTCTTCTCAGTATCAGATCGTCTACAACTGGATCCTCGGTTCTGATCCCAGCAACTTGCCGGGGGCCACGCGAGCAAAACATGTATGGATGCTTCATCAATACGCTTCCTGTCAAGTTCAGCAAGCTCATGGAAGGTTCAACTATCATCGATAATTTGCGATGCTTCCAAGCCCGAGTTGCCCAAATTATGGATTTCTCTGATATCCCGTTTGAGAAGCTTCTTGAGACCTTGGGCCGTGACGTTGGTGACTTCGATACTATGTTCACTTATCACAATGTACCAACTGGAGCAAGGCAACAAACTAGAACTGTTCAGCCTTGCAAGGAAATTCTTCCAGCGGTGATGCCTGGAATATCTGCAAAATTCCCCCTGGCTTTCACCATCACAAGAGAGATGCAAACGGATGGCAAATCCAAACTGGACATGAGTGTTGAGTACAACCCGGATCTTGTGTCAGAGGCTGAGGTTGCCGATATATGCCGAGATTACGAGTTCCTCTTGCGAAGGATCCGAGGCATAGGACCATTGGCTCGCCTACATGACCTTGAGATGCGTTCTATTGATGCACATATGTCAGTTCACCACAAGCAGGCCACACGGCGAGAGCGGAACGAGGATGATATGCGTGAAGTCACTAGGCTTGACCGAGGCTCTACTTCTCAAGATCTTGACATTCGGTCAAACCGGAAGGTGCCTGTCTGGTTTCATGGTGCCCCTAATCTCATTGTGCACACAATTCCTTTCGCCGACGTGCAAGTCATGGAGCAAGCTAGAGCGCGGCCTTCAGCCACAGCAATTATTTTTGAAAATGAAGTGTTCGTATCGTACCGGGAAATGGAGCAAATGGTGTCCGGACTGGCCCATTACCTCTCAGTTTGCCTCGGCGAGCAGAACCTGCTTAATCGAGCTATCTGCATTGTGGGAGACGCTTCCGTAGAGCGAATAATAACGATTTTAGCTATCATGACATCCGGTGCTGCTTACGTCCCCGTCGAACTCATGAACCCCCTGGACTGGAATGCGACGATTATTCAAGACTGCAATCCAGCAGCAGTGGTATTCATCCCTGAACAAGAACCTCGGTGCATTAACTTAGCCTCTCAGCTAAGAGCCCGACTTGTGTCATTTGGACTATCTTGTTTTGACATACCTAATCCTATTCCAACTTCGCGAACCCCTTTTAACCTAGCCGCCGAGAGGTTGCCGGATCATTTGGCATACGTGTTATACACAAGCGGTTCGACGGGACAGCCGAAGGGCGTGGCTATACAAAATCACGCACTACGGAACGCTACAGTCTCACTTCGTCCTTTATACCGCCTGGCGCCAAACAAACGATTGCTCCAGCTAGCACCCTGGACGTTTGATGTCTCCGTAATCGACATTTTTGGCACCCTGAGCGTTGGAGCAACGCTTTGCATCGGCAGGAAAGATTGGATGCTGGCAGATCTCCAAGACACGATGGCAATACTGAGAATCACACACATTGCTACTACTCCAACGATTGCTGGCGCGTTGGATGCAGATTCGCTCCCGGACGTCGAGTGCCTGGATGTTGGAGGTGAACCCATGACAGAACTATGCAAAGAGGTCTGGGCTGCTAAGGCGACGCTCTTTAATATCTACGGACCTACCGAAGCTACAGTTAATGTTCTTGGCCGCCAGTGCTTTCCGGACACTGACATAGCTAACATTGGTCGACCTTTGGAAAATGTCTTCATTTATATCCTCGACGAACACCTCGATCAGGTCGGCATAGGCAAGATTGGTCAATTAGCCCTGGGGGGCATCCAATTAGCACGCGGTTATCTCAAGACGCCTCCTGGACCGCAGGCATTCAGGGAAACTGAACAATATGGACGTATCTACCTGACTGGGGACTATGCTCGATTCCAACCCGATGGGAGCGTCGTCTGCCTTGGCCGCATGGACACAATGGTTAATCTGCGGGGCTTGCGCGTCGAACTGAGCGCGATTGAGAGTGCGACAAACAAGGCGCTGGATCAAGGGAAAAGCATTGCTATCATGATCACACGCCAATCAGGCGACTGTCTTGTGGTTGTTTTCACGGATTCATCCATTCATGGAAAGGGTGCTTTACGACCCATTTCCTTGGAAGGCCTTGCTCCGCTTCTTCTTCACCTACAAGCCTCGATCAAAGATGAGTTGCCACCTTACTTCATGCCGTCCTTGTGGATCCCCGTCAATGATATACCTATGAACAATAATGGCAAACTAGACAGAAAAGCAGTGAAGAAAATTGTGGCTGAACTATCCGAAAAAGAGCTGGACCGATACCTGCCTCAAGCCGCGACAGATGGTCAGCTCAGGAAACGTCATAATAACGAAGCTGCTGCTGGTACGGCGAGAAAGCCACACGTGGTGTTGCCCGACGAACAATCGCAAGTGGTTGCGAGCAGCGTCACTGAGGCCACCGTGCCCATGATTCATCACTCCATGCCGTCGACCGAGTCCCTTCAACATGACGACACGACAGCTAGCACGAACCAGATACAGATAGCTGTCAGAGTTGCAATTGAAGCCATTATTGGTGTCAAAATCCTAGATTACAGTAGTAATTTCTTCGCTCTGGGTGGAGATTCCGTATCTGTGATCAGACTGCGATCCGCCTTTACCAAAGCCGGATTGAAGTGCAAGGTGAAGGATATCTATCAAAATCCAACAGTGGGTGGTCTGGTCAAATTCTTCGGTGGAGCAGTCTCAACCAAGACATCAAACGTCGGTGACGGTATCAACGACGCTATTGCAACACTTCCAAATGAGAATACTCCTACACAGCCTCTACCCCCGGCAAAACTTCTAACGAAAGACCAAATACGAGGAGCTTTCAAGGAAACTCTGGGAAGTCGAGATATTGTAGATGAAACTAGCTTTTTCGCGCTAGGCGGCGATTCCATATCAGTCATCAGACTCCGAAGCGCCCTTACCAAGGTCGGTTTCCGGCTGAAAGTTAAGGATATTTACCAACATCCTACTATCGATCAATTGGCCGAATTCGTGGATTTGTCCGAATCGAAGCTGCATGACAAGTCGTCTGCGAATACTATGCAGTCAACGCCCAAAGCAGAAAACAAGATGGTCAGCTGTCCCATTCCTTCTACGCCTATTATTGACTGGTTCTGGGCCTCCCGGAGAACCAATGAAAACTGGTTCAACCAAGGACATGTCATAAAACTGAACAAGAAGTACAGCTTTGAGGATTTCCAGCGAGCCTGGTGCGATATTGTTGCTGCCCACCCGATGTTAAGCCTGGTAATGTCACACGACCCAACACAAAAGAATGGACGGAGAATACGCATTCCCGTACAGGACTCTGGTCACACTAAGTTCGTCTCCAAGACTTTAATGTCCATGCAAGAGCTACCAGCTGAGCTACAAAAGCTGCAGTCAAGCTTGGATCTTATAACCGGGCGTATCTGCGCGGTTGGCGGACTCCGTGTCGGCGACCAATTGTATTGCGCAATCTTCGCCCATCATTTAGCGGTGGATGTAGTTTCCTGGCAAATCATCTGGAGCGATCTGGACGATATTCTTCGAGGCATTCCAATCGAGCCTGAATTCTCTTCTTTTGCGGAATGGGCCAGTTATTTAACGACAAACGCTCGGAAGCCACAGATCGGCGGACCCATCACTGTGAAATCGCGTGATGAGGGCCAACAATCTTTCCTCACAGCAGAACAGATGCTTCAACTTCCCAAGAATATTGAGGGATCTGGAAAATTCATGAGTATGAAAGTTGATATCTCCAAACTCAAGTTAAGGCACAAGGATATTGAACCTGTTGATATTTTACTGGCTGGTTTACTTTTGGGAATCAGCAGGTGGCAACGCGAACAGTCTCCAATGGATCGGGTTGAACTCCACTTCGAGTCCCATGGCCGCGACTTACAACTCGAAGAACTCGATCTGACAAGAACTGTCGGATGGTTCACTCGAATCATTTCCATCATTTTTAATATCCCCGTGGATGGAACCGTGGGCGACTTTGCATCAGCAGTCGAGAAGACACGAAAGAGCGCAATGGGCAATGTAGACTTTTCCTCAACTATCGGCACTGCTCCAGCAGATGGAATGATCACATTCAATTATCTGGGGCAAAGGTCCAACGGATCCCCATACGCCTCATTTGAGAATGCAGAGCTTGACTTGGGCATGTACCAAGACCCAGCAAACCGTCGCTTTTCGATTCTGGACGTGGAATGTAGTCTGAATCATGCCGGTGAATTGGACCTGGGCGTTTTCTATAGCACGGCAATTCATGAGGCTGAGCAAGTCCGCCATCTCCTAGAAGTGTGGGCACAAGGCGTTCGCCTGATTGCTGAAACTCCGCAGCTGCTTGTCGCCCGGCTTCATCTGAATGAACGACCCAAGCTCATGGGCGGCGATCTCAAGATTCCAACTGGTCTTGCAAGATCAATAATTCCTCAGACCATGCAGAGTCATGCCAAGGTTATCTTCGACAGCATGGCAACTTGGAAAATCGATCCCAACAATGTGGAGACAGTGGCACCCGCAACTGACGGGCAGGCATCTATGCTTGTGGCTAGTCTCGGTTCGCGAGCTTATATGCACTCCTATGAATTTGCAGTTACCGGCGCAGAACCCAACCTTGAACGACTCAAACATGCTTGGGCTCTTGTTCTGAACCGCCATTCTATCTTTCGAACCGTTTTTCTCCCTCTTTCTCCCCAGACCAAAAAGGGGATATGTCGAGCTGACATTCGATTGATACAAGTTGTCCTGAAGGCAAACGCTGCTTCTACTCCGTTAGTACATAATGGAAAACTAGTTAAACCGATGCAAGCGAGTTTCGGAAGGCAGCTGTCCGCACTTCATATTGGCAGATCTTCTAAACATGGTCAACTTGTTTGCACCTGGGCTTGTCATCACGCCCTGATTGATGGTTCCTCCATGCGCGTGGTGCTGAATGAAGTGCGGAGGATCTATATGGGTCTACCCGTTCCGTCACAAAAAGTTCAATTCAGCGATGTCGCTCTGTCTCGTTATGAACGAGGATGCTTAGAAGAGAAGGAGTGGGAGTTCTGGCAATCGCAGATGCATGATGTTGAGCCCTCCATCATGGCAAATCCTGCTCATATAGATCAGGCACAAGCCAATATGGCAACCTCTGCCTGTCAAAGCTCCGATGATTGCGCTGAGGAATTTGCCTTTCCCATTAAGCCTGCGCATCTCCAAGCAGCTTCCATCCACCATCATACAACAATGCCTGCAATTCTTCATGCCGCTTGGGCTCTTGTTCTTTCAACTTATCTCTCTACTTCCCATGTTATTTTCGGCACCGTCGTCTCTGGTCGGCGAGGAACAGACATGGAGTGCATACATGATGTTGTTGGACCGTGTATTAACACTGTTCCATTCAGCGTAAATATCGACTGGGGCCGCGGATTGTCCCATTTTATCGAGCAAGTCACTGATCTCCTCCTGGATATCGCGGAGCATGAAGATGTCTTGTCGCTGAAACAAATTCAAGACCTTTCTGGAAAGAGCCGCCTTTTTAATACCACAATGATAACTTCGAATCCTCCGCCGTCACCAGAAGCAAGTTCACACTCCGATATCCAATTGAAAGTCCGGGGCATGGACGAGGTTACCGATGTCCCGTTGCTAATCAAGATAACATGGAATGATAGTAGCATTCTTGTTCATGCGCGCTTGCATGGTGAAGAGATCGAGAAAAGACAATTGGAGCGCATCATGGGAACTTTTGACATTATTCTCGATGTGATTGCGGAGAGTAGAGCCGGCATCGACAAACCGCTCCGAGATCTTGATTTGATAGACGCTGGCCACCATCAGTTGCTCCATGAGCTAGTTGCTGGGCCACAGTTCCCAGTGCAATACGAGAATCTGACATGCTGGCAGCTCTTAGCGGGTCGCTCCAGAGGCCTGGCAGAGAAAACGGCTATAGAGTTCTATTGGAAGAAGGGACAAAAGCCAGCCGTCCTGAATTACCAGGAACTCCTCAATCTCACCGAGCTTGGAGCCAAAAGACTGCGAGCGGCAGCCGTGATTAAATCCAAGTCGAGAGTAGCGATCTTTATGGACAAGTCTATCAATTTAGTCTGTGCTTTGCACGCAATTCACAGAGCGGACTGCGCATATGTGGCGATGGATATGGACAACCCACCTGCACGCACAAAGCTGCTGCTTGATCAAGTCCAACCATGCGCCATTATTTGCTCGAGGGAGACCCGGAAGTCACTTCCTCGGATGTCTCTGGACGGCACTGGGTGCGCGATCATTATAGCAGAGGATCTATTCAATTCCGCCACCCAGTCTACAGCGGATAGTATCACGTTACCTCAGCCCACGGCTACACCAGACGACACGGCAGCTATCTTGTTCACGAGTGGAACCACAGGCATACCGAAGGCTGTTATGATGCCGCATCGTCAGGTGATTGGGTACGGTGTGATGATGGCAGAAGCCATGCGATATGGCGAGGATGACCGCGTGTTCAACTTTGCGCGCCTCGTATTCGATGTTTCTCAGAGTGACATATTTGGAAGCATCTGTGCGGGATCTACACTTGTCCTTGCTCCTCAGCATGAAACGATGTCCAGACTTCCTGCACTGCTGCAGGAGGCGAGGGTTACTAGTCTAAACATAACGTCTTCGATCGCATCTCTTCTCTATCCCCATGCGCTTCCCGCCATCCGATCCCTGTGCCTGGCAGGAGAGATGGCAACTACAGCTGTATATGAAAGATGGGCACCTGTGGTCCGGGTTGTTAACGCATATGGGCCTACTGAGGCAGTGGTCATTTCTTGGCAGCTCGTCAGTGCCTCGACAGATACAAAGTGCATCGGAAAGCCTAGCATTGGAACTCAAATATGGATACTGGATGAACATATGAGGCCTGTTCCATTGGGCAGCATTGGGACGATTTGGTGTTCTGGAAGACAGCTCTCAGATGGCTACCATGGCAACCCCGAGGAGACACTGCGTGCATTCCAGCAAAACCCCTTTAGTTCGGGTCTATTATATAACACTGGTTAGTATATCCTGCTCTTGAACCAACCATTGACCAAGACTTGAAGTTAACTTACAATGGCAAAAGGTGACATGGGATCGTATAGTGCAAGTGGAGAGATCATGTATCACTCCAGGAAAGACCGACAAGTCAAGCTACACGGTCGCCGTTTGGAGCTCGCAGAGGTTGAAAGGACGATTTCCTCACAGAGCATTCGCACAGTGGTACTTGCAATCGACTCCCAGCTTGTCGCTTTCTGTTGCTGCGAAAATACAGACTCAAAGAACAGCACCAAGAGTGGCGGGACGTACGGCTCATGGCTTGATTATGGCAGTTCAAAAGTGATAGAAACTCTGCAAAATAAAGCTTTGCAACTGCTGCCGAGCTTCATGGTTCCGAGGAATTTTGTACCCGTCGCTGCCCTGCCTCTTACGGGCAATGGGAAAGTGGACGAGCGGACTTTACATGACATTTATAAGCAGTGGAAAGTGCACGGTCAATTGGGATCTGAGAAATCTCGCAAGATGGACAGTCATGAGGAACGAGTTCGTGAACAGCAAACCACTTTGCCCATTCACAATCCGACGACAGAACAACAGTTGCCTGTTCAGCAGCTACAGGAATGCACAAATGATTGGTCTCAGCGCGAAGATGATTGGGAGGAGTACCTTCTTCCCTACTTCAACCCTACACAGGCATCAAACCAGCGATTACGACCTCGAATTTTTGCTTTATTTGCTATCACTGGCACATCCAAACAACATAGTGCTTTGGCTCCTTATCTGCCAGGATTCGATATGGTAGGCGTGGAAAATATCTTCTTCCGGCATCCGGAGCACTACAAGTCACTACAGGCAATGGCAGTCGATCACTGTGGAATTCTACGTCAGAAGCAACCGTGTGGACCGTACCTGCTGATTGGATTCTCATTTGCTGGCCAGTTGGCGTACGAAGTTGCCAACGAACTTCGCAGGACAGGCGAGGATGATGTTCGCGTGGTCTTGATCGATTCAGCCGCGCGCGAACGGTCACCCACACGCCCAGGGGGTGTTACGGATGTCGATTGCGAGAAGTTCTTCAAAATTCCCAGCACAGCCGAGGCGACGGCAGCAGGGCCTGATGTAGTAGAGTACCGCCAGCTGCTCTTGTCCCAGATCCGCCACAATATGCGACTGTACGATGAATATGTACCTCGTCCGTTTGACGGCGATACGCTCATTATTCCTCGTCTCCCGAATAAGGGCGAAACGTGGAGCGGCGATGAAACAAATGGTTATGACGAGTTCGTCCCGCGTGCCCGGCTGACTGTGCGGGGTGTCACTGCAACCGATCATTTTGCCATTTTGGAGGAAGAGAAGGCGCTCAAGAAAGTAGGGCAAGCAATTGAAGAATTTATGATTGGGGCTTGATGTTGGAATTCAGCAGTTTTTTATACATTGCCACCTTTGCTTACTGCCGCAGCTACCTCCCGCATTCCCCTCAACCATCGATACCTTCATCTGTCATGAACAGCAGAGAACGAAGTGTCGCATGGCGAGAATATACGTTTACGTGGACTCAATCTCAAGTCTCTAAAGCCACGGCCTTAGTTCATACAGACGAGCCCAACGCTCAAGACTCAAAATCTCTCATCTATGTCACCTGGCTCCTCTTGGGATTCCGCCATTACGATCGTATCGTCACCCAGCAGCGTGAGCAGCTGCGACGGCATCGACGACGCTGAATGGAATTCTTTTTGCAACTCTGGCGAGCTTCCCTCGAAATCTAGTCATGAGAAGAAGCTCAACGTCGACTGGGGCTTTTTAACCCTCTCCACCATGGGGCTTGTAGCTGCTGTGCAGAAAGAACCTGAAAGAAGTCTTGTACCCACGCTTTAGACAGCGACCCGAACGCCATAGCTCACCATCCAAGGATAAGATTTTGTCCACGCCAAGTATCTTTGCCCGGCTTACAGTATTTTAGCAGACGATGCGACTTCTGATTCGGTTCATCCTGAAACCCGTCAACGGACCGGTTTACATCCGAATGTGACTGGCTGCTCACAGCGAGGAATCTCGAAGAGCAGGATCAAGCGGCGCAAGGATAGTTTTGGCGGGTGATCGCGACCTCTTCGAAAGAAACATGCGTTGGCAAGTAGGCTAATATGAATATGTGCACTTGGGAGATGCACGTCAAGCACCAACGGATCCATCGAAGTAGAAGTCTTTTAGGCCTCCATCTTCTTGGCGTGCGATCAATTGCGTGCTCCCCACGCAATTGAGGAGGCGAAAGATCTAGTGATCCACAAATTTGGCACAGCTGTATGGAAAGGGAGAAGAATAAGCTCGGTTATATCGACATGAGTAGTGGACTAGATTAGGTAGCAGGTAATTGAGACAAATGCATCCCCTTGCTCCCCAATTTCTTGATGCACTCTCAAACAGAGATTTCCCGTGATTTTTCACAGCAGCCCCTCAGAAGTGACGAGCGCTCGTGTTCGTCGGGGAGCCGGCTCAGAGATAGAAAAGCTTGCCGCATGAAAGAGCACCTTTACGCGTTCGCTAGTTAACATGGATGGATGGATACTGACATTTGAAGAGACAGTGAAGCTGATGATCGTGTCGTAGATGACGAAAATGTCCCAATGGACAGGGATCCTTCGGGTTGTCATATTTTCCGGCACCCCATCACCCCAAACCAAGACTGGGAACAAACCTCGTCAGTCTTCGCAGGACAATCAACAGTTCAGCGACGGGTCATATGCGACACCACCGGTTACCACTATGTATTCGATACCTGAAACCAAAAGAGCTTTTGTGGATTAATATTCGCAAAGCAACCTTTACAACAACGTCAGGAAGCACAGCTACTTCTCTACTGGAAGAGGAGAATCTTCGTCATATAACCTTAAGCTACTATCCAGCATGGACTGGGGAAACAATCCACGGGAAATATCGGCTTATGGGGCACCGGGTCAACAGTTTAGCTCGCAGGAATAGTTTCGCGGTGAGCAATTAGAAATTACTTCTGTCGTCCTTGTCCACTTTCTTAACCTGCGATACTGATCAACCAATAGATGGTCATGGAAAAAACAGCGCCATGTAGCGTTGAAAATAACAAACAGTTCATCTGTGGTCCAAGAAGCCGCGCGGAGGGAGATTGAGATCTCAAACTACATGTGCTCTATGTGGACGACGCACCCGGGCCAAGAGTATGTTCGCAAGGTGCTTGACTCCTTTGAAGTTAAAGGGTCCGGGTGGGCACACCTCTGCCTGGTGTTGGAGCCGCTCCGTCAACCACTCTGGATGTTAGGGCGACAGACTAGCCCCAATGGTCTTATACAGCCTCGCATTATCAAAGCCTTACTGCCAGGCATTCTCGAATGCTTAGATTTTCTACACACAGAGTGTCACGTTATTCATACGGGTAAATTCCAAGCCTGCCTTTGCCTGACCAGCTTTGAAGATGCTTACCGCTCACATAGATCACAAGGGAGACCACTTCATGCTCCTGTTCGAAGACCCGGCAGTTTTGAAAGTCTATGTTCGTCACCAAGAGGCCAATCCTGCATCATTTAAAGAAAGTTGCGATCGCCCGGTGTACGAATCACGACCGAATTTCGGCCGCTTCAGGAAAGGTGTAGGTTTCGTTAAGCTGACAGACTTTGGTCTTGCCGTTCGTGGAGATGTATCTGCAAAGTATCGTCATGATATCCAGCCTCTTGAATACACTGCAGATATTTGGAACCTGGGCCTAGTGGTTTGTATTCCTGGTATTGGATCTCTTTCAATAGTGGCTAACGGAATCTAGCTGTGGGAGCTTCTGGTTGAAGTTAATATTCTTGATGGAAGATCACCCGGAAACCCAGATTTCTCTTACCTAACCCGATTCGCTCAGATGATCCGCCTTCTAGACCGCCCCCGCTGACCTTTCTTCCCGAGCTAATAAAGGCGTATATTCACGTCTGTATAACGATCAAGGCATGTTAAAGGCCAAGGATTGCAAAATTAGAATGAAATTAAATTTATTTCGGGTTCGAATCTTATTCTCAGCGAAGACTTCAATTTCTCTAATAAAACCACGGTTCTAGACGGACAAAAGAGAAACCTCTTTGTTCAATTCACGAAAAGGAGGCTTGCTTGGGTGCCTGGGGAGAGAAGTACTGCTAAAGAACTGCTTGATGACCCTTGGCTTAAATTGTAGATCCACATGAATAATATGATTATTGTGATAGAGGGGCAGATATAATAGTCCTCGGCTAGAGGATTGTTGATAGGTTGTATTTCAGAACGCAGCGACGTGAGTACTTGCCTGCATTTTAGTATTACAAGCAGCGTCTTGTATTATCTATCTAGAGCCAGGAAGAAACAGGAGACATGACGGCTTGCCTCAAAGCTATGCCTAAAAGATAGCACAAAGGACACGCTAGCCATTTTTGGGTCTGTTTTCTCATATAAATAACTGTAAAGTTATAGAATGTTGTCCACTTTTTGTAAATACTGCAATAGCCTCTGTTTGCAATATACATTTTTGACCAGACCTGTGTAGATGCCTATATTAGGCTTAGATCGCGCACATTGCGTAGCTCTAGGCGACCACGAACTAGCTTTTGCGGGCGCGCTACTTGCCCGCAGCCACGGACCTTAATTCTAAAAGCTCGATTATAGTGCTTATATGTACTGTTACATAACACGGCCGGACTTGGCTGGACCACGGTCATATCCGACCATGCACAGTCAGATCTGACCTCGGTCAGTCTCACGTGACTCCACTTAAGCATATAAGGCTCCTTTCACTACTAGTTAGGATAGATTTAACATCAACTATACTTAATACTTATTATTTATATTATTGTTCTTGTTATGCTTTTATCCTTATAACTATCTAAATGACCACATCCGGATTCGTACACTCCAGCTACGAATCCACCCATTACGTGACCAGATCCGGCACGTAACATGTACGGTATTTTGGTTAGTATTTTATGGTTCTCTAGTTAGTATACAACTAGGTATATCGTGTTTATTCTTAAGCCTTACCTCATGCAGTACCTAGCACAAATTGGGAAAGGAAAAAAAAATTAATGTAATGAAGCTGCATACCTCTTTTCAACTTAGCGCCGAACTGTGGACTATCAGATTTTCAGCCCATAAGCATTATCATAGCCGGTCCTTCTCTAAGCAGGTTACGGAGTACTCCTAGATCAGTCGGGTAGTTAACGCTTCACAGTAGCCACTGCACCTTGCAAAAGTCAAATCGACACTACGCTGCCTTATCCCCAGGACCTGCTTTTGGCTAGCGCACTGGTATAGCTCTGCTAACCACATAACGCTCAAATGCAATTGATATTAGGTCATCGGTAAGACGAACACAGGAAAAGGAAAGATGTTAGTCTCTAAAAGCCCTTCACGGCCCGATAATGCCCCTATCACGGCCAGAAGAATAGCTAGCCAAGACTTTATGTAACCAAGGGTTACGTCACATCACTAACAGATCGATGATACTAACTCGGCAACTTCCCCTTGTGGACGAAGGTAGCGAAGTGCTTCGGGGATTTTTAGCGATGCTCGTTAGCCCTATTTGTTGCGAAGAGCAAGGGAGAACCGGTAAAGCAGGTTGCACTAGTGCACACAAAGCTAGGATGAAAGACTTGGTTGCTTCTACCTACTCCGTAGTTCTTTTTCAAGAGTTGAAACCTTTTATGACCTTTTTCACCCGCATGGCTGTTAGCATTTGATGCAGGGCACGTGTCATGTACCTTTAGCCGCATTTCTACTCTGTACTCCGTAATGCGATCAGAATCTGGATGCTAGTCGTACTGACGGGAGACTGATAAGTGCCCATATGATGGTTGCCAGTGCCGAAGACACCCCTTCTTTCGCGTCATGTGGCCGCAGCCGCGAAAAGCAAGTGTCTGATGATGCACATCAACCAATTGTGATTGATGATACGCGACACTATGGTGTGTGCAAAAGCACAGCCAAGGTCTGGAAGGGGCGTGGAAGATAACCGAAATTGTTGGCTCCGGGGTCGGGCGGTCCCGAACAATATATGCACGGTGGCATGCCATGCATACAAACCACAAAACCTCAAGCTTGCCTTTGCCACGGGGTGTGTGAGCTGGAGTTGCCTCGCCGTGAGCCACGCCCAATATGAATCTAGACTAGCTCCTAAGCAATTCTAATACGTGCATAATCAGCCATTTTTGTTAAATCACTATTGATTTAGATGATTGGAACATAATTATAGCTAAGGTATATCTTGTCGGCTCGCACTGGGCAGTCCTAGCTCCACACACCCGTCACCCGACTTGATCCGCCTCTGATGCATTATACATATCATGATGACGGCAAATAGAGCCGTGTATGGCCAGCTGGTGGGCAGCAAGTTGGCAGCAAGTCGGTAGCAAGTTGGCAGCAAGTCGGCAGCAAGTTGGCAGCAAGTTGGCAGCGGGTGGGCAGCAAGTTGGCAGCAGGCGGTAGACTACAACCAACCTAATAACTCGTCATTGCCACTAACTGCACGAGATGCAGTCAGATTGCCAGATTCGGGAACAGCTAGGGGGTCTACGGCTTGATAGTGGGACACCCTTGCTGGGATAGCTAGGGAAGCTGGGGGTCCCCTAAACTACCCCAGAATCAGGCTTCCCGTATGCCCCCACCAGGAAGGCCTTCACGAACATGGCCAGGACGAGCAAAAATACAGTCCAGTCAGGTTGGCATTAGATGATGTCTGATGGGATGAGCATGAACTGACAGGCAATAATAACATACAAATACCAGTATTGTCGATGAGATAATGGACCTCAATATACAGGTAACCCATGTCGCTAGCTAGAGCTCTAAATATGATCGAAAATGCTGTCATTAAAGCCCCCACTGTCCCAATATGACTGATTCCTATTACTCGCGCTGGAACGCGTATCGTGGTATACCAAATCCACCATGTTGTCGAATTGGGACGTGTCCGCATACAACCACGGAGTAGTGTTGAAAGTCAAGCTGTCGACCTGTTCAGCAGAAAGCTCATTATTTGCGTTGACACGAGAGCCCGGTGACGCATTCACCGTGCATTTGGTCGAAAGAGTAGGCGCATCTTGGCCACCATCCGCAGTATTGACGGTGATTTCGGGCGATGTGGCCACAATGATGTCTAATGTGGTCATTTCGTCTTCGTCGTCATGCCCAACTGTCGCAGCTAAAGAAGCGTCTAATAGTCCAGTGCTGGCAAATTCACGAGAATCAGCGGTGCAATTGAATTGTAGTATATTCCACATTAAAGGTACACTGAGGTAGATTCTGGATGGCATCCAGTCTTCTACGTCGTTAGTTTCGGATCCAGCTGCGATCCGCGTCATTTTATCGAGATTGTGATCCTACCGATAGTTAGCGTGTTCTCCAGGAGAAACGATATCAGGTTAGCACTACGTACTAAAGCTCTGCAGGCCGGCGAGAAGGGAATGAAGTTCTTCAAAAATTTCCGACATTTTGCGAAATCCGCATTGGACTTATGCTTCAACTTGGAAGCAGCCGCGCAACAGTAGTACAGGTGCACTGTAGCAGCAATTGCCGCAATATGTCCAAAAAATGGATCAGTTAGATGGACTTGTTTGTCGAGTACCATGTCGATCATTCGTACAATCCAAGTAGCATGGATAAGAGCTAGCTCTGAGGACCGCCTCCAGAACGTGTTTGGGATAGCCAGGTTGGGATTGTGTTGCGCCCCAACAATGTAAAGGAATGGGTGGTTAAGAACAGTCGGTATGGCGTGATAGGTGAATTGCTCTTTCAGCCAAGTCGTCCAGTAATCCCTATTCATTCTCAGATCCTCAACTTTGCGCTCATAGAATTTAACCGAGTCGTAACGGTGACACATCGGAATGCTGTTTTCAGCGTCCATAAAGTCTGACAAAACCGCAGCATATGTAGAGTCCCGTCGCCATGGTTCTCGAAAAATGCCGTGGGCGCAGTCTGAAACATATTTTCTGACGCGGCTCCATACCCACCCAACTTGAACACTGGTGTTCCAAATGCCAGGCTCACTGGGTATTGTGTGGCCTATATCGTCTACAGGAAGAGGGGGAGCCTTCGAATCGACCCCTAAAACAGCTCTGTTATCTCCGCTACTTGATGAGAAAGATTGGCGCCAGATCTCTGTCGAAGCACTCAGAATACCAGTCTGGCGACCATGGTACTGGTTAAGGACTTGAAGACTCCAAAACACCCGCTTCTTGCGCTCGACAGAAATATCGTTTGCACTATAACCTGCATCCAAATCTAACATTGCGGATCGACAGAGTTGAAGAGCCAGACCCAGGTGAAATTGGCCCAGATGAACATTTCCGTCTAGACAGTCAGCTTAAGGACAGTTTTGCATAGTGCAGAAAGTGAAGTCTTCTCACCAATGAAGGACGAGTATGATAGCAGACACAAACTCTCAATTGTTGCCAGTCCAACGGTGCCATTCGCAATGCGGACCATGATTAGGCTTCTGGCATTATCGCCATAGAGCTGGAGCTCCTCAGCCTTTCGCGAAAAGCGTGAGGTGACAGCCAGAATACTACAAGCGAGCTCATCAGACAGTTCACCAAGATTGCTGACCTCATCACGCTCAAAGCACCATATGGGTTGTCGATGGCAGAATTCGAAATATAAGCTAACACCAAGGGCAATATCTGGCGTGCCCGGTCGAATTTGCGACGCTTCAGGTTCAAGTACGAGAGATGACGGGTGGCTATTGTAGGCAAAGGGATTCTGGGTCTCGATCGCTGGTGGTGTAGCTGAGAGAGATTTCTCAGAAAATACAGCTGCATCGTCTAATGTTGGCTCTGGTCGTGTCGTTTGACTCGGCCTTTTCAACCTGGTCAGAAGGTGTAAACTTGATATGATAGACATCGTCTGTCCAACCTCCCAGTTAAGAGGAGATCCAGTTTCTCTTCGAGATGCGCTAATCTCTCCTCCTTGTTGAATGTCAATCAAAGATACACGGACAGAGTTCAGTGACAGGAGGTCTAAACGTACAGATCGCCCACTCCTTGCAGATTTGGCCGGGGGTGGGTATGAGCATGGCTGCTTCAACCGCACACAGCTCGAACAAGACGGTTTTTCGGCCGGACACCGCGTTTTCTTTCTCCTAGCATTTCACCATGAGTGAATTGCAAGTTCGGCATGAAAGTTAGAGAACGCATTCAAGTACTGACCGGCACGTAAAGCAGGCATGGTGTGAGCGCCGTCTCCCCCGAGAAGCAGTCCCTGGTGTCTCGTCGGGCAGAGTCATATTAGCAGATTACCAGCCCCAACTGACCACGCCGAAGATGAAAACAATCAGCACACGAACGAAAAGAAAGACGAATAAATTTGTGTGGCGGACAACAGGCCGTGGTTCATTCAACAGCTTTATGAAGTGAGTGCGGATTAATACATAGACACTTTTCTTGGCAAGGATAGAGTGCGGGGGTATTCATGACCGTGCTTGTGCTTGGCCGATAAAGGAGCACGTCACGCGTTCTAGCAGCAACCACCAGGCCTCGATTAGCTTTGGAGCAAGAAAAGTATCCTGTGGGCTGTTGCCGCCTAAGCCAGGATTTAGCCACGATTGGGACTCAACACCCTGGGTTTTCTTGCAAGCCGAAGGCGTCCTGGCGCAGGAGGGTGTGCACCCTCGGCATGCTCTCCGTTTCTGCCGCCTCAGCTGGTATTGCAATCTACAGTCACGTCCAGGTGTGCATTGGCCTATCAGCTTTATCTCCTTGATAAAAGTCTAGGTTACAGTGACGCACGGCTCACGCAGATAGCGGCATCAACCGGGCATGGCCCGTGCATGCCAGATGCAGGAATCTCGATAAGATTACGACTACTCTGTTATTGTGGAATCAATTTTCATCAAAGTCCATTCCATCAGGCATGGCTATGGTCGGAAGGCCCGAATATTACTGGTTCTGCCTATCTTGGCTAGCTGTATCGTCAGCCCACGATCATCCATCCAATTCTTCACGCGCACGGAGTGTTTCGGTGTGAATGAGATGGAGTTTCCTTCCATAATTCGGTCAAGTGTTACGGCTGCAAAGAGTCATTCTAGATAACATAATCATACAAAAACCCGTGCATTGTTGTTAACCACTACACTTCAACGACTACGCGGTTCATCTTGCAGCCATCGACAGCAGAGCAGAAATTGATGTCTTTTTCGGTCGCGACAGCGCTCTTAGGCAAAGTTTGCCGAGCAGGCCAAATTTCCTCGCCGATTCTCGATTCATGATCGTGATGCTCTGTCAGCGCATCCCGAACTAGTTTCTGGAAGTATAGTGGACCCTTTTCCATCTTTGGATGCATCTCGCCATTCACAAACACGCCCGTATTAATATTCTTTTGCGCATTTGCGCATAAAACTTTATCTTCAGACATGATTCGCTTGTAGATGTCGTCGATGAGTTTAAAATCTTCATCGCTTGAGTTTTTGTTCCTGTATACCTCGTACTTCATGATAGCCTTTCCAGGGCCAAGGGGCACGAATCGTTGCATGAAGAAGAAGTGCGGACTAACAACAATCAGTTTCGGGAATAGCAAGCGTTGAAGAACAGCACTTACGAGACGTTCATTGAAGCATTCGGGAAGAAATACGTGCTGGCGACATTCAGACCCCTGGCAATTTGTTCGGGTTTGGGATTCCCATAGTGTTGGATGTGACAGCCTTTCGTTTCGACGTAGTAAGAGTTCAAGTCTGCAATCGTGGGAATGTCAGGATGAGTTGTTTTGCAGTGGTAACACTCATTGTAGTTGTCCGCCAGTATTTTCCAGTTATAGTCGCCCTCCATTTCCCATGTATGGTCGAATTGATAATCGTCGAAGTTGTAGTTTTTAAACCTGGGCTGCTCATCAACGCCCTGAAAATCGTCTTCCCAAGCAACTTCTGGCGTCTCTTTGGCATCCATATTGACCCAAATAAACCCATTGTTATCGATATGAACATGAAGAGGGAAAAGTCCGTTCTTGGACTTGTCAAAATCCTCCATGTCTTGGTAACCAGGGGCCTTGGCCAACTTCCCGTTCAATCCATAGGACCATCCATGATACTTGCAGGCCAATACGCTGTTATGCCCTGTTTCTTTCGTAACGACTGGGAAGGCTCGATGTCTGCAGACGTTGTGAAAAGCATTTATGTTGCCGTGGCGGTCTCTTGTGATAACGAACTGATAGCCGGCCACGTCATACCGTAGCCAATCTCCCTGGCTCGGTAGCCTGGCCTTGTGGGTGGTAAGAAGCCACTTTTTTGAGAATATAGCTCGTCTTTCCAGCTCATAGAGCTCTTGGGAGGTGTACCAACTAGCCGGCAAAGCTCGAACTGGGTTCTTGCCTTCCTCGAGCTCATTGACCGTAGAAGCCCCTCCAAATCCAAAATATCCTTTCAAGAATGACGGAGCCATATCAAAATAAAGATAATGCTAGTTAAGAGTTGATCTTGGATAGTTATGAGTGAACGAGAAACCAATGAACTTATGGGTCCAAGTACATAAAAGTATTGTCACTAAAACCTATTGAAAAAAACATGATTCCAGCGCTTCATATACTCATTCAAGTCGATGTATATCCGATTCACACTCTTCTGCCAGACTGGAGTGCTTTTTGGTTCGATATAGTACTCTAGTTACGCCGACGGTATTAATCAACCGAAAGCGCCCACGTGATCGGCGTAGGTTGCCGTCGGAGCACCAATAAGCGCCCACGTGGCCGGGGGTTGTCCTACATCAAGGTTGTTTTGTCCAACACTCGCTCTTGCCTGATGATATCTTGTTGAGCTCCGCGAAAAAGCGGCTATGTGAGCATTGTCGCGGTGGTGTTTTCGGAAACCAGCACACCCAAGCACGGACTACGGCCCAGAAACGGGAAGTGCTTCAATTATGCCGATCACGTGATCGTGCACCCCCGAAGCATGACGATGGACACCAATGGTGATATACCAGGCTATAGGAGTGCGATTTGGTCTAGTTATACAGAGATTCTGATGCAGACGCAAGTTATCAATATAATTTCTGACATAGGAATTATTTTCAACACGTGATACTTGTTCTCAGGTCGATTAGGGCCACGGCATCAAACATTCAGATTTTCCATTCAGTCAGTAGTCATCATGACTATCGTGTCAAAGCAGCCTCGCGTGGTGGTTATTGGCGCTGGCATAGTTGGCGCCAATGTTGCCGATGAGCTGGTATCTAGAGGATGGACTGATATTACTGTTATCGACCAAGGCCCTTTGAACATGCCTGGTGGTTCGACTTCACACGCACCTGGGCTCCTCTTCCAAACCAACACCTCTAAGACCATGACTCTGTTCGCGAAATACACAGTCGAGAAGCTACTCCGTCTGGAAAAAGACGGGGAATCGTGCTTCGATCAAGTTGGAGGTTTGGAGATCGCCACCACGCCACAGAGAATGGAGGAGCTAAAACGAAAGCAGGGATGGGCATCATCCTGGGGAATTGAAGCACACATTATCACTGCAGAAGAGTGCATTGGGAGATATCCATACCTAAATGCAGGCATGATCTTAGGAGGGCTTCATATTCCTAGTGATGGTATAGCACTCGCAGCTCGCGCAGTTCAATTATTGATGGAAAAATCCCAACAAGCAGGAGTTCAATACCGGGGTTCCACGCTGGTTACTGGTATAGAGCAGGTGGAGGGCTGTGTGACTGGCGTTCTCACTGAAACTGGTACCATTCCGGCAGACATAGTAATTTCCTGCGCCGGGTTCTGGGGTGTTGAGGTTGGGGCCATGGTTGGCCTTCCCGTGCCACTCCTCCCGATGGCACACCAGTACGTGAAGACAGCAGCGGTGCGGGTCCAAAAGGGCTGTAATTCTTCTCCTCAGAATGCATCTTTACCAATTTTGCGATATCAGGACCAAGATCTCTATTTCAGGGAGCATGGAGAACAGTATGGCATCGGATACTACGGCCATCGGCCGATGCCAGTCGTGGCATCCACCTTAGGTCCTACAAGCGGCGATGTAAGCGAGCTCAAGATGCCGTCTAGACTCAACTTTACGCCCGAGGACTTTGAACCCGCGTGGAAACTGAGTCAAGAACTTCTTCCAATCCTTAAAGACAGTGAAATTGAGGACGGGTTCAATGGAATTTTTTCTTTCACCCCAGATGGTGCACCGCTCGTTGGCCAGTCATCTACCGTCGACGGCTTCTATGTCGCAGAAGCAGTTTGGGTCACGCACTCAGCAGGAGTGGCCCGAGCCTTGGCAGAAGTTCTGACGTCAGGGAAGTCTCAGATCGATTTAGCTGAGTGCGAACTCAATCGCTTCGAGGATGTACAGCTTACTCCCCAATACGTTAGCGAGACGTCCCAGCAAAATTTTGTTGAAGTTTATGATATTCTCCATCCGCTTCAGCCCCGCGACTCCCCACGTAATCTTCGATTGAGCCCGTTCTATATGCGTCAGAAAGAGCTAGGGGCATTTTTCCTTGAAGCTGGAGCTTGGGAGCGTCCGTATTGGTTCGAGGCAAATAGGAAGCTACTAGCTGAACTGCCTCCTGAGTGGCAGCCGGTTGAGCGAGATGCATGGTCCAGCAGATACTACAGCGAAATTGCAGCAGCTGAAGCATGGAAGACACGCACTGCAGTGGCGATGTATGACATGACTCCATTAAGGCGATTGGAAGTTAGCGGACCAGGAGCAGTTGGATTTTTGGATTGGATGACAACGGGCAATGTGTCGAGAAAACCAGGCGCGGTCACATACACACTGCTTCTAGATGACAAGGGAGGAGTTCGAAGTGACATTACAGTTGCTCGAATCCATGATGACTTATTTCAAGTTGGTGTGAATGGACCAGTCGACTTTGCGTATCTGTCTCGGGAGGCGCGTATCCAGACTAAGAATGCTCCGCAGCGGGCTGTTCAGGTTCGCGATATCACCGGCGGTACATGCTGCATTGGGCTGTGGGGTCCTCTTTCCAGGGATGTCATTAGCCAAGTGAGTCTCGATGACTTCTCGGACAAAGCGCTGCGTTACTTCCGCGTCAAGAAAGCTAGTATATCAAGTATTCCTGTGACAGTCATGCGACTATCGTATGTTGGAGAGCTGGGCTGGGAAATCTACGCGAGTGCCGAGAATGGTCTCCGACTTTGGGATGCTTTATGGGATGCCGGTCGGTCAAAGGGAATCATCGCCGCAGGGCGTAGTGCTTTCAACTCTCTTCGATTAGAGAAGGGTTTTCGGTCTTGGGGGACTGATATGACTACGGAGCATAATCCTTACGAAGCCGGCCTTGATTTCGCAGTCAAGATGGACAAAAAGGGCGCTTTTGTCGGCCAAGCAGCAGTCAAGAGTTTCTCAAAACAAAGTCCCAGTTGCCGACTTCGATGCCTTACTGTCGATGACAAAAAATCCCTAGTTCTTGGGAAAGAACCAGTGTTCGTGAACGAGAAAGTAGCAGGATACGTAACTAGTGCGGCGTTTGGATTTACAGTTGGGAAGCCAATTGCATATACATACTTGCCAACAGCACTGCAAGAAGGGGACAAAGTTGAGATCGAGTATTTTGGTCAAAGAATTCCAGCCACGGTGGCCTCTGATCCACTTTATGACCCAGAAATGAAGCGGGTTCGCGGTTGACGGGACAGTTCGCATGGGGTACTAAGGTATAGCAGTTGATAGAACTTTGCAACAGATTTTCAATCCAATACAATATGACACTCAGTACCGCGACGATTTGTACCTAATCATTAGTGTACAGTGTTTTGAGCTATGTAAGAATTCGAAGCCGAAGATATACACCCTTTCGCGAGGGTGCCTTAGACATTGTGATGTTGTAGGAGGTGGGACTTCCGCAGACGAAGTCGGAACCCTGCAGGCAAATTATCGCAGCAACAACAATCTTGTCTTTTAAGGCTTAAAAAGAAATAACAGAATCAGGAATTAATGATAAGGAAGTCTGTGGAGAGTAACTAAGCAGGTAGCGCGACTCTGATTAGTTGAATATGTTATTAAGAGCAATAAAGAGAAAAAATAGAGAGATATTAATTGTCAACAAACTCACATTGTCTGATACGGCACATTTAGATATCGCAGTACAAACTTGAGTGACTATGTCTTCTTGTAGGAAGTGATCGAGCTTATCAGAGGTCAGCTCAAAAATAAACAGTTATTAGGTTATATCTAATGCTCTACTCCGTAAACAGTAATAAGTCGTACAGCAAGGTTTATGTTGGGAGGACCAAGGGAACGGGTGCATGCACTAGTACGTACGGGTCGTAACGAGTATATTGATCTATGGCTCCGGGTCAACTATCTATCCGACCCATCTCCACCAATCAACGCGCAAGTTGTCAGCTCGATGCTGCCCGATGCCACTAGTTCTAACAGTTTATGTTATCAAGACGGTGAGCATAGAGGTATAATACAACTTCTTTCCTCAAAAATCCGGCTGCCTTGCTAACAAGTAACCATGCCACGCCCCACTTTCTGCCTCGCGATTTGCACTCACCATCAAAGATGGTGCTTATCACCAAGGCGGCCAGGATTAGCAAGTCGGTCACCTATGCTTATAGCCACTAAAATAGCATAAATAATGTATTTTACTTTTGCATTAGAAACTTCTAGTAGTTTGTAATAATAAGGCATCTTTTTTATGCAGAAAAACTAATTCTATGTGTAAGTATAGGTAGCTAACTTGCTAATCTGGCCGCCTTGGTGATAAGCACTATCTTTGCTGGTGAGCGTAAATCGCGAGGCAGAAAAATGGGGCGTGGCACGGGTAGTGGCGCGAGCGAAAACGAGAATCGAAAAAGTGGGGCGTGGTATAGGTATTCGTCTCCTCAAACCTCAAACGCGAATCAAAACGGAAAAAACTTAATGCGGTTGCCGACCAGCCCGCCGAGAAATGCCCCGCCTGCCTTCAACAAGAACACGAAGTCACGGACACGAGCGGCAGAAGTGACGGTTTGCCACCTTGCAATTCTCAGTTAGCCGACAACAATTACTTTGAATCAAGAGGGCTTGACGACCTTCGTCCTCATGGTTCTTCAAGATCTTGGCCGCCGCATCAATGCGGCGGTTACCAACCTCACTAGGGACCAAAATCTCGACGAGAAGGTGAGCGACCACAAACGTGAGAGTATCAAAGACCTTATGCGCAAGTCAGACCTCGCTAATCGATCCGCTCTGCCAGACGTTTGACAATATGTTGAAAGAAATCTGCGCTGCTCTTCTTGAAGCTGACGTTAATGTTAAACTGGTATTGCAACTACGGAAATCTATCAAGAGCACTGTCAACTTCAAAGAACTCCCCGTGACCGTCAATAAAAAGCGACTGATCCAGAGAGCCGTCTTTGACGAACTCGTTCGATTAGTCGACCCTCATGCCGAATCGTTTAAGCCCAAAAAAGGGAAACCCAACGTGATCATGTTCGTTGGTCTTCAGGGTGCAGGCAAAACAACCACATGCACAAAGTTAGCTAGACACTATCAAACAAGGGGTTTCAAGGCGTGTCTCGTATGCGCCGATACGTTTCGTGCGGGTGCCTTCGATCAATTGAAGCAGAATGCGACAAAGGCCAAGATCCCATACTATGGTTCGTTAACGGAGACGGATCCTTCCGCTGTGGCACGAGCAGGTGTGGAACAGTTCAAGAAGGAGAAATTCGACGTCATCATCGTCGATACCTCCGGCCGACATCGTCAAGAATCAGCTTTATTCCAGGAGATGATTGATATCCAAACAGCCATTCGACCCGACGAGACGATCATGGTTTTGGATGCTTCGATTGGCCAGCAGGCTGAGTCACAAGCCAAGGCTTTCAAGGAAGCGGCCAATTTTGGAGCCATTATTATCACCAAAACTGATGGACATGCCCATGGTGGTGGTGCTATCTCTGCGGTTGCTGCGACGCATACGCCCATTGTGTTCATTGGTACTGGTGAACACATGCTAGATCTTGAACGATTCGCGCCTCAGCAATTCGTGCAGAAATTATTAGGCATGGGAGACATGGCGGGATTGGTAGAGCATGTTCAGAGCCTGAATCTTAATCAAAAAGACACAATGAAGCACATTCAAGAGGGGATTTTCACTGTTCGCGATCTGCGTGATCAGCTTTCGAATATTATGAAGATAGGACCTTTATCAAAAATGGCTGGCATGATTCCTGGAATGAGCAATATAATGCAGGGCATGGATGACGAAGATGGAAGTGCCAAACTCAAGCGCATGATATATATTTGTGACTCCATGACAGACAAGGAGCTCGACTCAGATGGCAAAATTTTTGTCGAGCAGCCGACACGGATGACAAGGATAGCTCGCGGATCTGGTACATCGGTTCGAGAAGTTGAGGATTTACTCACACAACAACGAATGATGGCAGGTATGGCGAAGAAGATGGGAGGCAATATGAAGAACATGCAACGCGCACAGCAGGTTATGTCTGGAGGCAACAAGGCGCAGCAAATGGCAGCGATGCAGAAGAGGCTGCAAAGTATGGGAGGAGCGGGAGCAGCTAGTGGAATGCCTGACATGGGCTCGCTGATGAAGATGCTAGGTGGCGGTGGCGGTGGCGGTATGGATATGCAAGCTATGATGAGGCAGATGGGTATGGGCGGTGGTATGCCAGGTATGCCAGGTAAGCCTGGCAGCAGCGGTGGTCGTGTGAGAAGGTGACGGGTAGAGGTGCAAGGAGACATGAAGCATATCATGTCGAGAGTTTCCGCAGACCGGCTCTCGACATAGTTCCTTCCGTTATGTCGCCCACATGAGTGCGTGGTTTTAACTCGCATATGAGCAACCGCATGGTCGTGGTTTGGTATGTGGATAGACGCACATGAATTTATTCAAGCAAGTCCCAAGCTAAGTTTTTTGCCAGACTCATATTGATCGATTTTGTCCTCCACAGAAGGTGGCATATCAAAAATGCTAGACTCAAGTTGTCTAGCAAGAGAAATGGAGATTATGTGTTGATATACGAAAAAAAAATGGATAAAGCTTCAACAGGACTTGGTGTCATTTTGGAAATGATGTCTAGCTTGACAGTCAGAGGCTCAATAAACAGGAATGAAGTTAGCTCTAGCCATTTGACCATCCGTCCTGCAGCAAAGTTTTGGCATCTCACCCCGTGTTTGGAAGAAGATGAATCTTCTGTCATATCGGTCGGTCACATTGTCCATAATGCCAAGCATGCCATGACCAATTGTTTGAACATAGAGGCTATTACCAATACCAGTCTCCATCCTGAGAGTCCCGTAGACATGAAGTGCTTTTATACATAGGCGGGAATGAGCCATTCACATCGGTGCTCTTACAGGATGCCACCTAAGTGAGCCATCTAGTTAATGGCATCCTACATCAGCCGGTCCAGTTGTGGACTTTTCAAGCGAATAATTCAGATGAGGCACAAGGAATTTCAGGCACAGGTTGCGTAAATGAAAGTTCATTTGGCCACTTAGCTCATTCAAAGCTAGGATAGGCTTGGCAGGACAGTGCCAAAGACGCTCACCGCTATTGCGCATCATATGAGGCTACGTAGCTGACCTGCTAAGCTAGTATAGATAGGAGCGTGAGAGATGTCGTATTCCCATTGCGAAAGGAGTAAGACAACGTGGAAGAGATGGTAGTATGGCTACTACAATTTGGGTTCTGGAGTTGCTTTACAAAGAAAAATAAAAATCCCCCCACTCCATCAGGGTGTCCTGCAGCTCTTCCTGTACTGCCTAAGAGAGGATTGCGTTTATTCACTTGTCGCTACTTGGAGTTGAAGTATCATAACGGTAGCAAATGGTCAGGAATAATGAAGAAATTGATATAACCCAGCGGGTTAAGTTTTGCGCGTTTCATAACCGCGAATCAGCTATAGGTGACAGAAATACATGGGTTGCGAATTGCTCAAAATAATAAAGATGCCTATCCTACTTATTTAAAATCTGGTACGCGTAATGAAAATTCGTGGCTTTCGTGGATATCTATCACGATTACACCTTACGGCGAATTAATGCTCACAACGCGATCAAAGCCCAACCCGCCAGCATATCAAGCTGGTGTTGGTCCTATGCTAGTGCCATTGTCGAATTCATAGCCTGGCTCAAAGCGAGACAGCTTCTAGTAGTCTTTTCCCGATCGCAAGGACTTTTTCTTCCTCCAAACGTCTTGCAACAAGCTGCAAGCTTATAGGCAAGCCATGCATGGTGTCGGCATCGTCTACCATTGACTTTTAGAGCCACAGGTTCCACAATCGCAATTTAGAGTGTTGCTGACTTACAGTCGGTATTAATTGCTTTACAGTCATCTCCCAAAGGTTCATATAGCTGTTCAATCTGATCAAGTGCCTTATCAACCGTGAAGCCTGTCGGAAACGAAAGACATGAATAGTCCAAAATATTGAACACTCCAGTATATCCAACTACCACAGTTAGCAACTTCAATGCAAGCCTGGTAAATGTCTCCTGGAAGAAGCGCAAACTCACCATGTTTGAAACGACCATTCTTAACGGTATTGAATGGAATGGTAGGGCAAAGAATTGCGTCAATGCCAGCTTTGTTCCATCTGTCCAGATACTTGTTCTGATAATTCACTCTCTCTGACTGCAGATTCCACATCTCGTAAGTCGATAACTCCTTTGACGTACGGTACAGTTCCATCTCGGGTCGCCATGGTTCACCTGTTCGTTCCACTTCTTTTCTTATAGCTGTGCCACCATCTGCGACAAACATACGCCCTAACAGGAGTAAACCTTTCTCTTGGTCAACTGAATCCCATTCTACCACTATGTGCCCTGCCGCTCTAAGTTTGTCGACAACAGCATGCAGTGCACGTGTAACTGGTGGTGTTGGGCGGACCATGTTATCGTGCCACATAACGCCAATCTTCAGATGGGTTGGTAAGTGGACTTCTCTCCACGGTATGGGTAGGCATCGTGGATCTAGGAGCCATGGCTGAGCAGTGACCACATTTCTGGTGTACATAGTGATATCTTCCAATGTCCGTGCCATTGGGCCGTTAACTGATTGAACAGCCTCTTGTCCGGGCATTCCGGAGCGAGTGTCCCTGACGGGGAATCGACCAACTGATGGTTTTAGAGAAAAAATGCCAGTACAGGCGGCGGGAATTCTTAGGGAGCCCCCAATATCTGACCCAACGCCCATTGGACTTCCTTTCATGGCTAGGAGGGCAGACTCGCCACCAGAGCTTCCACCGCTCGTAGTCTTTCTGTTACGTGGATTAACCGTTCGGCCAAAAATGTTGTTCACACTTTCAGGAATCATCATCGCTGTGGGTGTATTCGTCTTCACGTAAAACACTGCACCAGTTTTCTGCAACAGCTCGGCTAGTGCGGAATCTGATTTGGCTGGATCACCGACATGTGAAACGAAACCTATCGTAGCATCTAAGCCCCGCAGGTTAAAGTTATCTTTAAGCGAAATTGGAAGACCATGTAAAGGCCCGACAGTGTTGCCGGTCTGCTCAAAATGAGTATCTCGGGATTTCGCCATTGTCAACGCACGGTCGAAACACGTTTCAGATAGGCAGTTGGTCTGTATTACCACATTTATTACAAATGTTAGGCAGGTAAGAAGGTATCATGAGGGCAGCGTACCAATTGATGTGCAGCTGCTGCCCTTTTGCAGAAAGCTCTCGTCACTTGTTCTGAGGAAAGCTCCCGGCTGGCCATTTTGACTATTAACTCGCTCGCATTAAGATTTGTGATAACAAGCTCTTCAGATGTAAACCACCCGCATTTGTCGGGCCATGCTGTGACGTCATCTTCAGTATCTTCGGGAAGAAGGTTACTAGGAATTCGCCATTCGTCAGGAATAGATTCGAGCAAGGCCTGTCGCTTCGTAGCTGCAATCTTCTCCCAAGATAGCGAGCTAGTGGTGTGGTGATTTATGCCTGCTATCATCGTGAATCTTAGGCGATAATGGAACGGCTATGTTCTGTGTTCTTTTAATCAATGACCTTGACTTGATGGTTGCGCTCAACCTGCTCGGTCTCTAGGTGATTTCTAGGGTTGTCCAAGTAAGAAAAGCTCAGACCCATCTTATTTCGGAGTGTTTACTACTACTATCCAAGCATGAAGATTGGTTCCGGGAGAACGTCGCCACTACCCACTTTTACTCCACTTTTAGACCCAGCCGCCCCGCAATATTGCTATTGCATTCCCTATCTATCTAGATCCATGCCTTCGTTTCACCTACCCATTTGCAATCGAGTTCTTGGCATATATATGTTAAGAAAATTCCCATTGGACTTCATGAGAGACAGAAAATCCGAGAAGACTGGACTGACGAAGAAGCTGTGGATATTATCCAATCTTAACTTCCAGGAATGGGCTTTGCTGAAGCGACAGTGGATCATGCAATCCGCACACAGCGACTGGCACAAAAGCTGCTGATTGAGGCACCTACTGCTCCGTTTGAGAATATAACGCAGGGACAATGCGATTGATGCTATTACTGCTTTTAGATTGTGAAAAAGCTAATGTAGCACAACGCTGTTTCCCCCACTGAGATATACGCACTATAGCCAGCTAATAAATAGGGTGCAGTCTGCCTCAAACTGCTGCCTAGAAAGTGTAAGGGCCGCCTAGGTGGGCGCGCCACTCAAGCTAGGTGCGACCCACCTAGGCGGTGGCACCTAGATATAGCGCAACCCCACGTGATCGCTAGGGTTTTAGCCACATAGCCCTTTATTAACGCCTACAGTGTAGCACCTTAACTTAGAGGAGTTAAGCTTTAGTCAATATAATAGCGTGCCTATTACTCTACCTAGCTTAGCGTGTAACACCTGATAATTCTAAAGCTTCTCTTTTATAGCTACCCAGAGTTAATATAGCACTAATAACTACTTAATCTAATAGCGTAAATAGAGATAATACCTACTGTTACGTGCTAGATCTAGTCACGTAGTGGGTGGATTTATCCCTAGGGCGTACGAATCTAGAGGTGTTCATTCAAAGAGTTATAGAGGGGAAATCGTAATAGGGACTATAATATAGAGAATAGATAATGTTTTTGTTGCTAGTTCTCTTCTCTTCTAACTAGTAGTGTAAGGAGCCTTTTATACTAATGTAGGGTTAGGGTTAGGGTTAGGGTT